>CM061545.1:19525530-19915530 GCA_030864215.1 Capsicum pubescens
CGACCACAAAATCGATCAAATTTCGTGATCGTTAAAGTTATGGTAGGTTTTTAAGTGGTCGGTTTTTCTAATATATATATATATTAAAAATTCATTATTATTTTATTAAAATAGTAAAAAAAAAAATCAGAAAAAAAAAACCTACCACAAATGGTCGAATTTTTATTCAATTAATTAAATAAATTTAATTAAAAAACCGACCACTTGTGGTAGGTTTTTTTAAAAATTAACTAATTAAATTTAATATAAAACCGACCACTTATGGTCGGTTTTCTCTAGAAAAAAAATTGAAAAAACGACAATTTGTGGTCGGTTTTTTTGCAAATTTTTTTAAAAAATAAAAATCAAAACCCAAATACACAATGCAACAACAATAATCCAATACAGTAGTAACCAAATCAATACAGCAACAACAACAATCAAAAACTAAACATAAATACTATCAAAAGTCTACAACACGTACAAAATATCCTACAAAAGTGAGTATGAAAAAACTACAACAATACTTTCAAACAACAAAATGTCTAAATAATAAATACAACACATACAAAAATCAAAAAACTAAAAGTCATCATCAGCGAATTTGTCCTCGTCTTCCGTATCATCATCCGTGCTGAAATCATCCAGGGGGCCTAAACCTTTTGCAGCCCGAACTGCATCACCAGGACACGGAGGAATAACCCCCACAGTCTGAAGGAAAGAGCTAAACTGCTGCTGCAGCATCTTGATTTTTGATGTTGTTTCCTTCTCGGTTTTCTTCTGCCTCTCTCTCTGTTCAGCAAACCTCTCTCTCTGTTCAACAAGCTCTTCAGTGAGTTGAGAAACCGTATTTTGTAGTCTTTCAGTGGTTTCTCTATCAACTGAAGAGCTAGAGTATGCATCGCCGGACGAACACCTAATATTATCGCCAAAAAATTTTATGTGGAATCCGTAGAAATGGCCTCTATTTGCAAGACCCACAGCTTTTGTCCATAACTCCTCCTCTACATGCTCGGGTATTGGGTCACCCTGACTTTCAGGAGGCTGACTACTACGATACTCAGCAACAAGACGCGTATATTCGTCCTATATTTAAAGTAAAGTTAATACTAAAAGTAAAAAAATATTAAAGTACTTATAATTCAAAATTTGTATCTTACATGGACAGCTTTTGCATGAGCTTCAACCCCGACAGCTTCATCAGTCGGGTCTTTTTTCTTTTTCGTATGAGTCTCCTCGAATATCTCATCAGTTGGTATTCGCCTACCCTTATCTTTTTCTTGCATATGAAAATATTATATATCAATGTTCAAATAATAAATAAATTTAAATAGAAATAAACACTTAACACTGTAAAATTTACATACCATTTTTTTCTTTACAACAAGACTACTTCTGGCACCCGCAGTATATAGGGAGCCATCCTTGGATGATGCCCGGCCTTTCTTTCCTTCTTCACTCAACAATTGGTATTCTGCACTACTCCAATAGAGAAGATACAGTGGTCATACGGGTGCAGGAATCCACTTAGGTTTTACCGATTTCTTTCGGGCATAATCTAAGAGATCGTTAAATCTGGCTCTACATCTTATGAAAAAGTTCTTCTTTATAAGAAATGTATTTGCATCATCCCATCAGTAAAATTTCTACAATAAAAATATAATATTCAATCTTTGGTTCTACCAAAGTGTTAATAAGTAGTCGAAAAGTTAAATAGTTACCTTAAATTCTTCAAACATTCTATCCCTATCAAGTTCTGGAACGTTTTGCTAGCTGGTCCAGTAGCCGTTGAAGTGCCGAGTAATGCATATTCATACTTTTTTTTCAACTCCACCATCCGTCCTAAACCTACAACACAAGATCAAACAGTAATTTCATAGAGCATAATAATCTAGTAATGAAAAATGAGTAATGTTATTATATTTACAAATCTTACCCTCTTGCAATTGGAACAAGATAAATCCTCCCAGAATCATTGCTATCTCCCGTGCTGCTTAGTAAGTGATGGTGAATGCACTGGCGTGGGCGGATCTGAAGCACTAGATGGAGTGACTCCAAGTTGAAGATCGGACAACCCAATAGATCCAGCTGAATCACTGTGCGAAGCTGCGTGACTACTATAGAAGGGTATCGATGATGGCAGATGCCTGGAGGGGCCAACGGCCGTCTGATAGTATTGTGCTGGCGGTGGAATGGTCGTACGAGCAGAATGAGTCGGTGTAGACCCATGTAGCAGCCCCACATGCGTAGGAGTAGGTATCGAATCCTCAAACGACCTAAATATGAGGGTCATGTTGTCGCGTCAGCAAACCGACCCTCAGATATATGAATATCTGTGGGTCGTCTATAAGCCGGAGGTTGTCTATTCTTTTTCGGTTTCGTAGTATCAACTTTTTCCTTACCCTTATCACCTCTGTCTGACATCTAAATTATGTTAAGTTAACAAGTAGTTAGTTCCTACAAAATGAATATATAAGAAAATATTCCAAGTAACTAATTCAAGTTACTAATACAACGCGAGATATAGATAAGAATATTTTTATTACTATATAAATCATGGAAAAGTGGAAATAACAAACTTAAATAGTATATTACATATCAATCTTAAACAAGAAACATAAAGGTAAATATATAGTACAAAGCATTAAGACATCAATACATAATAAATACAACCTACACAATTAATCCTCCTCTTCTGAAGACTCTCTACTGAACCATTCACCCTCTTCGGAGGTTTTCTCATCTCCTACCCACTCAGCCTCTTCTTCCGCAATATTAACTTCTTTAAATATATTTTTTGGGTCATTCAAACCATCCATTAATTCAACATCCATTAGCTGGTGATCAATCTGCATTTCATTTTGATACGCAAGCTCCAGTACATTCTCAACTTCCACCCGGCCTATAGGCTTTGTTTTGATTACAGCCTACAAATCAGACTTTTCATTGCATAACGGATAAGGAGTATAATACACTTGTTTAACATTTTGCGCTAGAACAAATGAATCGTAAATAGGATACGATCTATTGTGCTTTACTTCAATGATGTTATGCTCCCTATGTACTCTTGTGCCTCTTGTGCTTGGATCAAACCACTTATATCGAAAGAGGATAATTTTTTTTATTGGGAAACCAGCATACTCCAGTTCTAAGATCTCGTGTATGATGCCAAAGTAATCAACATCATCATCACCCTTAACCCAAACACCACTATTATTTGTTTTCCTTGTTTTGGAGTGTTGTTCAGTTGAAAAGTTAAACTCATTTACTTTGTATTGGGACATTGCATTAGCTTCAACTGGACCTAAAGAAATATCTCTCAAAAGTTGATCGTATGCGGCTGCATTTGGTGAATGATGTACCTAAAAATATTATACATATATATATTTTAGTTGAGAAATGTGTAAATGTTTAAACTTTGTAGAAATATTAATACACTTACGAACCTCATTTTTAAACCACGTTGCAAAGGATGCATACACTTGATTTTTGTGGAATTGAGTCTTAAAATGAAATGAACATCCAACATGAGAAACACAATTAGTTTCTTTAAGGGAATGAGTAAACAAATAAGATATGTTAAAATTTTAATCTCCTTACTTCAGAAAGGGCTCAATTTCCAGGCAATTCAGCATGACATACAAAGTTGCTGACTTGTACTCCGTAGGAGTGAGCCGGTGAGGTATGGTCTTTTTAGCCTTACAACCAGATTGATTGAAAATTGATATTGGTTGCAAAATGAGGCTCATTGACATCGTCCTGATGACGATTCGGTTGGTTTCTTGAATAAGCAACTTCATCACTAAAGTAGTATGAACAAAATTGAGAAGTTTCTCTTGCAAGATATGCCTTTACTATAGAGCCTTCCACCCTATGTTTGTTTTTGGGAATCCTTTTTAATTTTTTAATTGCCATGTACAATGTTAAGGTTGGATGTTTACTATATTTAAAAAAGATATGTATGAATTTAAATATGTTGCAAATGCTTACCGTTCGAATGGATACATCCACCTAGTATGAACTGGACCGCCTAGCCGATCTTCATGCACAAGGTAAATGGGAAGATGTTCCATCACATTGAAGAACGCTGGCGGTAAAATATTCTCCAGCTTGTTGGTGATAACAATAATATTACTTTTCATTCGCGCCAGATTTTCTTCTTTTAATGTGGTGGCACATAAGTCTTTGAAGAACAAACTGATCTCTGCTATTGGTTTCCATATGTTTTCAGGTAAACCAATAAAAGCAATTGGAAGTAATTGTTCCATCAAAACATGACAATCATGGATTTTTATTCCATGCAAGATTCCTTGTGTCATATCAACCCTCTTTCCCAAATTTGAGGCATATCCATTGTGCATCCTCAAACTTTGAACCCACTAACATATTTGACATTTTTGGTCCAACTTGAATGTAAAACTAGCCTTGGACTTAAGAACATTGTTGTTGTGCCCCTGCTGTAAGTGTAATTCTCTATGGTTGCAATATTCTGGTAAGTCAAGTCTGGCCTTAGGATTATCCTTTGTTTTGCCGGTAATATCCATAACTGTGTTGAAAAAATTGTCAAAATAGTTCTTTTCAGCATGCATGACATCAACATTATGTGTAAGTAAATTATCTGGACAATATTCTAACTCCCAAAATATACTTTGCTTAGTCCAGTTATGCAAAACGCCATTCCATCAAGCCTGTACAATCGTTCCTCGCTGGCTTTAGGCAAATCCTGAACTATTTCCCTAACGTCATGACCAGACAGCCTTGGAGGTGGACCATCATATTCCCTTCTATTCCTTCTGAATGCATTCTTGAGTCTCCTAAATTCATGATCAGGTGGCAAGAAACAATGATGACAATAAAACCATGAATTTTTCCTGCCATGTCTCAATGTGAAAGATTTTATTTTTTCCATGCAGTATGGACAAGCCAGCTTTCCAGCTGTCATCCACCCAGAAAATATTCCATAAGCAGGAAAATCATTAACAATCCACATTAGATATACACGCAGATTGAAATCTATTTAAGAAAGATGTCCCAAGTTTCAATCCCCTCATGCCATAAAATTTAAAGTTCATCGATCAATAGTTGCAAGTGGACATCTATTCCGCTTTTTGGATTACGCAGGCCATGAATAACACAATTTAAAAATATATAGGGACTAGTCATCAACAGTTCAGGAGGAAGATTAGAAGGAGTGATAAATACAGGCTAACGTGAATATGGTGCACCACCAGCTGAAAAAGGAGAGAACCCATCCGCACATAATTCCAATCGAATGTTTCGTAACTCAGTTGCAAAATCTGGATAAGTTGCATCAAAATGCTTCCAAGCCTCTCCATCAGATGGATGACACATAACACCAGTGGGCCTTCTATTTTCACTGTGCCATCTCATATGAGGAAATGAGTTGTTTGAAGCATACAACCTCTTCAACCTTGGTATAAGAAGTAAATAATGCATCGCCTTAATAGCAATTTTATTTCCAGTAGAACCACGCTTATATCGAGAGTGCTGACAAAACTTACAGAACTCTAGGTTAGCATCTTCCTTAATGTATAACATGCAGCCATTTTCACAATAATCAATTCTAACCGAGGAAAGACCTAACTTTGAAACCAATCTTTTTCCCTTATAGAAAGAATCAGAAACCTCCAAGTCGGGGTCAACTAACTCTTTAATAAGGCCTATAATTGAGTCCATTCCTCCTTCAGCAATATTTCAGCCAAATTTAATACTTAATAATCTAACAACAACAGACAAACGATAGTGCGAACACCCGTCAAACAAAGAATGACTAGCAGCATGAATTCTTTGTAGAAATTGTCCACTTCGCTATTAGGAATATCTTCAACATTTTCCCTAAAGTCAACCCCGTGTTGCATCCCAAAAGCATCGTGCACCATTTCTGTCATCCTAGTATCTTGATATCCATTATGCCCTGCAGACCTACTACTTTCTCCAACAACAAAGTTATTTTGCGCAACATCACCATGAATACCACACAATCTTAAAAAGTCCTCGTGAAACCTCTTTCTATAAAGATGTTCCTTTAGATCTTATTCACTTACAAGATTTATACCATCACGTCTAACACAAGGACTACGAATAACCCAAAACGTGTCCAAACATCAAGTGTCTTAGCATGTTCAACAAATTTTTTGACACCTTCAACAAATTCCTCCCTAATACCGATTCTATTATCATTATTCCGGTGATATATTCAGCTATAATCAGGTTCCATCTACGCAATCAATCAGATTCAACTAATTAGATCAAGTCACAAAAAGTTAACCATTTTCAAGTAATTAATCCACCAAACAAGTCACATTCTAAACAAAAAAAATTACCTCTAAAGTCCTTACACTTAACCATTTTCAAGTAAGTAATCCACCAAACAAGTCACATTCTAAACAAAAAAAATCACCTCTAAAGTCCCTACACTTAACCATTTTCAAGTAACTAATCCACCAAACAAGTCACATTCTAAACAAAAAAATCACCTCTAAAGTCCCTACACTTAACCATTTTCAAGTAACTAATCCACCAAACAAGTCACATTCTAAATAAAAAAAATCACCTCTAAAGTCCCTACACGTAACCATTTTCAAGTAACTAATCCACCAAACAAGTCACATTCTAAGCAAAAAAAAACACCTCTAAAGTCCCTACACTTAACCATTTTCAAGTAACTAATCCACCAAACAAGTCACATTCTAAACAAATAAATCACCTCTAAAGTCCCTACACTTAACCATTTTCAAGCAGCTAAGTGTCAAAACAAAACTACCTTCAAAACAAAAAAATCCTCTTTAAAGTCCCTAAACTTAACCATTTTCAAGCAACTAAGTGTCAAAACAAAACCACATTCAAAACAAAAAAATCCTCTATAAAGTCCCTTAACCATTTTCATGCAACTAAGTGTCAAAACAAAAAGAATTCCTTTAAAGTCCCTACACTTAACCATTTTCAAGCAACTAAGTCTCAAAACAAAACCACATTCAAAACAAAAAAATCCGCTTTAAAGTCCCTAAACTTAACCATTTTCAAGCAACTAAGTGTCAAAATAAAAAAATTCCCTTTAAAGTCCCTACACTTAACCATTTTCAAGCAACTAAGTCTCAAAACAAAACCACATTTAAAACAAAAAAAAATCCCTTTAAAGTTCCTACACTTAACCATTTTCAAGCAACTAAGTGTCAAAATAAAAAAATCTCCTTTAAAGTCCCTACACTTAACCATTTTCAAGCAACTAAGTATCAAAATAAAAACACATTCAAAACCAAAAAATCCTCTTTAAAGCCCCTAAACTAAATCATTTTCAAGCAACTACGTATCCAAAAAAAAAAAAATCCTTTAAAGTCCCTACACTTAACCATTTTCAAGCAACTAAGTCTCAAAACAAAACCACATTCAAAACAAAAAAAGTCCGCTTTAAAGTCCCTAAACTTAACCATTTTCAAGCAACTAAGTGTCAAAACAAAAAAATCTCCTTTAAAGTCCCTACACTTAACCATTTTCAAGCAACTAAGTCTCAAAACAAAACCACATTTAAAATAAAAAATCTCCTTTAAAGTTCTTACACTTTACCATTTTCAAGCAACTAAGTACCAAAACAAAACCACATTCAAAACACAAAATTCCCTTCAACGTCCCTAAACTTAACCATTTTCAAGCAACTAAGTGTCAAAACAAAAAAAATTATTTTTAAAGACCCTACACTTAACCATTTTCAAGAAACTAAGTCTCAAAACAAAACCACATTCAAAACACAAAATTCCCTTCAGCGTTCCTAAATTTAACCATTTTCAAGCAACTATGTGTCAAAACAAAAAAAATCCTTTTTAAAGTCCCTACACTTAACCATTTTCAAGTAACTAAGTGTCAAAACAAAACCACATTCAAAACAAAAAAATCTCATTTAAAGTTCCTACACTTAACCATTTTCAAGCAACTAAGTGTCAAAACAAAAAAATCTCCTTTAAAGTCCCTACACTTAACCATTTTCAAGCAACTAAGTATCAAAATAAAACCACATTCCAAACACAAAATTTCCTTCAAAGTCCCTAAACTTAACCATTTTCAAGCAAATAAGTGTCAAAATAAAACCACATTCAAAACAAAAAAAATCTTCTTTAAAGTCCCTACACTTAACCATTTTCAAGCAACTAAGTCTCAAAACAAAACCACATTCAAAACAAAAAATCTGCTTTAAAGTCCCTAAACTTAACCATTTTCAAGCAACTAAGTGTCAAAACAAAAAAATCTCCTTTAAAGTCCCTACACTTAACTATTTTCAAGCAACTAAGTTTCAAAACAAAACCACATTCAAAACACAAAATTCCCTTCAACGTCCCTAAACTTAACCATTTTCAAGCAACTAAGTGTCAAAACAAAACCACATTCAAAATTAAAAAAAAAAAAACTTTTAAAGTCCCTACACTTAACCATTTTCAAGAAACTAAGTCTCAAAACAAAATCACATTCAAAACAAAAAAATCCTAACAATACAAGCAACAAGCAACAACAAGACAAACAAGATGTCAACAACAATGCTAGTGAATCGAACAAGGCCTCATACAGCTTCACTAGACTTTAATATGAACAATAACAAGAAGATAACAACAATGCTAGTGAATCGAACAAGGTCACACACGGCTTCACTAGACTTCAATATGAAAAATAACAAGGTTTCATTATAACAAATTAGAGATATCATTATAACAAATTAGAGAGAAGTCAACTTACCTTAGCTTGGCCTAAATTAAAGTGAAAGAGATAAGCGCTCATCGAAAAAATAGCAAAGTAATCCTTTTCCTGAATTCGGATTCTGTCAAACGGTAACATCAAATTCCAAGCAACCCATTAGGCTAGTAGAATTAAAAAAAACTTGATCATTACACAAAATAACAAAAATCTTGGCATCCTTATTCTCTCGTATTTTAGCTTAAAATCACCATACACAAACCACCAACATACTAAAACTACAATGGAGTATCAATAAAAATAAACCCTAAATTACTTTCTAGAATTGAAAGGAAATTACCAACTAAAATTATGTAATGAATCATAATAACTAAAATTGAATCTTCAACTAACTAAAAGGAAATTTCTTCAACTAAAATTGAATCTTGAACTAAATAAAAGGAAATTTCTTGAACTAGAATTGAATCTTGAACTAACTAAAACTAAATTTTCATTACTTTTTAAACTTTCAACTAACTAAAATTATGTAACGAAGCATAATAATTAGAACAAATATGAAAAATATATACTTTGAGCTAACTAAAAGTACTCCCAAAGAAATTTTAGTTACTACCAAATATTAAAAATATATACTTTGAGCAAACTAAAATGCATACTTTAGCTAGTATCTAACAAGAAAAATAAAGAGTTAAAGTTTTTGGAACTTACCGGAGCTAGGGGCAGCGGGAATTGGCGGAAATGGGGTGGATTTGCGGATTTGCGGATTTGGGAAAGTTGGGGATCGGGTAAACTGATTTTGTGGGGGGGAGGGGGGTGATTTGAATTTTTTTAATTAGAAGGGTTAAAACCAAATGGGCCGGGTCGGGTTGGTTTATTGAATTAATTATTTTTTTACTAATTAATAAAAACCGACCACTTGTGATCGGTTTTTATTAATTAGTAAAAAATAATTATTAATTAGTTAAACAAAATTATAATTTAGTTTAAAAAATTAATTAATTAATTAAGTTAATTCAAATTTTACAAAAATGATCACAAAGTAAAATATAAGTGTTCAACTTACTTTTATACAAATTATTATCGAAAAATAATCAAATGTGCACAATTTCAATAAAATGATTAAATCATATAATTAATTATGTTATCACTATATTAATGCAATGCGAATATGTACAAATCAGATACTTGGTTGTTTTATCAACACATTAACAGGACTAGTAGATTTCCTCAATAATATAATAATATCAATGAATTTTGCGAATTATGATATTTTATATATTTATATATATATAAAATATCGTAATTGAAAGCTAATTAGCCAAAAATTTATCGTAATTTGCAAAAGTTATTGATATATATATAAACCTCGCTCGTAATACAACACGTTAATCAAATAAATTATCGATTAAATATGTTACGTTATTTGGCACGATCGTTCAATGTTTTGTCTCCCCCTCCCCTGCTTTCTTCCTCCCCCTCTCATATACCTCATAATACTAGTCTTGCGTTATTACAACTTCTAAAACATACGCGTGTCTACATTGACCGAAAATAGTATATCTATACTTCCTCAATAGTTTGATATATATCAACGTATCAGTCACACTATTTTGATATATAGATTCAGTTATCTAGCTTTTGATTACTACATACGTCACTACACGAGATATACGGATATAAACATATATTCAATTGTCTATCAACTTTAAAATACGTACAATAAACATCACATACACGATTTTACTACCCCATAATAATATACAACGTATTTCACAAATAATCAAATGAATTATAGATTACATTATCTTATGTCATTAATATACCTTTACTGTATAATATGAATATAGTATGTATATATATATACCTATACATACACACACGTATACACACTATCGACTATATCAAGTTCTAAATACGTACTATATATATCACACATACGTACACAAGTATATTATTATCCAATAAAATAATGAGATGTGTTTGTTATACATACTCAGATGAGTGATTGATTAATTATATTTGATTAGCTTAATAAACTAGGTTTTGACTACATCGTTCATCAATCGATCACTACATCATATATAAATATTCAAAATTATATAATATATATATACAGATATATATATATATATATATATATAAAAACTTTTGAATTCGTACTATATATATCACATCCACAAGTATATATTACCTTATAATAAAACACGTTCATTATATTCTAATGAATTATCGGTTATATATTATATTATTATGCCTGTAAATATGTACTATAAAACATCGCCTTTCAAATACGTACTATAAAGATCAGTTTTCATCTTTCAATTACGTATACGGCAGATTTCAATGGTCTATCTCAACGGTATGATATATATATATATATATATATATATATATATATATATATATATATACACACACATATTCTTTATATAAAGATTATGCATGTTTAACTTCATTTAACGTATGTATAAAGAAAAATATTTATTTTATATATTGAAATATAAGTAAAACATAAAGATTACGCTATACATAATTTGTATATTATATTTGATATATTTTTTAGTGTAAGTTTTTTCACGTTTGATTGAATAGTTTTATTAGTATTATATCGGTTATTGACTACATGTAATCAGTATAATTTTAAAAAATAATAGTATATTAGATTATTTTTTAATAAAGTAAATATATTATATTATATTATATTATATTATTTTTACTAATAACAATAATTATATTACATAAAGTTAATATACAACGTTTTATATAATTATTTTATAAAAATAATTATTTAGTTTTTATCTTTTTTGATTTCCAAAACAAACCACATGTGGTTGGTTTTAAAAAAATTTATTAGTATTATTTAAATTAAAAAAAAACACAAGTGGTCGTTTTTTAAATTTTATTTTATTTTGTGATTTCAATAAAAACTACCACCAGTGGTGGTTTTTATTAAATTAATTAATAAAAAAATAATTTCTTTTTATTTTAAATAAAAATCGACCACAAGTGGTGGGTTTTTTAAAAATATTTTCTTTGTTTAATAAATTTTTTAAAAAATAATAATTAAAAAAGAATTTTGAAAAAACGACCACTTGTGGCCGGTTTTTCGAAATACTTTTAAATTATTTTGTTTTTTAAAAATCAACCACATAATTTTTAAAATATATAATAATTAATATAAAAATAATTGAAATATTTATTTTGATATTTTATAATTATAAAGCTACCACATGTGGTTTTTTTCGATTTTTTTAGTTTTTTTAGTAGTGTGATCTTTCAATTAACTGTATATATGTTGATCTTAACCAATAAATCTGAATATATTAGCTTATAATATATATTTTGACCAATACATCTCAATTTTTGAATTTGGGAATTTAAATTCGACTAAATTTTAGAGCCAATTATATATATGATACAAAAGCAAACTTGAATGACTTTTTTGTTACAGAAAAAAAATTTTAGTCACTTGTTTTGATCAATTGTAATTAATTCAGATTTATATATTTTTATAAAAACATATGGGCGATTCCATAAAGAAACAAGCCACCATTGAGCAGATTTTTTGGATGCTAAAAGTAATTTTTTTTCCCCTTCAAGAGTAGCTTATTTTTAAAATGAGTTGTTTGGTCTTTTTTCTTATCAAAAGTTTTTAGGTGAAATTAAGTGTTTTTGGAGAGTAATAAAATCTATTTGCAGAAGCTTATAAAAAATTTAAATTACTTTTGTAGAAAAATGCATCTGAAAAAATATAGAAATATTTGTTAGAAATTTGGTCAGATACTAACTGTTGATGAAAATCATTTTTTCATTTGAGTGATCAAATAAAACCGCATCTCACCAAAATTACTTTTGAAAAATATTTGAGTACTTTTTCCTTTTTGTATTGTTGAACTTCTCTTTTGTTTAATATACATGACACATTGGTCATTCATTTTAAAAATAAATCCAGGTAAAATCTCCACAGAGATTGGTCAAAAATAAAATCCTTTCTTGACTGAAAATCAAAGTCAAGTAATTTTACTTGTTAATTAAACATTTTTTTTCTTTTTATTGAAAGAATCCAAATTAACTTAATGTTCAGAAGGACCCAAATTCAATAGCAAACACACTTCAATATTGGTCAAATCATATTTATTATATCATCTTATAAATAAAAGCAAATCAATTTCATTTTCATTCATGAAATAAAATGTCTCTCAAAATGGGTTATTACCCTTACTCAAAAAATCGACTTTCATTACTTATTTTATCACTCATCAACATTATGCAAATAACAAATGCTATTAATTTTAATCCAAAAATTACCCTTTAATTTATCAGTGACCTCCCTCAAAATACGTCTTTACTCAAAGTTTATTGTCAATCTAAAAATAATGATATTGGAGTTAGTACACTTAAATTCGATGACCAATTTGATTTCTCATTTCATATGAATTTCTATGGAAATACTCTTTATTATTGTAGTTTTGTATGGAGTTCAAAGCATAGTACTTTTGATGTCTTTAAATGGAGAAAGAGCTATTGTGGAGGTAAGATTTTCAGGAATCTCCATTGTACTTGGTTGATGAAGGATTCTGGTATTTATTTAGCTCGTGTTTCTAATCCTTCACCTAATGACTTCTTTTTTCTCAAACCTTGGCTATAAAAAACAAAGGGATGTATTACACTTCTTAGTTATTGTGCATCTCAATCATTTTGTACGTGCAAATATATTAACAAAACGATAGAGGGAGTAATAAAGTGATACTACTTTAATTATCTCAGTTATGTGATTATAATATTTTAGTTTGAGATGTATCAAATACATAATAGTGAATTATTAAAAAATCTGTATATCATTTGATCTCGCTCAACTATCTGTAGATTGCAATTCGTGAATATATGTGTTAATTTGAGATTAAATTTGTGGGGTCCAATCCCATGTGGTAAATCTCACATGCAAGTTTTACTTGGGTAGGTTTAATTTTTTTTTTGGAATTAAAGTTTAGCAAAATACTTAGCTAAGATTAATTTTCTTAGAATCAAAGTTTTGCAAAAATTGTAGAGGAAATCAAAAGTGCTATTATAGCATTTTTAGTGGCCAAGTAGTTTCTCACATAAAAGGAGGGCCTCATTTACTTATTTGGCCACACCACAAATAAAGAAAGAAGAGAAAGAAGAGAAAGAAGAGTGAGACATCACATAGATTTAGTCCAGGGGCGGCTCAAGCACATTGATGACCCAACACGAAAGTTAAATGGGAGGCCTTAAACTCAACAACAACAACAATTATATACGTTTTTATCTAAAATCTATTTTTTAATCTTTTGACATATGAAATTCTAACAAATAGTTTAAACACAATGTGAACTATCAAATATAAAATAATATAAAAATAATATAAAAAAGTTAAAATAATATTACCCGATTCAAGAAATATGAAGACTTGATCCATGATCCCAAATATCTTTTAGCCACTTCAAAATGTGCTTTTCAAATTTGAAACATGAACTATGTTCTCTTCGAAGTAAAATTATCAATAAAGCAAAAATATTATCAACAATATTTAGATTTTCATGTTAACTTTTTGGGTCTTGAACTTAAAAAAGCAGAATAAAGAAGAATAGAAGAAAGAGAGGAGAGACGTGAGTAAGAGAGAAAGGTGAGAAAAGTGGGTTAAAAAAAAAGGTAATTAAAAGATCAAAAGGAAAGAAAATATTTTCTATAAAAAAAGTAAAAAGAGACATTATCTGAATAATAAATTATTTATCCGTTGATTGTAATAAAAATCTCTTATTTTTAAGTTTTTTTTTTTTTTTTGTCTAATCCTATTTTTTAGTTGTCCACCGCCATAAAAGAAACTTTAATAATTTTTTTTACACTACTAATAAAATAAGTGGTAGAAAATGGGGCTCCCCTAAATGGGGGCCTTAGGCCACTGCCTAAATTTTTTACATTACCAGCCGATCCTGATTTAGTCTTTGAGAAAAAATAGAGAGTGTGAGTGATGTTGTAGTGGGGTTGAAAAATCAAAAGAGGAATATTTCTTTTGAATGTGTAGTGATTTTTGGAGTATTTTACTCAGACGACAAGTATAAAATTCCTTGCTATAGTGATTTTAGTTGTTTCTCTCGGCCCATGATTTTTTCCTTGAAGAATTTTCACATAAAATTTTTGATGTCCTTATTGCTCTTTTTATCTTCTTGATTAACCGTATTATTGTATGTTCCAAATTTATTATTTTTTATTGCAAATATTATTTATGTGACGGAGTTTATCCCCAACAACTTGTATTAGAGAACAGGTTCTGTTTATTCATAGAAATAATTTTGTGGTGGTTGATCGTACTATACGCAAAAAAATGTCTGGAGTAAAGTATGAAATAGATAAATTTAACGGTAATAGTTGTTTCTCAACATAGCAAAGAAGGATGAACGATCTACTTATCCAATTCTAACAAGGCATTAAACGGCAAATTCAAAATGCCTAAATTCATAAATGGGGAGATTGAGAAAAAATGGATGAAAAGACTGCTAGTGCAATTAGTTTGCACTTAACAGATGATATGGTCAATAACATCATTGATGAAGATAGCATATGTGGTATTTAAACAAAGTTGAAAAATCTATATATGTCCAAATCATTGATAAATAAATTGTACCTAAAGAAACAGTTGTACGCTGTCATGACCCAAATGGCCGTGAGTGGCACCCACACTAATTTTCCTGTGGGAGAACCATCTAAACCGAACTATTACCCAATCACTTAATCAATATTAAGATGATATTATTATAAAATCAACATAATAACAATAATTCAAGACTAACCATTATTAATGCGGAAGTCAAACAAACTACTTACTAAAATTTTCAAGACCCGAAAGTCATCGTACAAGAATTCTAAATAATGATGATGTCCAAAAGAGATATCCAAAAATAAAGTAAGTAAAGAATGTTTCATTGTCCAAAAGATGGACAAGAACAAATAGGATGACCCATGACAGCTTGTAGAAGGAGTGTTCACCCTTGGATAAAGATCTGCTATCAAACTCTAGATGTGAGGTGTGTCTGAGCCTCTAGTACACTTTCTGCACTCAACAAAAAAAGAGTATAGGGTAGTATCAGTACAAACCATTATGTACTGGTAGGTATCATAGGCCAACTCCATTTAATAGCATGTACACAACATAAATAAAATAACAGGTAGACAGACATCGTCATATAACAAATATTCAATGAATCAACAATACAACAACAACAGGTCAAATAGTGTTCATAAACAAGCCACAAAACCATCAAGAGTATCAACCATACTGTAAACATCCACAAAATCAACACAAATATGTACACATATGTTATGAGACTTATTTTTGTCCAAATAGTCATGACCTGCAGGGAACAATCTATATTCATGTACCGTATCGACGTGGTACCCGATCCAACATATACATATTCGTACCAGTGTGGTACCCGATCCAACATATACATAACCGTACCGGTGTGGTACCCGATCCAACATATACATATCCGTACCGGCGTGGTATTCGATCCAACATATACATATCTGTACCGGCGTGGTACCCGATCCAATATATACATATTCGTACCGGCATGATACCCGATCCAACATATACATATTCGTACCAGCGTGATACCCGATCCAACATATACATATCCATACCGGCGTAGTACCCGATCTAATATAAAACAAGTAATATCAATATCAAATTTATACTACCTCACATCATACAATACAATGTACAAAGTTTACAAGTACAATTAAAGTCATAAGACAATTTCATCAAGTAAATTTTCAATAATCATTTATACACACCTCAACAATCCAAACAAAATCAATTTCAAGCATGTCCGAATATCAATGAACAAGTATTCAATTTAGGAGCATACGCACAATCAAATTGAGTCTAAACTCCAATTAAATCATAACCTACCTCGACAGAAGAATCAGACGGTAAGATAATTCGCAAGGGTCTTCCCTTTTCGTAAAGCTTTTGAATGGTCAAAATCTGTTCAGATACATATAATCCTCATAAGAGTATGAACTAGTACGTGAAATTTCAACTAAAATGAGTTATTATTCGATCCCCAAAATAACAAATCTTTACTCTAAAAACTCCAAATCTAAACCTAAATCTATTAAAATAGTAGTTATTAATATCCTATAAAATACCTACAGCTACTTAATCGAAGACGAAATAGGAGTACAATGCCGAAAACCTAAAACAGTAGCAGGCGACCCTTTTCTTGTTTAATTATTATCCAACTGGCTAAAGATCTGCTTTGTCTAATATTTCTTTATTTTGAATTACTTATAACTTATACTAGATATCGATGGTCGTGCCAGCACGGGCCCAATATATATTTTTTTAATCTTAATTTAAATTATTAAAATAATTTATGTTTTAAATTATTATGATTTATAATATTTTTTTCTTCTGTTTCAATTTAAATAATACTAGTATAATTTCGAGAGTCAGTCAAATATTTTATACTTTTTAAATTTCTAAAGTTGTTAATTAAGCGATTTACAATGTTTTTTACATTATTTTTCAATAATATATGAATATTCTTCATGTCTCAATTTATGTGGCACAAATAAAATTTCGACAGTCAATCAATTTTTTTTTAAATATATACTTTTATATTAAGTTCTTAATTATTGTGATTTATAATACTTTTTATTTTAGTTTCAAATAATATACGTTATTTTATGTCTTGCTCTGTCCCATCCCAATTTATGTGCACTAATATAATTTCAATAGTCAATCAAATTTTTTATGTTGACATATCATTTTATGTCTCACTTTTTTTTTTTTTATGAAATATTATCAATTTTTCAATATATAGATGATCATAATAATTAATTAGGAGTGATATAGTAAAATCACGATGAAAGCAATGAAGCACGCATGTCTTAAGTGACTTGTAATAACTAATTAGAAGAGACATAGCAAAATTACTATAAAAATGTATAATAATTAATTAACAATGGTATAGTAAAATTACGATTAAAACAGACATACATGTCTATTTTACTTTTTTACTATTTAAATATTATTAATTTTTTAATATGTAAATAATTTATAATATTTAATTAGGGATATAATAATTAATTAGAGATGATATAGTAAAATTATGATTGAAGCAACTGAAGCAGACATGTCATAAATGTTTATTTTAATTTTTTATTAAATATTATTAATTTCTCAATAAATAAATGACTTATAATAATTAATTAGGGGTGATATAGTAAAACTAAAGTTGAAGTAGCTGAAGCTAGCATGTAGACCTCATGATTGCTTTTCTGATACGGTAAAATTACGATTAAAGTAGCTAAAATAGTCATAAATATCTATTTTACCCTTTTCTAATTAAATATTATTAATTTTGTAATACGTAAATGAATTATAATATTTAATTAGGGATACAATAATTAATTAGCAGTAATATAGTTAAATGACGACTGAAGTGGCTAAAGGAGATATATCATAAACGTCTATTTTAATTTTTTTATTAAATATTATTAATTTTATAATACATAAATGACTTATAATAATTAATTAGGGGTGATATAGTAAAATTAGTTGAAGCAGCTGAAGCAGGCATGTCGACCTCATGTCTGCTTCAGCTGCTCAACTCCCTCTTACGGTAAAATTACGATTGAAGCAGCTAAAACAATCATAATGTGTATTTTTACCTTTTTCTTAATTAAATATTATTAATTTTGTAATACGTAAATGACTTACAATATTTAATTAGAGATACAATAATTAATTAGGGGTGATATAGTAAAATTACGGTTGAATCAGCTGAAGCAGATATGTCATAAATGTTTATTTTAATTTTTTATTAAATATTATTAATTTTTTAATACATAGATAATTTATAATAATTAATTGAGGAGTTATATAGTAAAATTACAGTTGAAGCAGCTGAAGCAGGCATGTCGACCTCCTGTCTGCTTAAGCTGCTCAACTGCCTCTTATAAATAATACTAGATACCGAGGGCCCGTTATAAATAATTTTTTTGCTTCAATTTATGTGACGCAAATAAAATTTAGATAATTAATCATATTTTTAATATTTTTTAGCTATTTTAAGTTGTTAACCATTGTAATTTTTAGTACTTTTTTTATGTAATTTTCAAATAATACATGTTACTCTCCTTGTTCAATCTTTTGTGGCATTGATAGTCAATTATATTTTAAAAATAATTTAAGTTTTAAATTATTGTGATTTATAATAATTTCTCGTCCATTCTACTAATTAGAAGTGACATAGTAAAATTATCATTTTATATCTATTTTTTTTATTAAGTCTTATTATTTTTTTAAATACTTAGATGACTTATAATAATTAATTATGGGTGATATAATGAAATCACAAATGAAGCAGTTAAAGCAAACATGCCAAAAATATTTATTTTACTTGTTTGTATTAAATATTATTAATTTTCTAATATGTAGATGACTTATATATAATAATTAATTAGCTATAATACAGTTAAATTACGATTGAAGAAGCTGAAACAGATATGTCGATCTACTGCCGGCTTCAGCTGATGAACTCCCTTTATCAAAATTACTTTAAAAAATACTTGTGAAAAAAAATTAAGAAGGTCTCATATAAGTCGTCAAGTTAATTTAAAACATCAAGAGTTAATTTTCAGTTTATGTCTATTTTACCTTTTTATTAAATATTATTAATTTTTTAATACTTAGATGAATTATAATAATTAATTAAGGATGATACAGTAAAATTATGATTGAAGCAGCTGAAACAGACATGTCATAAATCACTATTTTATTTTTTCTAATTAAATATTAATAACTTTTTATCATGTAAATGACTTATAATATTTAATTTGAGATATAATAATTAATTAAGAATGCTATAATAAAATTACGATTGAAGCAACTAAAGCAGATACGTCATAAATATTTATTTTATTTTTTATTAAATATTATTAATTTTCTAATACATAAATAATTTTTAATAATTAATTAGGAATGATATCATAAAACCATAATTAAAACAGCTGAAACAGGCATGTCGACCTCCTACCTGGTTCAGTTGCTACACTGGCTCTTATAAATAAGAAAATAACTTATAAGTAATGATTATAGTAATCATTACAGTGGAGCATCTTTCCACTTCCTCCCAGTTTTTTCCAAGAAATTGGAACATACGGCGTCCCAAATACAAATTCACATGCTATCGCTATCATGTACTAATTAATTTAAATTAACTTCAAGATACCGAGATTCTCTTCTTTCCTACATAACCATATCTAAATCATTTTTTTGTTTTGAGTTTTTGCTATAATTCAAAGTTAAATCTATGACTTCAACTGATCTTAACGTGAATTATATGAGGAAAAAATAGATGTAGTTTTGACCCATTACTTCTATTAGATTAATTATTTAATACCCAAAATATCTAATAAATTGTAAAATTTATTCGCAACTCTATAGAAATAAATTAAATATGTAAATTGACTAAAAAGTATATTTCGAATCTATTGAAAACATTAAAACACTAATTCAGGATCATCTTGATAGAAGGTTGATCGCGGTCGAATTTAACTTCCTTAAAGTCAATAACCCAACTAGTCACTTAAATCACTTCCATACACCTCAAAAATTAATACTACCCATCCCTTGAATCATATTTTTTGCTCGTAGTAAAAATCCAAATCCTTCACCTAGTAACTGTAGACACGTAATTTTGTCTCTCCCAAAAATTGAATTTACCGATTTATCTTTACTTTATCACGCACTCCATCCTATTCCATAATTCTTCCATAAAAAGCAAAAAATAACTAACCTAACAAAAATACCCCACTTTTGACACCTCACTCTAACAAAAATAACAACTTAACTACCCTACCCCACATACCCCTACCCTTACCCACATACCCCTAGCCCCTCCTCGCTTCAAGTTATTTCCCCCCTTTTCATAACTATGGGTGTCAAACGGGTCAGGCCGGGCCAACCCGGAAACGGCCCTTCCATTTTAACCGGGTTGAGGGTCGGTTAAGGTCCGGTTTGGATGCTAGTCGGGCCGGGCCAAACAGTAAAAAAAATAAAACCCACCCTAACCCGGCCCACTTAACCCAACCCGGTCAAACCCACCAAAACCCGGTTAAAAACCGATCAAACACGTTTAAAAAATAAATAAAAAATCCAATATACACTATATACACTCCAATATACAATATATATTTTTTTAAAAAAATATAAACAATTACACATATATACGTACCATTCAATATATAATTATATATAACTATACGTACTACTTTAAATAAAACATATGCTATAATAGTATAATATATATATATATATATATATATATATATATATACACTACAATATATATATATATATATATATATACTAATTTATAAAACATATACACATGTATACGTTAAATATATACTACTTTAGAAGATATATACACATATATATGCACCATTCAATATATATGTACTACTTTAAATAAAATATATACTACAATATACATATATATATATATATATATATATATATGTATATATATATAGTTACATACTAATTTATAAAACATATACACTTGTATACTTTAAAGATATACGTCTATAGAAGATATATACACATATATACACACCATTCAATCTATATGTACTACTTTAAATAAAGTATATACTACAATATATATATATATATATATATATATATATATACTTACATACTAATTTATAAAACATATACACTTGTATACGTTAAATGTATACTACTTTAGAAGATATATACGCACCATTCAATATATATGTACTGCTTTAAATAAAATATATACTACAATATACATATATATACAACAATATATATATATATATATATAGTTACATACTAATTTATAGAACATATATACATGTATACGTTAAAGATATACGTCTATAGAAGATATATACACATATATACGCACCATTCAATAATATGTACTACTTTAAATAAAGTATATACTACAATATATATATACTACTATATATATATATATATATATATATATATATACTTATATACTAATTTATAAAACATATACACTTGTATACGTTAAAGATATAAGTCTATAGAAGATATAAACACATATACACGCACCATTCAATATATATGTACTACTTTAAATAAAGTATATACAACAATATATATATGTGTGTGTGTGTGTGTGTGTGTGATAGTTAATTAATAATATATTAAAAGTAAGTTTTTAATTTAAACTAGAAATTCATTTTAAATCAATATATAGGTACTACTTTAAATAAAATATATACTACAATATATATGTATATACTATGTATGTATATATATATATATATAGTTATATACTAATTTATAAAACATATACACTTGTATACGTTAAATATATACGTCTATAGAAGATATATACACATATATACGCACCATTCAATATGTATGTACTACTTTAAATAAAATATATACTACAATATACATATATATGTATTACAATGTATAGATGGTTATATTATACTAATTTATAAAACATATAAACTTGTATACGTATAATATATACATCTATATAAGATATATACACATATATACGCACCAATCAATTTATATGTACCACTTAAAATAAAATATATACTACAATATATATGGATTACAATACATAGATAGTTATATTATACTAATTTATTAAACATATACACTTGTATACGTTAAATATATATATCTATATAAGATATACACACATATATACGCACCATTCAATATATATGTCATACGTTAAGTAAAATATATACTACAATATACATATATATATACTACAATATGTATATATATATATAGTTATATACTTATTTGTAAAACATATACACTTGGATACATTAAATATATACATCTGTAGAAGATATATATACACCATTCAAAATATATGTACTACTTCAAATAAAATATATACTACAATATACATATATATATACTACAATATGTATATATATATAGTTATATACTAATTTGTAAAACATATACACCTGTATACGTTAAATATATACGTCTAGAGAAGATATATACACATATATACACACCATTCAATATATATGTACTACTTTAAATAAAATATATACTACAATATACATATATATATATACTACAATATGTATATATATATAGTTATATACTAATTTGTAAAACATATACACTTGTATACATTAAATATATACATCTATAGAAGATATATACACATATATACACACCATTCAATATATATGTACTATTTTAAATAAAATATATACTACAATATACATATATATATATATACTACAATATGTATATATATATAGTTATATACTTATTTGTAAAACAAATACACTTGGATACATTAAATATATACATCTGTAGAAGATATATACACATATATACACACCATTCAAAATATATGTACTACTTCAAATAAAATATATACTACAATATACATATATATATACTACAATATGTATATATATATAGTTATATACTAATTTGTAAAACATATACACTTGTATACGTTAAATATATACGTCTAGAGAAGATATATATACACATATATACACACCATTCAATATATATGTACTACTTTAAATAAAATATATACTACAATGTATATATATATATACTACAATATGTATATATATATATATAGTTATATACTAATTTGTAAAACATATACACTTGTATACATTAAATATATACATCTGTAGAAGATATATACACATATATACACACTATTCAATATATATGTACTATTTTAAATAAAATATATACTACAATATACATATATATATACTACAATATGTATATATATATAGTTATATACTAATTTGTAAAACATATACACTTGTATATGTTAAATATATACATCTGTAGAAGATATATACACATATATACATACCACTCAATATATATGTACTATTTTAAATAAAATATATACTACAATATACATATATATATCTACTACAATGTGTATATATATATATAGTTATATACTAATTTGTAAAACATATACACTTGTATACATTAAATATATACATCTGTAGAAGATATATATACATATATACACTTCTATAGAAGATATTCAATTTATAAAACATATACACATGTATACGTTAAATATACACTTCTATAGAAGATATATACACGTGTATACTCACCATTCAATGTATATATACTACTACATATAAAATATACAACATTATATATACATTACAATAAATATAGATATACTTATATACTAATTTATAAAACATATACACATGTATACGTTACATATACACTTCTATAGAAGATATATACACGTGTATACGCACCATTCAATGTATATATACTACTACTTATAAAATATACTACATTATATATACATTACAATATATATAGATATACTTATATACTAATTTATAAAATATATACACATATATACGAAAATATACACTTCTGTAGAAGATATATACACAAATATACAAAACATATGCTACTTAATATAATAAATTAATAATATTTGGTAGTAAATTAATAATATATTAGAAGTAAGTTTTTAATCTAAAGTAGAAAACTAGAAATTCAATTTAAAATTTTAAATCGTTAAATGAAAAAATATAAAAAGCAAGGACTAAGGAGTGAATGAATTTGGGGAATTTTATTTATTGCAAAATGATCCAAAATTTATAATTTACATGAATGAAAAATCTATAAATTATGCATCATTTTTTCCAACTCATTCATGTTAATATTAATGGGAACTTGCATAGGATAGTCGAAGTCAACGGGGGCAAAACCATGCATTGGACTTGATTCTGTTGAGTTCTCCCGTGAAGTCATAATTTCTTCAAGTTTCAGCTCGTCGCTCGGCTCCGGTTCCATTCCTTGGTTTCTTCTTTCCGCTCTAATCCAATTTCTGAGGCAAACTAGAACATTCATTGCATTGCTTCCCAATGAGTGTCGGTTGTCTCCAAGCTGCTGTCGTCCCTGACTAAAGGCGCTCTTAGATGCAACAGTTGACATTGGAACATTCAAGATATCTCTAGCTAATCTTGAAAGCACAGGATATTGTGTTTCATTTTCCTCCACCAATCCAACGTGTTGATCCGTCGTCTGCGATCCTCTGGTGCCGTCCGAAGATAATATTTCAGCTCTTCCCGATAAGTTGATGTGTAAGTTTTCTCATCAACACTGTTCCAACAATTTAAATCATAAAATGAATTAGAAAAACTACTATGTGCCGGTTTTTTAGAAGATGATAGCTCCTCGGGAGGATGAGGAGCGACAGTTGGAGTGATATTTGTAGGTACGGCTAAATCGAATAAATCAGCATAGTGATTATATAATTTTTCTATGTAATCCTTTGCATCAGCCATAGCCGTCCACAAATCAGGTTGTACTTGTTCAGAATCATGGTTAGTATTTATTTCTAAGTTAGCATAAATAAGAGTACTAAAGTGACACATATTATTATATTTCATGCATGGATTTAGCATAGCACCAACCAAGTAAATAGGGGGAATCGAAAAAAAATATTTTTTAAATTTCATAAACATGGCGCCAACAGCTTCTTTATAACCTTCTTTATTTTTATATTCTTTGAGCAAACCAGAAATGTCGGCTATATATGCCAAAATATTACAAACAGTAGGATAATAAGCACCGGAAAATTCAACCGTAGCTACATAAATTTTTTCTAAAAACTTAACAAGATCATTAATTACAACCCAATCAGAATTATGTAGCATGCAATCAGCAGAATCAACAAATGAACCGCAATGTTGGTTAAAAGCTAGTGTAATAGGAATTCTATATTTATAACAAGTTTTTAAAAATTCATACGTAGAATTTCATCTAGTATCAATTTCCTCAGGCATCAAAATCGGTGTAAGTCTATTTTCTTGACATTTAACTTTAAATTCTCTAATTCTCGATCTACGATTATTTCCTTGAATAAAACCAACAGCAAGACCAATTTTTTCAATATAAAACTCAAAAAACTCAAGACCATCTTTTACAATTAAATTATATATATGACATGCACACTTAATATGAAAAATTTCAGGCAAGGGCGAAGATAGCATAGATTTTAATTTTTTTATAGCAATGTTGTTGTTAGAAGCATTATAAAAAACAATACATAAAATTTTATTTTCGATACCATAATATCCGACAATTTTAACAATAGAATCAGCAATAAATTATCCAGTATGTTTACGATCTTCATCATATAAAAAAGTAAGAATACGTTTTTGCATCACGAAATTACTATCCATCCAATGACAAGTAACGGTTAAATAATCATTTTTATTTACAGCACGACCAAGATCAGAAGTTAGGGACAATCTACATTGAATATTTTTTAACAATGTTGATAAATAAAAATAATATTGTGAATGATGTCTAAATATATCATACCGACAAGTAGTTCTAGGAATACCGTTAAACATAGGATTATAAATTGCTTGTATATAACGAATAAAGGCATCAGAAGAAGGAAAATTAAAAGGCAAACAACCCACAACTACCATTTTAGTTATTTCTTCCCGGTCCTTCAATTTATTATACTTCTTCGCTACGTGACCGGTTGCTGGGTCCATTCTAGTTTGCATTGGCCCACCAACATCCCCACCACCTTTTGCAATATTTAACTCTCTTTTGTGATCTTCAGCTACATGTCTCATTAACGTACCCGTACCCCCTTGCTTGCCTCCACTTCTATGCTTATATATTTGTTGACAAATATTGCATTGCACCTCAATATCTGATATACGTTCAAAAAATTACCATGCAATACTAGTTCTTTTACGAGGTCTTGGGGCACTGGGAGGACGGGGAGAGAGATTAACCAATTCAGATCTAACGTTAGCATCTCCTACTGCAGGTGTCTCAACAATATTTTCATTATCTTCGTCTAAATTAACCGCATCTACTTCATTTTCTTTTTCTATACCGTAATTTTCCTGAGCTTCTACATAATTCATATCGTGAGTACCTAAACATATTTCTTCCTCAAAAGGTGTACCAAGCGGTATCCAAGGCGAAGATACACGGGTATATCTACTACTTGAACTACCTCTACCGCTAGTAATTCGCTTTTTACTACCACTACCGCTTCCGGGACAATTTTTTTTAACACCTTTAGTAGCGAGGTTTCTTATTTTATCCATAATATAAATTAAATTAAACTAAAAATATTCAAAATACACAAATATAATAAAATTAAATATTAATACAATAAATAAAAATTAAACGTAAGAGATGGAATGACAATATCAAATTTTGGAAGTATCCGAAGATTGCGACTTTAGAAACTTCCGCTCGTACTTTGTAAACGAAAAATTAAAAAATTAAAGTGAACGCTTTAAGAAATTAAATAAATTGAATATTTGAGAATTGAGAATTGAGATTTGAGAGAGAATGAGATTTGAGAGAGTGAAAAATGATTTGAAGTTGTAGGGTATTTATAGAATTTTTTTTGGGATTAAAAAATATTTTTTAAAGTTAATTTTTTTTTTTAATAAATGGGCCCAAACTAGCCGTTTGGACCCAAAAACGGCTATATAGACATTGGGCCAACGGCTAGTTTGGCCCAAAAACCTTTTTTTTTTTTTTAAAAGAATGGTATCCGGGCCAGTTAACCGGCGGGCCTGGACCGGGCTTGGTCCGGACCGGGTTAGCCGAGCCCATTTTAAAAAAATAACTGGCCCGGAACTCGAAGCCCTAAAAACCCTAGGGCTTACCGGGTCGGGTCAAACTGGGCCGGGTTAGTTACTAGGATCGGGTCGGGCCGACCCACTTGACATCCATATTCATAACTAACTACAATACAAATAAGAAAAAATACATAAAATAACATATTTAAATATTAAATTACAAAAAATAGTAATATTTTTATCAAATTATATTTTGTAGTATATGCATTTGTATTTTTATAGCAATAGTTTATAAAAATACATAGTAATTATAAGGGCAGTAAAAATCATATGTATTTATATTTTTATAGCAACAACTTGCAAAAATATAAAATATAATTTATTATATTATATAATTATAAAACTGTTGTTATAAAACTCATAATTAGGAAGATAAATATGTTATTTTTGAATTTTGCCTCATAAATAATAGTACCTCACACACATATGGGGCCCACGGGAAACTCTATATATACACACGTCACCTCACAGAATAATGCAGGGACCATTCGTCCTTTGATTCCATTCACACTGAAAAAAAACGCAACAATACAGAACACACATTACTCACGCACAATATTCACATACACACACAGAGCAAAAACTCACATCTCACCGAAAAACTCGCGAGTCGCGACTCACCGAAAACCATTAGCACACACAGGGAGCTCCGTATAGTGAGAGGGATTTGAACGGAGAGGGAGATCGGCCTAGAGAGACGGTAAGAAAAATAGAGAACTGAGAGAGATAGAGAAAATAGAGGAAGAGAGATTGAGGAAGATAGAGAGAAAGAAACGGAGAGGAGAGGGGGATATTTGAGCGAGAAATGAGAGAAAAGAGACGGGGGTTGACTGTTCGGGCGAAGTCTTCACCGGGAAACGGCACTACTGCCAAAATTTTAATTCGTCCACCATCTTTCATCACTGTCGAGCTCACCGGAGCTCCGGTGAGACGAATCGGTGAGCCCAGCTCCGTTCTGGAAAAATTAACAAAACCTGACCCCTTTTCAGTCGGTTCCGACTGAGTCCCGACGAAAAATGACCAAGTTGAAAACGGGTCAGTCTGGCAGATTCAAATTAGTGTAGATTTTGGTGTTGTTGCGAGTTGGATTTGGTGTTTTATCATCGAGGGCGCGGACTCCGTCTCATTTAATTGAGTAATACTCGAATAAAAGCGGCATTAAGATCCATTCTTCGTCTCATTCTCAATTAATCTTGATTGTCTGACACTTTGTGTGATAAATTTATTGGTGTGTGAATCTTATTTTTATTGATTTCGATATATTTTATATCATCGCAATTGATTATTGATATCAATTGATGGTGTGAATTGGATAATCAAAGAAGTTGGGCTCAATTTGGACGGTAAATCTTAATTGTGGGGATTATGTTAAAAGTTGGCTAATTCATAATTTTATTTGGAATATCTAATTTGGTAGTTGAATAATTTTGATATCGTTGAACATGATAGTACCATTATAGGTCGAGCTGGGTAGGATCGGATAGGCAAATTTAGAACTTGTGGATTGTAGAATGTTTGGAATATTTATTGAATGATTTTTGTTTACCGTATTTGGATCAATTGTATTCATTTAGCTGGGTAATTTGTATTTATTTACTGGGAAATGCCCCGACGTATTATGTTGACGGAAAATGATCGTGATCAAGGTCCGAGGCATCGGGTAAAGCATTGGAGCATAGTTTAGGATTAGTGTAGGTTTACTTTTCAGTACCTTTTTATTTCGGATTGTAATAATTGGACTAGACATTGCATTTTTTGACTTATTTTGTTTTGTTTGTTTGATTGATTGTTTTGTGCGTTTTGTGTGGTTTATATATTCATAGTGTCAAATTAGCCGATATACTCCACGAAACAATCATGGTCGAACTACGAGACCGAGGGTTGCCTAACACCTTCCCCTCCATCAACATAATTTGTTAACCGAAATTTCTGTTCGCGGATCAGTTTAAGATAATCAAAACAGTTTTGAAAAAGAATTTCCAAAGGTGATTTGATACACCCGATTATGTTAAGTGACGACTCTGAGTTTAAATGTAAAAGAATTCTTTTCGAAACGATTTTCATTTTTTGTTACTTTATAATAAAAAATCCTTTCAAACTTTATATCGAAGTCTTTTTTGGTAAAAAAGAGGTGTGACAACTCTGACGACTCTGTTGGGGAATTTTCAAAATTCGAGCTTATTTTTGAAGTTATATCGGATTAGTTTGACATTATGGGTGTATAGGCGTTGTTTGTGTTATTGTTTGTATTAGCTTTATCATTGTTGAGTGCCTACTTATTGCTACATGTTTACAGTTTTTCCTCTTATGTGTTTACAGTTTATACCAATTTTTCTGCAACAAGTTCTATAGTACACGTTGTGTACACGACCTCTAGCTGAGCACCCTTAATTTAGGAGAGGGAGTTATTGGCTGGTATGGAGTGGGTGGAAAGCTATCGCAGCCACTATTAATCATACGCTCCCTCGATTAGGCTTGTTAGTGAACCCCAACATAGGTCAGCCTTTAGGTCATGCTTATCTGCATCATATTGAGACCTAGCGGAACCCACTTGATCCTTTGTAAGAGACTCCCCCCTAAAGAATCCTTACGTGCTAATTATTGCATTTTTTAGGGTAATAGGGACATTTAACGGACTGGTTTGGGGAAAACATGCGCTAGAATTAAAGGAAAGTGTGTAGGCAAGGAAAATTTTGAAAAAAAAAAATAGAGAAGAAAAGCTAGTCACAAAAGAATTTCCTAGTCTTTTAGAGTTCTTTATGACTTTTGTTTTTCATAATCCAAAATTCAAAAAGATTATTTTATCTTTCGCACTCATCTTCTCAAGAAACAAAAACATCAAAAAGATTTTTCTTTTGTTCTCTTTAGCAAGCATTCATAATTCGAAAACATCAAAAAGATTATTTTTTTCAATAGTAGCTTTTTATAAAAGAAAATTGAAAAAAGATGGTAAAGGTTTTGTACATTTCATATAACGAAAATACCAAAATAATTTTTCTTTCATAGTTGTTGGTGCCGGTTTTATGTGAAGTGTCAAATTGAAAACCCCAAAAAAGACTTTAGTGACGTTTTTCATTGTCTGTTTTGGTCATGTCCCTTAAGTCATGGTCAATTAGTATCTTTAATTGTCCTATCTGGACAAACTACACACACCTGATTCTCCTTTCGTGAGTGAGATACGTAGGCAGCCCTTCCAAGATTCGATGATCTTATTTAAAAAAATAAAAAAATATTTTCTTCACTCTTTATTAGAGTAGGTGTCATATACATCTTTAAAAGAAAACCACAAAAGATTTTTCTTTGATAGTTTCAAGTTTCATTTTCGTATGAAATTCAAAATTGAAAACCCAAAATAATTTTTCTTTGGTAATCTCATAACTTTCATTTTGTAAAGGAATTTGAAAAATTCAAAAAGATTTTCTTCACTCTTCATTTAGAGTAGGTGTCGTATACATCCTTAAAAGAAAATCACAAAAAGATTTTTGTTTAATAGTTTCAAGTTTCATTTTCGTATGAGATTCAAAATTGAAAACTCAAAAAGATTTTCTTTGGTAATCATGTGTTTCATTTTGTATAGGATTTTTAAAAGCTAAAATATGCAAAAAGATTTTCGTCAATTCTTTTGACAATTCATTATTTTCTTTTTCTTCTCAAAGTTTCAAAGAAATAGAGATAAAAAAAAGTTTGATTGTCTATTTTGGCAAGACTTCATAAACTACGCACACCTGATTCTCCTCTCTCGAGGGTGAGATACATAGCACCCTTCTCGGATTTGGTGATCTTTTCAAAAAGAAAAAAAAAGTTTTTGAAAAAGTGTTGAATTCTAACACATTGGTTATCTCTTGTTCAGTTAGTTTAAGGTGGTTGATTTGTGGCATTCTGGATGGTCCTCCACATCACACCAAATCTAAGGAAGAGTTAGATGTGTCCAACAAGGATATAGAGAGTAGATATAGAGAGTGACCTCATGGATCAAACAAAGAGTCAGGAAAATGAGAGTTTAAAGAAAGAGAATTTGAGACTAAGGCAACAAATGATGGAAATGTAATAAGATTGGGCCAGTGGGTTTTCTCCTCCGCCGTTCCCCATTATTAGCCCTGCAAATACCTTGAGTCTTCTACCAAAATCGCAAATTCAGTTTCCTACTGTTATTGATGCACCACAACATGCCTCAGAATCCATTCCACGTCAAATGCACCCAAATACTTCCACCACTCTTTCTTTAGCTCCCCAGTATAAGTCTCTCACATTCACAACACCAAATACTATCTGTGCTTTTGTTGCTCAATCTTCTACTGAGGCTTCCACTTTGGCTATCAATCCAATGATTGTGCTTCCCCAGTTTACTAGTGGATCCACGTTCAATACTCTTGATGATCATTGCTTTACTCTTGAGCCTACAGTTAAGTTAAGTGGAACGCCAAAATTTCTTACTAAGAAGTCTAGCATGCCAGAAGAGCCAGAGAAAATGGTTGGGAAAGTGAAGAGTGTAGAAAATGATATGAAAAGTTCCTTGGGACTTGTGGGCTATGAAGATGTTTCATATAAAAATTGGGGCATGTTTTCAAGTGTTAACCTTCCTCCAAGCATTGAGACATCAAAATTTAGAGATCCTGATGGACAGAAGGATTCCGTGAAATATTTGGGACGACATTGCAATCAATCAAGTGAAACTGAAGGAAAGAAGAAGGAAAATGCAGTTATTGTCATACCAGGGACAAAACAGAGTTTGAGAGGTCAAATCCACCAATACTGTCATCCTCAATCCCGAGCTTACATATTAGATCCACATAACCACTTGCAATAAGGTTTATTTCTCCAAAATTTAAGAAACCCCATTCCATTCCCTCAATATCCTTTGAACAATGTACAATTGTATGCCCATCCATCTTATCCATAATGGCATGCACCTATCCCTCAACATCATCCTCGACCCCCACAAATTTACTAAGAAACCTCTAAATCCAAGTTTTATTCGAGGCCAGAGTTCGCAATGAGGAGGAAGGCAAAGGATAATTTCACGTCAATTGGGGAGTCCTATACCAGTTTGTTCCAGACATTAAAATAATGAAGCATGATTACTCTTATCCCTAGGAATACTCCCGATCCACATTCAATTTTTTTTTATCCTAATATACGATGTGCTTATCATTCTAATATGAAAGGTCACATTACTGAAGATTGTCGTATTTTGAAAAGGGAAATAGAGAAAATAATTCATGAAAAAATAATTGTAGTACAAAATATTGGCACCTCAACCGTCCCATAGAATTCTTCAGTTGCACGACAATGCACAATACGTGGGAAGCAATGAGTTAAGCATGTAAATCCAGAACTTATTTATTGAAGGAAATGTGTTGGACAGTGGTGAAAGCTCTAGTCATGATGATATGCAAACCAGTGGCTAAGATGTCAAGCTCAACAACTGGGTAGTCACTCTTTTCCTTACTTGGAAGGATTGTTGGTAGTTTGTTTTATTTTGTTTTCTATTTTTTGAATTATTTTAGGGTTGTAGTTCGGAATCGATCTTGTTTTGTTTCTCTGTCATTTTTGTTTTAACCATTCCATCTTTTCATTTAATGAAATGTGGTGTCCTTGTTGTCTTGTCTTATTTTAAGTTATTTGTTTGTTTTCTTTACAAAGTTCATTTTATGTTGGTTCTAGTGATATGACATGCTGGCGGAATTTTTAGCTAGATCTTAAAATTCAATGTAAGCATAAACATTGAATCAGATAGCTAAAGTTTTAAAAAAAGGGGCATCTAAGAAATAGATAGAGTGTTGAGGCATTTGGTGATCAAATTGAACCCTTCTTTGAAAATTTAGGCAATTATTTTGAGAATCACAAGAATAACTTGGTCATCAATTGAAAGGCATGTCTCAATTAGGTCAAACAGTGGATGCGTGATCCTATATCAAGAGGAACAGAAAGAAAACCAGCTCCATTAAAACATGAGTCATTCAATGTGAGGAATGTACAACAAATGTGGAGTTTGCAGAAAATGTAGTGACGTACATGCTTAGTTAAAGTTAGTGTTGTAAAAAATATCACAAATGATCTTCATCTTTCACTCTATATTGCATGATGTGTACTTGCATTTTCAAGGATTGATATGACGAAGGTATTTCATTCTGCTATCCAAACATTGTGTCATCCTTTGTTTATCCCATTTGAGCTTTCGTTCTATTTTCTTTCATACCCCTCTTTTGGAATAAAGACAGTGTTAGCAAAGTTCCAAAAAAAGGTGTCAATTAAAAATAGAGTCAGAAAAGTTTCAACAAAAAGAGAAAAAAATGTGTCAAAAAGAAAGAAAAGATAAAAGTGACAAGAAAAATAGAGTCAGAAAAGGCCCCAAAGGGAAAAAGAGTCAATAAAATTTAAAAAAGAAAAGAAATCAGAATCAAACAAAAAAACAAGTTATCGAAACTACGCGTGACATGATTCTCCTCTCAGGGTTGATATGTAGGCTGTCCTACTCTAGGCTCGGTCCAACCAAATAAACAATTTAGAATTTCTCAGTCAAAAGCAATTGGGGCGTGAGTTAATCTTCATTATTTATGTCAATTCCAACAGTTGTAAGTCTCACCCCACTTTAAGTATCGTTTGGGCCTCATGTCATCCTTTCTTTCTAACTTCTCCAAAAGCCAAGTTGCAACCAAAGAAAGACCTTAAGATCAATCTTTGAGAATGATAAGGCTAAGCATGCAATGCATACGATGATACATTTTGGGAACTAATTGTCTTCCTTAACACAAGGAATCAGACGAGAAATAAAAATGAGAGTCTTATTAGTGAAAACCCTCACGGGCACAGTAAAGTAATGCTTAATTGAGAGATATAAAAATGAGAGAGTCTTATAGGTAAAAACCCTCACGGGCCCCATAAGAAGATACTGAGTTGAGAGAAATAAAAATAAGAGAATCTTATTGATGAAAATCCTCATGGGCACCGTAAGACGATGGTAAGCTGAGAGAAATAAAAATGAGAGAGTATTATCGGTGAAAACCCTCATGGGCACCATAAGGCGATGGTAAGTTGAAAGAGATAAAATAAAAGAGTTTTATTGGTGAAAACCCTCACGGGTATTGTAAGACGACGGTGAGTTGAGAGAAATGAAAATAAAAGAGTTTCATTAGTGAAAAACCCTCACGAACACCATAAGGCAATGTGAGCTAAAAACAAAATGAGAAAGGCTTATTGGCGAAAGCCCTTCAAGGCGCCACTAGCCGAATGAGGTCTTAAATGCAATTGACCTAATGAAACAACTCAGTTTCAAGGCCATTAACTCAACAACAATTGGTGAAAGTTTGGATGGAAGATCAGGCAACTTAATCCAAAATACATGTCATAATCATTAGGGTTGACTGTTATTTTCAGATGAGTTTTGTTTTTGCTTTTCAAATGGGGACATTCATTTTCTTCTCTTTATTTTATTTTCTTGAGTCAGTTATCCAAATAAAAAAATTATTGTAATTTTTCTCTTGTTTGAGTCAAGTCCATGTCAAAATAAGTGAGAAAAGATTTTAAAACTGACTACCAACTTCTTCAAATGCACAAATCAAGACAGAAAGGCCAGCGCATGAAAGAGACATGATTGTGAGTCGAAATAAGGCATGCAGAAAGTTTCATCAACAGACAAATCTGGGAACTCATGGAAATACCAAGGTTCAAAGAGTTTATCTGAGAAGCATGGGAAAGCGGAGATGTTGTGTTTAGTTTCAGAGTCACTCTTAATAATATGAGTTTGGGTCAATGATGCAGCAAGTCAATGACATATGTTAATGGTTGGAAGTAAGATTGAATGTGACCAGCGCAAGAGCAATTTCCTCAAAAGTCAAAGCCACAAACCATCCACCATGTTTTAAAATCACAAGTTTTCTTTGATGAAACAGGAAACATGTTACCTTCAAATCAAGGACTTTAAAGCCTAAACATCAAAGGTCGTAATTTATCACATCTACAAATGAAATGGGGCAATGTTACTGCACAGGTTTGGTAATTAAAACCATTATAAAACTTATAATTCAATATTTCTAGGAGATGCACTTCCTTGTTTGGGAAATTCAAGCGGTATTTGTAAGGAGATGCATTTCTTTGTCTGGATAATTGAAGCGGTATTTGTATGGAGATGCATTTTCTTGTCTAGGTAATTCAAGCGTCATTTGTAAGGAGACGCACTTCTTTGTATGGGTAATTCAAGTGGCATTTATAAGGAGACACATTTCCTTGTCAGGATAATTTAAGCGCAATTTGTAAGGAGACGCATTTCCTTGGGTAATTCAAGCGGTATTTGTAAGGAGACGCATTTCCTTGGGTGATTCAAGTGGAATTTATAAGGAGATGCATTTCCTTCTCTGGGTAATTCAAGTGACATTTGTATGGAGTCGCACTTTCGTGATTGGGTAATTCGAATTTTACTTGTTAGGTGATGCACTTCCTAACTTAAGTCTTGATTCCTAGAAGATGTACTTCCTAGTTAAATCAGTCCCCTTGATTCCTAAAAGATGTACTTTATGTTCGAGTCATTCCCCTTGATTCCTAGAAGATGTACTTCCTAGTCGAGTCAGTCCCCTTGATTCCGAAAAGATGTACTTCCTGGTCAAGTCATTCTCCTTGATTCCTAGAAGATGTACTTCCTGGTCGAGTCATCCCCCTTGATTCCTAGAAGATGTACTTCATATTCGAGTCATTTCCCTTAATTCCTAAAAGATGTACATCCTAGTCGAGTCAGTCCCCTTGATTCCTAGAAGATGTACTTCATGGTCGAGTCATTCCCCTTGATTCCTAGAAGATGTACTTCCTTATTAAGTCATTCCCCTTTATTCCTAGAAGATGTACTTCCTAGTCGTGTCAGTCCCCATGATTTCTAGAAGATGTACTTCCTAGTCGAATCATTCCCCTTGATTCCTAGAAAATGTACTTTCTAATCGAGTCATTCCCTTTGACTCCTAGAAAATGCACTTTGTAGTCGAATCATTCCAATTAACCCATGAAGATGCATTCTTTGTTCGGGTTTTTCAAGTAGTTATGATGTGACTTTCACAAAAAGTCCTCTAATGATAAATTGAGACAAAAATGTAATTCCTGTTGTTTGGAACTTTACTTTTCTGGCAAATGGAAACTCTCTTTATAATAATATTGGTTTGGAACAATTTTCTTTCTAGTTTTGTTGTGATTTCAAGAGCCTGCCTGAAGAACAGGGCAAATAAATAAAAGTCAAGCAACAAGGCAAAGAAATTGAAAGTCAACGTATTGATAAATTGCAAGTTGGGTGCCCACCTGGAGAACAGGGTGAAGAAATTGAAATCCAAGCAACAAGTTGAAGAAACTGTAAGTCAGGAGCCCGCCTGGAGAATATGGTGAAGATATTGCAATTCAGGAGCCCGCTTGAAGAATAGGGTGATGAAATAGCAAGTCAAGAGTCAAGGGAAACTACATAGATAGGACTTTTGTAATTTTTGTTATCTTTCAACTTGTAATTTTCATTTTTGACATAATGACAGAGCCGCGTACCGAAATCTCGACAGAGTCTCACTCGACTCTCCAACTCGGTATGGTCCCTCTTCTTCCAACCCTTTGAAATACCTGTGACTCATTTCTATCATAATTAGAATAGGTGGGATGTCTGATAGCCTAAAGGTAGGCTAAACACGAAATTTACACTTAAAGGAAAAAACAGCAAAGCACACAAAGAGAAAAATAACACACTAGAAGGAGATGAAGAAAAAGAATTGAATAAATGTAAATATAGTAGAGAGACTTTTATTTCCACTATGTGATTAACAAAAGGAGATGTATCAAATCACCAATCACACCTCACTAATGGAAGCTCAAACCACTCTCTTAGGTGACCCAAAGGTCTCACACTTCCTCAAGCACACCTTTCTTGCCAAATAACCCAATACAAGTGAAAACTAATTTCAATTGTATTCAAGGTTCAAATTTCAATTTTCCTCTCTTAAGGAGAAGGAGAAGACTATAATCTAACACTAAGATTACAATCTAAAAAGTCACTCAATTTATTATCTCAAAACTTAGGAAAATAAAAGCTAAGGTGTCTATTTATACTATTACATAATAAAAGACTTAATTGCCCTTAATGAAACTCCCAAAAGAGGATCCTCTTAAGAGTATCTTTAGAGTGCAAAATGTCTTCAATACTCTTCACTTGAGGCGCCTATGGAGTGTATATGTCCTCCTTTTATTATCTTGAACAAGGCTTCAAAATACTCCAAAAATAGACTTCAATTGCTTGCCAATTCCGAAGCTTGAACCTTCGACTATTGTGCTCTTGGTACTCCTCATGCTTGTATTATCCTCTCCATCTTGAAAGAAATTTGTCCTCAAATTCAGATCTTGGAAAATCAAAGAGAGGAAAAACAAGCACACAATCCTCAAGGGAGGAGGGTTAGCATTAGTACCACAAGTTATATAGATAAGCCAAGGTTGCTCCCACTTGACATACATCCATGGGTCCTTTGTTTGGGACATGAAAGACTTAGCATAAATAGCACAAAGAAAGTGAATAGGATCAACATAAAAAATTGGCGGACATAATCCGAGGCTATCCCTCCCATACTTCAAGAAGACATCGAGATCAAAGGGTCGAAGTAACCAAGGGCATAAGCCAAGACTAACCATCCCCTTTACTAAGGCATCCAACTCACAATCATCCAAGACATTACACACAACCATGCCATACACAAGGTCACTATGAACAAGGTTAATGCCATGGTTTTCAACACATAAGTTCAAAGAAACACTCCAAGGAGGTACACATTTGAAGTACAACCAACTATCCTTCGTTATTCTCATGAAACACCTACCACAAACATCACAAAGGACATGGATAAGGCAAGAATCAAAAGGTAAGGCAACTACAAAGGTCCAGAAAAGCCATATAGCAGTGTAACTCCAAGTGGACCAACAAACAAATGTCCTACCCCTACATAAAACAAATCCAAGACTTGCTGGATATCATCATAAGAAAATAGGTAGTATAGGAAGGCAACAAGTGTAAAGGCATCATCCAAGTTTCTATCATCTATAAGAATGCCAATTGATTCAATAGGTTTAGCACATAAGGTTAGAATCAAGTCATTTAAACTCATACGGCTCCTTCCTTTCAAATGAAACATAAACTTGGCATCCACAAGTTGAGATTCAAGTAATTTAAGCACAAGTGTGTCAAACAAGGATGCACATGTATAAGCAATACCCCAAAGAGGAAATGACACATTTGCCTTAGGGTTCTCAATCATGAAACCACCTTCTCTTTCAAGAGAGTAGCCCACACACATATTCAAACCATAATGCGCAGCAAAGGGATCACAATCAAAACCATTTGCACAAGTACAATCACAATTCGGGTCTCCTAAACATTCTATCAAATCAAGGTCAACTCTACCCGATTGGTCATTTTGCACACCCTCACTAGTTGTTGGCAACTCACATACTAACGTAGACTCAACTTGGTTTTCACAAGGGTCAACTAGTGTGTAAATAATTTTGTCACTTGGTAATTGAACCTTATTCAAGTTATAAGTGCTAGCACTAGATGGACACAAATCATTCTTACGAAAAGAATTGATTTTGTCATCGAAAGGATCAACTAGTGCTTTACGTACTCACAACAAGAGTTTGGTACTTATGAAACCTAACAACACCAAGAGTATCACAAAAATAATATTCATACACTTCTTCACTAAGAGAATCCAAAACTACACCACTTTGACCACTACTAGCCACATCATAACAATTCAAGTTTCTAGGGGTGTAGAAGATAACTTTGTTACCTTGTAGATCATGGAAAGTGTGTTCTTCACTTAGTTTTGCATCATGGAAGCCTTCATGATCCACATTATAATATAATACGTCAAGGTTTCCCTTTGGACTCACTTCTTCATCACCTATCCCAAAATTGGGACTTTCGGCCAAGGGCTTGAAGGAAACCTCCTTGGTCTTCTCCTCGGGATTTCTAGGGTCTTGAACCTGCACATAAGAAGAGAAAATACTAGTCAAAATGCTAGTATTTGGGTTATTGAGTAAGAAGGATTCTTTGTGGACAAGTTCCACCATTAAGCATTTCTTCCCCCTTCCAACTTCATCTTTTTTTTCACATCCTTCTTGTATCCCACCACTAAGTTTCTCTCCATCTTGAGGCTTGGCCTCATTCTCTTTGTGTGCTAATTCTCCCACTTCTCCTACTTGAGTGGATTAAGTTCGGTTTAGTGGATCTTGGGGAGGAGGCATTGGATTTGAACGGTGATGGATTTAGATTTGTGGCATGGAATTTTGTGGCATGGGATTTTGTGGAGTGTAGGGTCCTTGGTAAAGTGGATTTGGGACTTGGTGGTTTGAATTTATGGAGTCTTTGGTGGATATAATCTATCAACCCTCACTTTTATTCTAATCACACCACCTGTCAAGGATGCCATTTCACTCCTCAAAGAATCCATATCACCCATTATAGCATCGTGATTATCCTCTATTTTTCGGGCAAAGGCCTCAAGATGAGCCATCAAGGCTCCAATAGCATCATTTCCCAAAGGTTGGGATAAAGAACCCTCGGATTTCATGGTCAAAAGTACCCAATAAGAAGCAAAAAACAGCAAAGAGAAAACCTAAAAAATGAACAAACAAGTTAGTTCAAAAAAGGCCCCACCACTCTCACACACGTTTCTTACCTCACACTTGGTTTCACAAGAGTTGAAAACTTGGAAATAATCGAAAAGTGAATGAGTGGTGAATATGCTTTGGTCTGGAATTGATTTTTGTTTGATATGACTCAAATAAAACGATGTACAGACTTGAACCAACAAACCACTACTAATTTGAAAACGAGAAAAACACACAAAAAATCAAAGTCGCAAAACAAACGGACTCTAATCTAATTACCAAACTGGTAGGTAGTTACTAGCTTGCTAATTAGTGATAGAACCAACAAAATTGAAACTAGAAACAATAATTAGAAGCTAGAAAATCTAACTAAGAACTTAATTTGGCCGTTGAGCTATGATGACGTGGCATTCAATGATTGGACGTTGAGTTTTCAAAAAATTTCACCCAAAATTTTCAAGTATCGGCCTAGAACACCCTTGGAAAAGAAGAATTTTTGTTTGGGAGGGAAAAATTGAAAGTTAGCCCTTTTGGAGCTTCAAATGAATTCAAAATGGATTGGTCCCCCCTTTGAACTTTCAATTGTACTTGATTATTCCCTTTGTCTCTTCTTTCTTTTGGATGACAATGAATATGTCAAGGAATATTCTTTCACAAACACCAAGTACACTCTCTTTCTTCTCTTTTTTTGGATCAAACACACTCTTTGAATATTCTTCCTTAGCAAGACTTGATGAACATGGAAGAACAAGATGAATATTTAAGAGTTGATCAAAGTTTGACCCCTAACCAAATGAACTCCAAATCTGGATTTTTTTGTAGATCTAGGTTCCTTAGGCTAAGGTGAACTCAAATATGTAAAAATCAGCCACAAAACTCGTCCAAATCACAAACCCAATTTCGGATCTAGCTTAAAAGCTTCAAAAATTACCATATCCATGAAGGTTCTTAGCTTAAACTCAACCAAATCTTATTCCAAGTGTAGATCTAGACTCCCTAAGTGTTAGAGAACAAGAATCTAACATAAGAAACTTCAAAAACAAAGTAAAAATGTGTAGATCTAAGGATTAAATTTCGGATCTACCACAAGACAACACTAGACACCCCTTTTTTTTAGATTTTTGGATATTTTACTCTCTTTTGTTGAGATTTTCTTAATAAGAACACTAAAACCCAAGATTTAGGGATGTAGGAATAACCCTAACCAAGACTTTGATACCAAATGATAGCCTAAAGGTAGGATAAACACGAAATTGACACTTAAAGGCAAAAATCCGCAAGCACACAAAGAGTAAAACAACACACTAGAAGGAGATGAAGAAGAAGAATTGCATAAATGTAAAGATAGTAGAGAGACCCTTACTTCCACTATGTTTTTAACAAAAGGAGATGTATCAAATCTTCAATCACACCTCACTAATGGAAGCTCAAACCACTCTCTTAGGTGACCCAAAGGTCTCACACTTCCTTAAGCACATCTTTCTTGCCAAATAACCCCATACAAGTGAAAACCAATTTCAATTGCATTCAAGGGTCAAATTTTAATTTTTCTCTTAAAGATAAGGAGAAGACTACAATCTAACACTAAGATTACAATCTAAAAAGTCACTCAATTTATTATCTCAAAACTTAGGAAAATAAGAGCTAAGGTGTCTATTTATACTATTACATAATAAAAGACTTAATTGCCCTTAATGAAACTCCCAAAAGAGGCGTTCTTGAGTGTAGCTTTAGAGTGTAAAATGTATTCAATGCCCTTCACTTGAGGCGCCTACGGAGTGTATAAGTCCTGCTCCTTTTATTCTCTTGAACAAGGCTTCAAAATACTCCAAAAAAAGACTTCAATTGCTTGCCAATTCCGAAGCTTGAACCTTGGACAATATCTTGTGCTCTTGGTACTGTTTATGCTTGTATCAGATGCCCAAAATCAAGACTTGATTGCCCTCTTTCTTCTATTTCATTCTTTTGAATAATGGTCGGAACAAAATTTGATCTCGTTGTCTACTTCATTGTCTGTAAACACTTTGTGTTTACATTCAAAGAGGGGCATAATGTAGACACGTAATTTTGTCCCTTTCGAAAGTCGAATTTACCGATTTATCCTTACTTTATCACGCACCCCACCCTATTTGATAATTCTTTCATAAAAAACAAAAAAATAACTAACCTAACAAAAATACCCCACTTTTAACACCTCACCCTAACAAAAATAACAACCTAACTACCCTACCCCACATACCCCCTACCCCTACCCACATACCCCCACCTAGCCCCTCCTCCCTTCACGTTGTTTTTTCCGTTTTCTATAACCAACTACAATACAAATAACACCTCACACACATATGGGCACCCATGGGAAACTCTATATCCGCACATCACCTCACAGAATAATGCAAGGATCATTCTTCCTTTTATTTCATTCACACTCACACTACAACACACTGAAAAAAAAAACAAAAACACACTAGATTCACATACCGTCACTCAAAAACAAAGGGAAAACTCAGCTTCGTTTCGACCAAATCAACAAAACCCGACCCCTTTTTAGTCGGTTCCGACTGAGTCCCGTCGAAAAATGACCTAGTTGAAAATGGGTCAGTCAGGTCGATTCAAATTAGTGTATATTTTGGTGTTGTTGCGAGTTGGATTTGGATTTTTATCATCGAGGTTAGATTCTAGGTTCCCGACGTGGACTCCGTCTCATTTAATTGAGTAATACTCGAATAAAAGCGGCATTAAGGTCCATTCTTCATCTCATTCTCAATTAATCTTGATTGTTTGACACTTTATGTGGTAAATTTATTGGTGTGTCAATCTTATTTTTGTTGATTTCTATATGTTTTATATCATCGTGGTTGATTGTTGATATTGATTGATTGTGTGAATTTTATAATCAAAGAATTTGATCTCAATTTGGAGGGTAAATCTTAATTGTGGGGATTATGTTGAAATATCTAATTTGTTAGTTGAATAATTTTGATGTCAAGAATTTGAAATATCTCAAGTTGGAATATCGAATTTGTTAGTTGAATAATTTTTATGTCATTGAACATGATAGTACCATGATAGGTCGAGTTGGGTAGGCAAATGGTAGGCTCAGGTAGGCAAATTTAGAACTTGTGGATTGTGAAATGTTTGGAATATTTATTGAATGGTTTTAGTTTACCGCATTTAGATCAATTGTATTTACTTAGCCAGGGAATGCCCCGACACAATTTGTATTTATTCACCGGGGAATGCCCCGACGTATTATGTTAGCGGAAGATAATCGTGATCAAGGCCTGAGGCATTGGGTAAAGCATTGGAGCGTAGTTTAGGATTAGTGTAGGTTTACTTTTCAGTACCTTTTTATTTCGGGCTGTAATAATTGGACTGGACACTATATTTTTTGACTTATTTTGTTTTGTTTTGTTTTGTTTGTTTGATTGATTATTTTGTGTGTTTTGTGTGGTTTATACATTCATAGTGTCAAATTAGCCGATATACTCCATGAAGCGACCGTGGTCGAACCACGGGACCGAGGGGTGCCTAACTCTTTCCCTTCAGTCAACAAAATTCCTTAACCGGAATCTTTGTTCGCAGATCAGTTTAAAAGAGTCAAAAACAGTTTTGAAAAAGGTTTTTCAAAGGTGACTTGGCACACCCGATTATGCCAAGTGGCGACTCTGAGTTTAAATGTAAAAAAATCCTTTTCAAAACAATTTTTATTTTTTGTCACTTAATAAAAAAAATCTTTCAAACTTTAAATCAAAATCTTTTTTGGTAAAAAAAGGGTGTGACAGTAACTTCAGACTTGTCTATCCTTGGTAGTAAGAATTAGGAATTTATTACATTTATGTGTTAAATTTCTCTGTAAGTAATGGATATTACTTAATTTATGCTATACTTGTTCCCCATTCTTCATTCTAGTCAAGAATTGTGCGCGCGCACACACTCTTTTATTGCATGGCTGAACTTTATATTATTATTTAATATGAAATTGATGACTCCAAATCAAAGTTTTGATTGACAAAATCCCCAATGTGAGCATGTCCTGCAATTTTTTATATAGTTTGATTGTAAAAAACAAGGTGTTTGTTCAAATTGAAACTTCAAATTGACATGAGAAAATATTAATCCAGTTCTCTGTGGAGTTAATGACAGAAAATTAGTAATTTAATATCAACGTGGTCATCTAAGTGTTTGTTCTACAATTCTATTTTGGACAGTACTAAAAAATAGTAAAAATCCACTTAAATAATTTTAAAGTATTCAAGGATGGAGTAGAACAGTCAAAAGAGTAATTTTATAAGGGGTCGTTTGGTGTGAGATATAAGAGATAAATAGTCTCGCCATAAAATAAAAAACTATTTTATTTTATGTTTGGTGTAAGGTATTAGTTAGTAACGGGATTATTTAACCCACCATTTACACCATAATAATGGGATAAATTATCTCACATATATGATAGAATAGCTAATTTCGAGATTAATTATATCAAAATAACTCTTTTCTAACCAACCATATCCTTTTGGCCATAAAATGTGGCCATAATTTGGCCATAATAGCTCAAATTTGATAATAAAGTCTATTCACATTGTAAACAGGTTTACATTTTTACATTCTTATCCTTTTCTCCCAATTTTATATTTTCTTTCTTCATTTGTTCTTCTAGCTATTTTCAACACATGGGGATTGAACATCTAACTTGTTTACTTATTTGCTTGTTGACTTTGCATTTCAAAATAATATCTATACAAACAAAGAAGAAAAACGTTAAGTTATTTCATTTATTTGAATAATTTTTAAAATTTAAAATAATATTAAACTTAAAAATAATTTTAAAATTGTTGGATATTTTTAGAATGATATATAAATGACTGAATGATAATTTAAAAATAATTATAAACAATTTTATTTGTCTTTGGTGGACAGTTATTCCATTTGGCCACATTTTTAGAATGAGAATTTAGAATATAAAATAATTAAAAATATTTAGAAAAGTAATTTTTTTCAAGTTTATTGACGTTCTGTTTTTATAATTTATCAACAGAAAAATAAAATTACTTAAAATTATGTAATTAGACAAGACAACAACAGCAACAACATACCCAGTGTATTCCCACCTAGTGGGGTCTAGGGAGGGTAGAGTGTACGCAGACCATACCACTACCTCAAGAGAAGTAGAGAGGTCGTTTCCAATAGACCCCCGGCTTAGGACCAATAACAGTATAACCAATACAAAAAGTAAGCGCATATAAATTATGTAATTAGACAAGACAAATTATTAAAATTATGTAATTAGACAAGATAAATTATTAAAATTTCTAATGATATAAATTCACTTCAAGAATTTATTTCGCTGAGTTTTTAGCTATTTAAAATCTTGTTGTGTATTTTTTTCAAAATTTTTAATCTAAAGGATCGAGAATGTAGTAAATTCAACAACGTCAGGAATGCTGCTTCAATTAAATTAAAAGAGATATCAATAGAACATGCCTACTAAATTTTTTTATATTTTTCTATAGGTAATTATTTTTATTCTTGTAATGTAGAACTTAATACATTTACTTTGATTCAATAATTTGCTAATCATTATATATATTTGCCATTAATGTAACCTCTAATAAGTAATTTTACCAATTATTGAGTTTAAATAAATTTTAAAATGTATTTAGATAATTATTTAAATATAATTTAAAAATATTCTCAATGACAATTAAAACTCAAAATAGTGTAGACATGGTAGATGTCGATTCAATATAAAAATTATAAAATGTATATAGTTCATATATGTCGACTCTAGTTAACATTAACACAAGAGAGTCACACATTGATGTTACAGTCTTGAACCCATATGTTACATCGATTTAAAAAATTATGAATCATTACTTATGATTGTTATTATATCTAACCTCTATTTAAATAATTTTATTAAATATTATATTTAAATAAATTAAAAATAGTTTTTAAAATTTAATGTGTAAACAATTCAATAACAACAGATAAAATTCAAACTATTTTAGACATTAACAAACTATAAAAATCATAAAATTATATAGAGTTCATTTGTGTCGATCCTAGTTAACAGAAACAAAAGAGAGTCCAACGTTAATGTGGTAGACTTGTATTCCTATGTCACATCGATTTGATCCTGTAAATCATTATTTAATATGACCTATAATTAAGTAATTATATTAATTAATATATTTATACAAATTTAAATTTCATATTTAAATAATTTTTAATCTAATTTGAAAATATTTCAATAACAACAACAAAAACTCAAAACACTTTAGACATGATAAATATTGACACATTATAGTAAACAATAAAAACATATAATCTGTAAGTGTCAACCTAGTCAACATCAATCTAAGAGAGTCATATGATGTTGTAACAAGTTGTCTAGTCCGATTTAATAACTTGTGAATCGTTACTTACATTGTTATTAATATGATCTTTAATTAAGTATTTTATTAATTATTATTAATAGATTTAGATAATTTTTTTTAAAAAAATTGTTAATATTTCAATCGTCAATTCAAAAGACTTTAGAAATAATAGACATCGACACATTAAACATAATTGGTATAAACGTTTATAATTTTCAATGAAACGTATTTGAAAACATACTGTGAAAATTGAAACGTATTTTCAAACCGATTTAAACATAATTTTTTACTAATTCTAATTCTCGAGTAAAAAAATTTCTCTAATTCTAATTCTTTATTAAAATATTTTCCTCTACACTTAAATATTTTTTTAGTGAAACGTATTTTCAGTATTTGAAAACATACAGTGGTAAATACGTGTAGAATTTGCCAATTTTCACACATACTCATTATTTGTTAATTTAAGTATAATTTTATAATTCTAAAACATAATCATTATTGTTAGATACGTTTCAAATACATTTACTTAGATTGACATTCTTAATTCCAGTTAGTATAATTTTACACCTTTTCAAGTTAAAAAATAATAATTAGATAAAGATCTCAATATTTCAGCATGATCTCAGTCAATGCTTATTCTTTCATAGTAAGAATTTTATTTGTGACAGTAAAAGAAAATCAGTATTTAAATTTGAACATAACATCCTTGACTCTAGCTACGACTGTGCAAAATCGAATCGAAATCAATAATCTGTAATGACATTTTGGTTAGTGAACCAGTGGTTCGACTTTTCGGATTACCAAGTGTAAAGTATGTGTGATTTGTTGTTATCATAATATTTTACAAATTATATTTGAAAATTATATATATATATATATATATTAATTTTATTTAAGCGTAATAATAAAAAAATAATTTATTAGAGATCATTTAGTAATAAATATAAGTAATAATTTACAATTTATCAAATCGTCGTAATATAGGGGTGAAAGAGTTATATGATTAATACTTATACCTCTCGACAGATGTGAACTATATGCATAATTTCTGTAAGTGTCAACGTTTATCAGGTTTAAGGTATGTTGAGTTGTCGTCATTGCGATATCTTACAAAATATGCCTAAAAATTATTTAAATATATATTTTAATTTTATTTAACCAAATACTTTAAAAAAAATAAAGAATTAGAGATCATTTTAGTAACAAGGAGAGAAAGTCGGAGAAGAACATGAGAAAAAAAATAGACAGTAAACGTAGTGTTTGAGTTATAGCAAAAAATATGTACGTTTTTGAAGAAATATACGTATTTTAATAGTATAAGACTATTGATATTCTTGCCTAAAAATTTGTGTTGTAATTAAATTGCAATATAGGAAGTATACAAATTTTAATGCTTAATTACCTTGACTTTAAAAAAATAAAAAAAGATTCCAAAAAGCTACTATAAACTTTTTAATATTATGGCCATTTAGCATCATCCATTAATTATATGCAAGTTGTCATCTATAAATCATCGTATCAATATTTTGTGAGCAATATCGAGCGAGCAACACCACATCTAATTTCCAATTTCCCAAGTCATGATATCAATATCCACATAAATCCTCATCATTATAACTATATATAAGGTAGAATCACCTTTTTGGTATTCCTCACAAATTTTTTAGTGCAATTAAATAGCTATACATGTTTATTTTTTTCATATATTTTATTACATTCGTCCTCATTTATTATTTTATTTTATGATATTTTTATTTGAATCTTTATAATTGAACTATATAGTATTTTTTTTTTATAGATCTCTTATTTTTCCTCATTAAATTACTTGTTCTTTTTTACTTATTTCTTATATTAAAAATTAATTATTTTTCTTATTTATTTATTTTAGTAAATCATGAAAGATTTATAATTATTTTTATATTATTATTATTATCAAGTAATTACATAAAGTATTCATAGCCAAACTTAAATTTTCAAAACATAATTAATAAGGATAATTTCATATGTTTTACTCTTAATTTATTAAAATTTTAAGTTATTTGTCAAGTCAAAAATAAGAGTAAGAAGGAACTAAAGAGTACCCTTTTCTCTCATTTTCATTTTTCTTGATCCTTGTACTAAAAATAAAATTTTCTTTTTACTTATTATTTTAACAAATAAAGAGAGGTTTATTATTTTAATTTCTTCTAATATTACTTTTATCATTAAGTAACTATACAACATAATAATTGTCAATCATATACTTTCAAATCACAATTATCGAGATAAATAAATAAATTTCTATTAAATAGCTTTTTATTAATAGGAGTATCAAATCAACAAATGCAAAACAAAATGAAATAGATAGAGTGCATATTGGTTTTTTTATATTTTAGTAAAATTTGTGCAATTTTGAAGCTATGGTCTCATTTTCAATCAAAGCATTTATTATTTTTTAACAATACTTATTCTCTTTTTGGATGTGTTTGGTACAAACATGTATTTTTAGTGGAAAATATTATTTTAAAAATATTTTTTTTTTAAAAAATAGTGTGTTTCTTACTTATTTTCTTATATTCGATATGTAAATAAATATTACTTAGAAATCATTTATATATAATTTAAATAAGTACTATGAGAGGTGGGATATAGGGTGGCAGGGATAGGAGCTACTGGTGGAGCGAAGACAAGGTGTATTGAAGAGCGAAGGACTCAATGAATCTGAATTATAGAATAAAATTTTCTTACTTCCACGAAGTCATTTTTATAAGTCTAAGAAAACTTATTTTCCTAGATAAAATGTTTTTTTATCAAAAATCTATTAAATATGAAAATTTTGTTAAAGCATGTAACACACCATTTATTTATTTTAAATTGAATTCTATATCTATTTGTATTTGCTAATTATCAATTCATACTTGCTTTCTCATAAATAAAGTCCTTCAAAAGTTATTCAAATATAACAAGAAAAACTTTAATAATTATAATGACTTGCCAGACAAGACATAATTAACGTATCACTAAACTAAATTAATCATGCAATAGAAAAATGTGACTTAAGTTATGTTTTTTCTAAAATTAAATTTTATATTCTTTACCATGGGCTTAGGTTCGTGCTTTGCACGGGCCTTATGCGATAATATATTTATATGGGACCTTTATTAATAAAAATTACATATATACTTATTACATAAAATCCCATATTGGAAAGAAATTACAAAAATCTCAAAGTAATTACTTAAATCTCTTAAATTCACTGTTTCTCTCTCATCCCCTTATACATATCAAAATATCATATTTTGCTCCTATTTTAGTGCACTGATTTTTGCTTCATATATTTGTTCCTTTATTTATGCCTACAATCAAGCTAATGTAATATTAATACTCTCTCATCCCCCTCCTATTTTGCGTCACTTTTATAATTGGAATTGAAGATGTACACTTTCAATTCACGTAATAAAGGAAATTGAATCATTTTTTTTCCTTATTATCGTGTAGCCAATGTAATGTTACAATAACACTATTTTTTTCTTAAAATTATTATAATCTTGTAGATAATTAATGTATAAGGTGAATATTTTATATGTATAGTGTGATATTATACATTTTGGAAGATTATATTTTAATGTATAAGTTATAATATATCAGACATTATACATTGTTATTTTTGAAAGACTAATGTATAATATAATTCTTCTGCTGTATATTTTATTATGTTATACATGAAGAAGTTCTTATTACATTTAAGAGACATTTTATGTATTATTTGGTATTATACAATTAGAAAGTATTAATATTGTATAAGGTTACATTATACCTTATGATAAGGATACAAAAGTATACATGTTTAATGTTAATACTTAAATGTATAGTATGACATTATACATTACTGCAGATTATTTTAAAATGTATAATGTTCCCACATACATGTGCAATTTTTGTATAATGTTATCTTTAATATGTATCATTTTGCTGCTATCTTCTTCTCTCTTAATTTAAGTTTGCTTTTATTTTTTCAGGGCATGAAATACTATATTGACAAATTCCAAACATTGTTTCTTCAACTCCATGTAAACGCTCACTCCATTGTCATTCCTTATGATAATGGAAGAAGAATTACCTTCAGCAATGGATTTTACTGTAATTTTTTTACAAACTTCTTCAATATTCAATTCTATCCCGATCGTAGCAATCAATTTCAAGAAGATTATACTTTTCGAAATAATAATTGCGTCACTTTTGTAGGATTGAAAAATAATTTCTGACTCCCAAATATCGTAATGACGCAACAATATGGGGATGTTCATATTTTTTTTTTCGAGAATTGAAGAAAGAAGACGACGACTTTTTTTTTTCAAGAACATAATTCAACAATGAGAACAATTAACAATGATGTTTAAAATTTTTTTGAATTTAAATTTCAATTACAATATTTAATCATACACCATATAATGATAGATAATTAATGACGTTAATTAAGGTAGAGAAAAATAATATCTAATTTCTCTTAGAATAAATATAGGCAAATCTGTTTTATCATAGATTCCAGCAATGTATAAAGGTCTACCTAATGTATAAGTATATTTTACAAATTAGGGGGAGAGAAAGTCTAACGAAGTTATATATAAATACATTCACTATACAAGGAATTTATGTGGTTTATACCTTTTATTATCTATTACCCTTTGTAGACACCTAATTTCGTCCCTCCCCGATATCGATTTTAACTATGGTTTACCCTATCCTACCGTGTACCCTCACCCGTGTGATAATCCCTCCACAAAATTACAAAAATAACAACCCGTAACTAATTTTGTTTTATCCTAATATTCTAACAACCCACCCAATAAAAAAAAACACCTAATCCTTATCCCATCCAACAAAAAAGAAATACCTCACACCCTACCCCCTACCCCACGTAACCCCACCTACCTCACCACTACCCCACCCTCACCTCATATATACACACATACACACAAAGGGCGCAGGAGAAAACAAAAAAGAAGGAGGAGCATACAAAAAAAAAAGACTCTCACTCTCTCTCTCTGCCTCTATCCTCTCCGGCGAGGCGCCGCCTTCGCTTCAACCACAACGACGACGGCCAGCCCACCATCGCCGTAGCCAACTCCTCTCCCAGCCCTCGCTCTGACCAACACCACCACACCAACACCAGCAATCCCAAAAACACCAACCGAAATTCGCTTCAACATCTCACCGGAAATTGTTAATACGCATACGGAGATCGAGAAGAGAGCGAGCAATCGGAGGGAGGTCTTTCCGGCGAGAAATCACCGGAAAACGCTACAGCCATCCGTTTTTCTCCCTTTGGCCGGTAATACCGAGCTCACCGGAGCTCCGGTGTAGTGAAAACACGATGTCCAGCCCCTTTGTTCCGTCCGAATTCGCGTCAAACCATTTTTCCGACCTCGGAATCTGGTCTATTTTCACGGTTGTCGTCGTCTTCTGCGTCGTCGGTGAGAAACAGTGAAACCGACGCAAAACTTGGCAGATCTGGCCGGACAACATCAAAAAATTGGCCGGTGTCTTTTTGTCATTTGTTCGGTTTAGGCATCACCAGTCGACGGGAGCTGTTTTTCGTCCTTGTTCCGAATTGAATTGGCGATTAACCTCACGCACTGATTTGGTGATTCCGATTGCGATTTCTATTTCTGGTTCATCGCTTCTCATATTGTTTTTTTTTGGAATTGGGCTTTGGTACTTCATCGGGTTCGTTCCTATTTTTCGTTGGTCTTAATCACTTTTTCTGGTGCAAATTCTTTAATATCGGCGTTGGAATTCGTCACTATTGAGGTTCTGTTCCAAGTTCTAAAGTCCGGGCGTTCTTAAATATTATTATCAACGAAATCGACTATCGAAAGGTCCAATTCTACTCTTTTCCTCTTCTATTTTTATTGTTTACTATGCGTGGATGTTTGAATTAAGTCTCGGGTGTTGTTTGATACTCGTTGGCGATGAATGCATGTTGTCTTGATTGGTGATAGGTTATTTTGATATTGACTCGTTGTTTAATTTCGTTGAAAAGTGATTGTGGGTTGTTGAAATAGAAATGGTGAATTGTGAAAATTTAGTATAAAAAATAAAATTTGGGGATAGGAATCAAAAATTGATAAAAGTGAATATTATGATATTTTTGATACATTGTTGATGTTGAATACGATATGTCATCAAGCGGGTAGGCAAACAGTAAGCTCGGATAGGCAAGTTTAGGATTGGCGTAGTGTTGGAATGATTGGAATATTTGTTGAATGTCTTGGTTATCGTATTTGGGAAGTGTATCTATTTAACCGGGGAATGCCCCGAGGTAATTTGTATTTATTCACCGGGGAATTCACCGGGGAATTCCCCGAAGAATTTTGTACGCTAAGGATGTTCATGATCAAGGCCCGAGGCATCGGGTAAAGTATGGTTTAGGACTAGTGTAGGTTATTTCAGTATTTTTATTTCGGGTTGTAATAATTGGACTGGACTTTATATTTTTGTTTTGTTTTGTTATTGTTTGATTATTTTGCGTGTTTTTGTGTAGTTTATGCATTTGTAACGTCAATTTAGCCTATACGCTCTGCCAAGCGACCGTGGTTGAGCCACGGGATCGAGGGGTGACTAACACCTTCCCTTCGGTCAACAGAATTCCTTAGCCGGAATCTCTGTTCGCAAACCGGTTTAAGAGTCAAATGGTTTCGAAAAGGATTTTCCAAAGGTGACTTGGCACACCGGATTATGCCAAGTGGCGACTCTGAATAAAAAATGCAAATAATCCTTTTCCGAAACAAATTTTCATTTCTTGTCACTTAAATAATAAAAACCCTTTCGAAACTTAATCCATAATTTTTTGGAGCACGTTAAAAAGGGATGTGACAGCTCTGGCGACTTTGCTGGGGACGTTTTAGAATTCGAGCTTATTTTTTGAGTCGTATCGGCTTTGTTTGGCATTACGAGTGTATAAGCATTGTTTGTGATTTTTGTTATTGTTTTCACTTTTGTGCGTTTTCGTGCTCTTTGTTTATAGTATTTATCCTATGTGTTACCGCTTTATATCTGGCATCATTTGCATAACCCGAGTCAATTCTTTCCGCAACAAGTCTCGGAGCGCACGTCGTGCGCACGAACTCTAGTTGAGTCACCTTTATTTTAGGGGAGGGGGAGCCGTTGGATGTATGGAGTAGGTGGAAAGCAAAGCAGCCACTATCGACCATATGCTCCCCCGAACGGCCTTGTTAGTAAACCACAAACGTAGGTCAGCCTTTAGGTCATTCTTATGTGCATCATATTGAGACCTAGCGGGGCCCACACGGTCCTTTGTAGGAGACTCACCTTTAAAGCATCCCTACATGCTAAATATTGCATCTTTGAGAGTAACGTGGTCATTTGACGGACCGATTTGGGGAAAACATGTATTAGAAGTAAAGTGTGAAAAAAAAAAGTGAGTCGAAAAGAATGAATCAAAAGGAGTGTCGTAGTTTATTTTAGAATTCTTTATGGCTTTTGTTCTTCACGATCCAAAAACTCAAAAAGATTTTTTTTACATTTTTGCATTTTGTCTTCTCAAAGTACCGTAATTTCAAAAAGAATTTTTTTTTCTACGTATTTGTCAAAAGCAAAAATACCAAAAAGATTTTTTTCCCATAATTGATGGTGTCAGTCTTAGTTGAAGTGTCTAATTGAAAAATCCAAAAAGTTTTTTTTCAGTTTTTTTTGGTTGTCTCTTAAGTTAGGGTCAATTTATTAGTTAATCGTTAGTTGTCCAATCTGGACGAACTACGCATACCTGATTTCCGTCCCTCGGGGCGGTATACGTAGGCAACCCTCGGTGGGTCCGGTAACCTTTATTTTGGTCTTCGTCTTAGTCTTAGGCTAGGTCTTTTACTCCGTAACCTAGAGTTGTTAGCCAAGTAGGCTGATTTTATTCATCGTTACTGTTTGGCGATTTGGAGTCATGAAGTGGTCTGTCCCATCGACGTATGTCCACATCAAATTCCCATTGGTTGGGAACCTTTTGCTCTTATCAAATTTTGAGATAATTTCTTATCTGCTACTACAGGATGGATCTGTCCACAAAGTCTAGAGTCCTTATGGTTGTCAAGGTACCCAAAAAGTTGATCAAGTGGTGGGGAACGTTCAATTACTTTGAAAAGCACGAAGTGAGGAAAGTGTTAGACAATCTTGTAACACTCATGGATCTCACGCCTCGTCCAAATTTAATAGAAGCTGCGTTGACTTTCTGGGATCTAAATAATTTGGTGTTTAGGTTCGGAAGTTGTGAATTGACTCCTACCCTGACAGAAATATCTCGTTTGTTTCGGTTGACTTACATGGGTCAGCAGATGATTTTAGCCCGCAATCATACTCGTAAGAAATTCCTTCGACTCTGTGGATTAAAAGATAACAAGCATCTGGGATGTCTCAAACAATCTTGGATTTCCTTGGACTATTTGTTTGCTAGATTTGGGTCTTTAGAGGGTTTCAACTACTTTTGGGATGAATTTTGTACTACCAAAAAAATCTGGGAACAACGTCGTCTTAAGGTTTTCTGTCTGTCTTTGTTGGGTATCTTAGTGTTCACGTTAGATGAGAGGTGTATCAATACTCGTCTACAATCAGTGGTGATAGCTTTATTCAAGAAAAAAGATGAGGTCACCATTGTACCAATGATCTTAAAATAAATATATAAGGCTTTAACTAAAGTAAAAGGAGGGGTACGATTTTTTGAGGGGAGTAATCTGATATTGCAGCTGTGGATGATGGAGCACTTGCATACGCCTTCTTTGATTAGAGCAGATGTCATCGACCGTTGTCTGAATGATCGAGTGCAAGCCATGCAAGAAAGAATGCGTTTTGAATAATTTTCTTTTCCTATTGAAGTCAATTCTTGGATCGAATTTCTCGAATCAAGAACTCCGAACAACATTCTTTGGTGCTACATGTGGTTTCGTCCTAAGAAAATCTTGATTGGATCTCAAATGCAACTCTTTCTAGTTTTGATAGGACTTAACTGCACTAGGCCTTACAGTCCAAGAAGGGTGATGCGTCAGTTGGGTAGGATGCAAGAAGTCCCCCCAATAATGGACCTTCTAAAGGATGTAGAGTACTTTAAAGACCAAGCCGTGGGGGAAAGCAAATATGAGCAATTCTGGAATAACGCGATCAAGTTAGGTGTCGATACTCTCGAGGAAAATCCAGGATGCACTCAAAACTATGAAATCTGGCTACAATCTCTGCCCTGTGGCATTAGTAGACCCTTACCAGCCCAACTTAGAGGGCGAATACGGGAAGCAATCATGGTAGAAGATGATGAGCAGGAAGATCCGGGTGCCAAGGTGGAGTTTTTGAGAGTTCAGTTGTCGCGTTTGATCACAACTGTGGATGGGTGTCAGAGAAACCTTTGCGGGTGTACTCTCCAAGAGGCGGGGATACGGGCAAGAAATTTGTTTCCAGGTATCAAAACGTCGTTGCAGGATATGTTGCAAAGTCTGAGTGGAAAAGTGGGGACTTCACAGATGGGTTCATCTCAGCCGGGGACATCACACAGAGCACCAGTTTGAAAGAACATGTCTTATCTTTATGTAGTTTTGAGTCTTTTATGTTTCTGTCATTGTAGGTTGGTGTCTGTGTTAAGTCGGAGTCAAGTTGTTTTTGATATTCGGGTCTTTATTGCACGCATGTCTTTAGGGGTTTAAAGTGTTGTTTTGTATTTGTTGTTTAGTTTTAAAGTGGTCCTAAATTTGTTGTATGTTTTGCTGTCTTTCATCGAAATGTTAGGATGTTACGTCTTTCTTTTGTTTACTTGTTTTCGTGTTTCGTGAAAAAAAAACCTTCAATTGTGTAATTTTTATGCATAAGCTGCCCGAACTACGCAAGATCTGATTCATGTACAATATGATACGTAGGCAACCTACTTTTGGGTTCGATCTAATAATTTTGTTTCGTTGTTTTTCATTATTTTTCCTCTTTTAAAAAATAAAAAAAAGCCATAAAGAATAATAAAATAAAGGTAGATAACGAGAGAAGTGGAAAGAATAGAGGTGGATATAAAAAAAGAGTGTAGATAAAAATCGGGATGATGTTGAAATGACCTCGCTACCCTCAAAAGCTGGGAGAAATGAACATGAATTTAGGACCATTTTACCAATGTGATTCCCATGCTTGTTGTGTGCCCTAATCCTAACGGATGTCGTCTTTGATGAGCATGTTCTTTTAGATAACAGTGGTAGGTTTGCAGCACTCTGGCTAGTCACCCATACTTCACTAGATCCAAAGCAAAGCTTGTCATGGCTAGCAGGGAGATTGAAAATTCGCTCATTGACCCGGATCAGGATCACAGGGAAGAAAGTTCAGAACACAATGATGAGGTAGTAAGGCTCAGGCAACAGTTGATAGATTTGCACCGGGCATGGGCCAGCGGAATACCTCCTCCTCCGCTCCCTGAAGGTCTTGGGAATATCTCTAATTGCCCACCGCTCTCTCAGGCACAATTCTCTGCTCCTACTGAGTCACCTGAGCACGCGCCAGGATTCACTCCGCGACATTATTATCCTGGCAATTCTGGTGTGCCCTTGGCATCTCCCCAATCAAGACCAGCTGCTCAGCCAGCGCCACCGATCACACCGGTATTCATGGCCCCGCCACCACCTGAAGCTCCCGCATATGCTGTGCATCCGACAATGGGGTTTCCTCGGTCGGCCAGTGAGCCAGTATTGAAGGTTCCAGATAGTCAGTATTATGCCCCGGAGCCGACTTTGAGAATGAATAAACCGTATGGGTACACTCAGCCACCTGCATTTCCATTTGATTCAGATAAACCTGTCGCAACAGAGGAACAAGAAGTCATGGCGCGGAAGTTGAAAATCTTAGAACAGGCCATGAGAAATTTACAGGGAAGCGGAGGTTATAAGAGTGTTTCTTATAAAGATCTGTGCATGTTCCCAGACATCAACCTTCCCCTCGGTTTTAAAATGCCTAAGTTCGAGAAGTATGCAGGACACGGTGATCCCGTGGCCCACTTGAGATGCTATTGCAACCAGTTGAGGGCTGCAGGAGGAAGGGAAGAGCTGCTCATGGCTTTCTTTGGCGAGAGTCTTTCTGATCTGGCTTCAGAATAGTTTATCGATCAAGATATCAACAAGTGAAACAGCTAGGATGACTTGGCTTCTGAGTTTGTGAAACATTTTCAGTATAACATCGACCTGATTCCAGATGAAAAATCTTTGGTCAACATGAAGAAGAAAAACACTGAAGGTTTTAGGGAATACACGATAAGGTGGCGTGAACAGGCCGCCAGGGTAAAGCCTCTGATGAAAGAAAGTAAGTTGGTAGAGGTTTTCATTCAGGCACAGGATGAGACTTATTTTCAACATTTACTCCCGGCAATGGGAAAGTATTTTATTGAAGTCCTCAAAATGAGGGAGATGATAGAGGACGGAATCAAGACCGGACGAATAGTGAGTTTTGCCGCATTCAAAGCCACCATACAAGCGATTCAAGGTGGATCTAGCGCATTTAGAGATAAAAAGAAGAAAGAGGACGTGGCGACTGTTGTAGCTGGAACCCATTCCTATCCCAAAAGACCACCTCGCCCCTATCCCCAATCCCAAGCCCAAGCCCAAGTCTACGCCCAAACTCCATATATTCCTTCCCACCATTACTACCCTCAACAAAACCCTTTATATTCCATTCAACCCCCCTTTACCCAGTAAATAGTGCGCAGCCATATGCCCAAACCCCTTCTTACCCGCAGTGGCGCGCGCAAACTCCGCAAAATCGCCCATTCGCTCCACAAAATTACCAAAACCATTCCAGACCCAGTTTTCAACCTAGGCCCGAGTATAAGAAGGAGAAGGCGGTCAAAAATCAATTCACACCTCTTGGAGAGTCATATGCTAGCTTGTTTGATAGGTTGAGAAACTTGAAGCTTTTAAGCCCAATTCAAGGAAGACTTTCAAATCCACCACCAAGGAATCTCGATTATTCTTTAAGGTGTGCGTACTGTTCTGATATGTCAGGCCATGATATCGAGAAATGCTGGAATTTAAAGGGAGCTGTCCAAGATTTAATTGACAATAATCAGATGCTGGTCCAGGCCCCGGAGGGTCCAAACATTAACCAGAATCCATTGCCAACCCATGCTGAAGCCAATATGTTAGAATTGATATATGATGGGAAAGAGTCTTCGAGGGGTTATAAGCCTATTGTCAAGATACAGACCATTGAGGAGAAATAGGTGAATGTAGAGGAGTCTTTGAAAGCAATGCCATTGAGCCAGGAAGGAATGATAGAAGATAAAGCCCAAGAAAGCAAAAAGAAGCCCCTGATCATAGTACAGGGTGCCAGAAGGTATGTTGATTCAAGTCAGCATAAACCTAAGTTGACGGTGGTGTAAGCTCTGAGTCAGCCTATCTTGACGGTGAAAGGAGCACTGGCAGCGCCTATTGTCCTCAAACCGGTGACCCAACCTCCTATATTTGATACGAAAAGAATTCCTTGGAATTATGGGCGGACCGTGATGACCTATCATGGGAAAAAAGTAGTGGAAGATATAGATGAGGTAGGGGGTTTGACTAGGTCAGGAAGATGTTTCATGCCTGAAAGCTTAAGAAAGTCCAAGCCAATGGTGAGTGGACCGTCATCTATCAAAAAGTCTATCACCAAAGAAGAAGCTGAAGAATTTTTGAAAAAGATGAAATTGCCAGAGTATTCAATATTAGACCAGCTGAAGAAAACCCCTGCTCAAATTTCCCTTTTATCTTTGCTGTTGCACTCCAAGGAGCATCGTGATGTTTTACTGAAGGTATTAAATGAAGCATATGTTCCAAGGGAGATTACAATCAACCATCTTGAGAAAATGGTTGGAAAAATCTTTGAGGTCAATCGGATCAGCTTTTCTGATGATGAATTGCCTGTTGAAGGTACAGGGCATAACCGGGGCCTTTACATTACAGTGAAGTATGAAGATTTCTATGTCACTCATGTTATGATTGATGGAGGTTCAGGTGCAAATATTTGCCCTATTTCTACTTTGCAAAAGCTGAATATTGGTGCTGAGAGGATCAGGCCCAACAATGTATGTGTTAGGGCTTTCGATGGTGCAAAATCAAGTTCCATTGTAATGTTGACCATAGGTCCTGTTGAGTTCGCCATAGAGTTTCAAGTATTGAATGTAGAATTCTTTTACAATCTGTTGTTGGAAAGGTCGTGGATCCACAAGGCCAAGGCGGTTGCATCTACACTGCACCAAATGATTAAGTTTGAGCATGACAGGCAAGAAGTAGTTATTCAAGGTGAAGGAGATTTGTCAGCTTACGAAGATTCTCCCTTGTCTCTTATTGAAGCAAATAACGTAGAGGAGACATTTGTCTATCAAATTTTTGATATAGTGCCAATGAATCGTATCCTTAAATGTCAGGCTATACCGGGACCGCAATTGTCTTCGGCTTCTATCATGATGGTGAGTGAACTTTGGAAATACGGATTTGAGCCAAGAAAGGGTTTGGGTGCGTCTCTGCACGGTATAGTTCATCCCATATGTCCGAGTGAGAACGTGGGCACGTTTGGTCTGGGATTTGAGCCTACAGCTGAGGATCTGAAGAAAGCCAAGGGAAGGAAAAAGGAAATATGGTCACTCCCTCGCCCAATGCCACTACTCAGTGAATCATTTGTTAAGAGCGGTGTCATGAAGCATGTGGAATTTGAGGTTGAATTGGTTGATGACTTCCAGAACCTTTGTATGGAAGTTGATATGGTCAAAGCAGGAGAAGGTACCAGTATGGCAGACGTGCAATTCATAGGTCCAGTTGTCCGGCTCAATAATTGGGAAGTCACTCCTCTCCCCATCAGGAGGGAGTTTTGGTAGTTTATTTTGTTTTTCTTTCTGTTTATCCGAGTTATTTCAGGGTTGTAATTCGGATTTTTAGTTTATTTATGTTATGTTGGCATCTGTGTTTAAACCCTTCTATCTTTTATTTAATGAAATGCAATGTCCGTTTTGTTTTGTGTCTAATATATTTTGTTTTTCGTTTCTTACACAGTTCTCTTTATGCTGATTCTAATGACATGACATGCACGCGGAATTTTCAGCCTGATCTTAAAATCCAAACTAATCAAGATGTAATGAAGCGGGATGGGGAATATAATGAAGAAGGAGCACTAGAAGAAATAAACAAAGAGTTGAAACAGTTTGAAGACAAACCAAATCCTAATTTGAATGAGACTGAGCCAATAAATCTAGGGGATCAAGAAGATGTTAGGAAAACTATAATCAGTGTACATGCTTTGCCATAGCTAAAAGATGGAATGATTCAAGCATTAATTGATTACAAGGATGTTTTTGCATGGTCTTATGATGATATGTCCGGTTTAAGCACAAAATTAGTGGCTCACAAATTGCCAACTGATCCCGCGTTTCCCCCGGTCAAACAGAAGTTGAGGAAGTTTAAAACCGATGTAAGTATTAAAATCAAAGAAGAAATCATGAAACAACTTGAATCCAAAGTAATTCGAGTGTCTCGTTATCCCATGTGGTTATCCAATGTTGTTTCCGTACCAAAGAAAGATGGCAAAATTCGAGTGTGTGTTGATTACCGCGATTTGAACAGAGCAAGTCCGAAAGATGATTTTTCACTACCCAACATCCACATTTTGTTAGACAACTGTGCTAAGCACGAGATTGCCTCTTTTGTGGATTGCTATGCCGGATATCACCAAATTATTATGGATGATGACGACGCAGAGAAGACATCTTTTATCACACCATGGGGAACTTATTGTTATCGAGTGATGCCATTCGGTTTGAAGAATGCTGGAGAAACATACATGAGAGCCATGACCACTATGTTTCATAACATGATGCATAAGGAGATTGAGGTCTACGTGGATGATGTGATTATTAAGTCAAAAAGTCAGTCCGACCATGTCAAAGATTTAAGAAAGTTCTTTGAGAGGCTTCGCAGGTATAATATCAAACTCAACTCGGCAAAATGTGTATTTGGAGTTCCATCTGGAAAGCTGTTGGGGTTTGTAGTCAGCCGTCGGGGAATTGATTTGGATCCTTCAAAAATCAAAGCCATTCATGATTTACCCCCGCCCAAGAATAGAACGGAGGTGATGAGTTTTCTTGGTAGAATGAACTACATTAGCAGGTTTATTGCTCAACTCACAACCACTTGTGAGCCCATATTCAAGTTACTGAAAAAGAGTGCTGCGGTAAAATGGACTAAAGAATGTCAGGAAGTGTTCGATCAAATCAAAAGATATTTGTCAAATCCGCCCGTGCTGGTACCCCCGGAGCCTGGTAGGCCTTTGATCTTCTATTTATCAGTCATGGACAATTCTTTCGGTTGTGTCCTGGGTCAACATGATGTCACAGGCAAAAAGGAGCAGGCCATTTATTATCTTAGCAAGAAGTTCACCGCATATGAGGCTAGGTATACTCTTCTTGAAAGGACGTGTTGTGCCCTAACTTGGATAGCACAGAAGTTGAAATACTATCTCTCATCCTATACTACTTATCTCATCTCCCGCATGGATCCTTTGAAGTATATCTTTCAGAAGCCTATGCCGACAGGTCGATTGGCAAAGTGGCAAATATTGCTTACCGAGTTCGACATCGTATATGTGACTCGAACCACCACGAAAGCCCAAGCCGTGGCAGATCATCTTGCTGAGAATCCCATCGATGAAGAGTACGAGCCATTAAAGACATATTTTCCTGACGAAGAAGTGTCGTGTGTCGATGAAGTCGTTATAGATGCTGATCCAGGTTAGAGGTTATTCTTCGATGGAGCTGTCAATATGAAAGGAGTCGGAATAGGTGCGGTTCTTATCTCTGAATCGGGACAACATTTCCCGGTAACAGCACAACTTCGATTCTACTATATTAACAATATGACAGAGTATAAAGCCTGCATCCTTGGTTTGAGGTTAGCTGTCGATATGGGAGTCCAAGAATTATTGGTGTTGGGAGATTCGGATTTACTCGTCCATCAAATTCAAGGCGATTGAGAGACGCGAGATTTGAAGCTCATCCCGTATCGACAATGCTTGCAGGAGCTATGTCGACGGTTTGTGTTAGTAAAATTTAGGCATATTCCAAGGATTCATAATGAAATTGCTGATGCTTTAGCCACTCTGTCTTCAATGCTCCAACATCCTGACAAAGCCTATATCGATCCAGTGCATATACAGAGTCGTGATCAGCATGCTTACTGTAATGCGGTTGAAGAAGAGCTCGATGGAGAACCTTGGTTTTTGGATATCAAACGGTACATTCAGTCAGGAGAATACCCAGCATATGCCACCAACGATCAAAAGAGTACTATTAGGCGTTTGGCTAGTGGATTTTTCTTAAGTGGGGGAATCTTGTATAAGAGGACCCCAGATTTGGGACTTTTAAGGTGTGTAGATGCAAAAGAAGCCTCGGCAATCATGGTTGAAATACACTCTGGAGTATGCGGGTCGCATATGAACGGTCATGTCTTGTCAAAGAAGATTCTTCGAGAAGTTTATTACTGGCTTACTATGGAGAGTGATTCTATTCAATTTGTTCGAAAGTGTCATCAATATCAGGTGCACGGCAATCTGATACGTTCTCCTTCTGTTGAGTTGCATACAATGGCCGCTCCATGGCCGTTCGTGGCTTGGGGAATGGATGTGATTGGAACGATTGAGCCGAATGCATCAAATGGACATAGATTCATTTTGGTAGCCATTGACTACTTCACAAAGTGGGTGGAAGCAGTAACTTTTAAGTCAGTGACAAAGAAGGCTGTGGTAGATTTTGTTCATGCCAATATTATTTGTAGATTTGGAATTCCTAAGATTATCATTACAGACAATGCTGCCAATCTCAATAGTCATTTGATGCAAGAAGTGTGCCAACAGTTTAAGATCGCACATCGAAATTCTACTCCATATCGCCCAAAGGCCAATGGTGCTGTAGAAGCCGCCAATAAAAATATAAAAAAGATACTGCGAAAAATGGTACAAGGTTCTAGACAGTGGCATAAAAAGTTGCCGTTTGCATTGCTAGGTTATCGCACCACTGTTCGCACTTCAACAGGGGCAACTCCATATTTATTAGTGTATGGGACAGAAGCAGTCATCCCTGCAGAAGTTGAAATCCCCTCTCTTCGAGTCATTGTAGAAGCGGAGATTGATGATGACGAATGGGTAAAAACCTGACTGGAACATTTGAGTTTGATCGAGGAAAAAAGGCTAACATCCGTGTGTCATAGCCAGTTGTATCAGAGGAGGATGACTCGTGCGTATAACAAAAAGGTCCGTCCCAGGAATTTTGAAGTTGGTCAGTTGGTATTAAGACGTATCCTTCCTCACCAGGTTGAAGAGAAAGGCAAGTTCTCCCCTAACTGGCAAGGTCCCTTCGTTGTGAAGAAAGTGTTACCCAATGGAGCCTTATATTTGACAGATATTGAAGGCAAAATTGCAGAAATGGCTATCAATGCTGATGCGGTCAAAAGATACTATGTATGATATTTGGTCCTTTGTTTGATTTTATTGTATGTTTAATACTTGCATTTTTCAAGATTGATATGATGAAGGCATTTTATTCTTCTATCCAAATATTGTGTCGTCCTTTGTTTACCCGTTTGAGCTTCATTTATTTTTCTTTCATATCCCTCTTTTGGAATCAAAATAGAGTCAAAGATAAATGTCAAGAAAATAAGAATAACAGAAAGAGTTTGAAAATAAAAGAAAAAAAATCAAATCAAAACAAAGAGCAAGCTAATGGAACTACGTGCGACCTGATTCTCCTCTCTCGGGAGTGAGATACGTAGGCTGCCCTCTTTCGGGCTCGGTCCAACCAAATAAAGATTTAAGATTCACCCAGTCAACCAAAACTGGGGCATGAGTTAACATATTGTTTGAGTCGATTCCAAAAGTTGTAAGTCCCACCCCCACTTCAAGTATCGTTTGAGCCCCTTACCATTTTTTCTAACCTTAACCAAAAGCCAAGTTACAACCAAAGAAAGTCCTTCAGATCAATTTTTGATAATGTTAAGGCTAAGAATGCAATGGATATTGATGATACATTGTGGGGTACCATTTGTCTCCCTCGGCATAAGAAATCAGGAGAGAAATACAAAAATGAGAGTCTTATTGGTGAAAACCCCCGCAGGCATCATAAGGCGATGGTGAGTTGAGAGAAATACAAAAATGAGAGAGTTTTATTGGTGAAAACCCTCACGGGCACCCTAAGGTGATGGAGAGTTCAAGAGAAAAGTGAAAAGTGAAAAGAAAGAGATTTGTTGGTAAAAGTCATTTAAGATGTCGACAATCGAATGTGATGAATGAGTCCAATGGATTTGAAGAAGCGACTCAGCGGCAACGGCACGAACTCAACAACAAATGGGGAGTTTGGAAAAGAAGATCAGGCAGCTCAATCCAAAATGCATCTCATACTCATTGGAGTTGGTTGTCGTATTCAGATAAGTTTTTCTTTTTGAATACGGGACATTGCCCTCTTCTTTCATTTACATATTCAAGCTTTTTGTTTTTTTTTATGTCATTTATCAAAATAAAAGTCACCATCGTTTCTTTACATTTTTAAGTAAAGTCTGTGTCAAAACAAGCGAGAAAAGATTTCAAAATTTACTACCAGTCTTTCCAATTATATGAGGAAAAGCCAAGGACCGGCACATGAAAGAAATATAATCGTAATTCAACATGAAACAAAGGAAGTCTATCAACCGACAGACTGTTGGATTCGTGAAAGCATTCAGATTTGGAAAAAGGGCGCACCTCAGAGGCATGGTAAAATGGAAGCCCATTGTTCGAGTCAGAACTCACCTCCCTCAATCTGGATCCGGGTCAATGATGCGGTAAGACAGGGCAAGTGTTAGCAATTTGGGACAAAGATGAAAGGAACGAGTACTGGGGCAGATACTTGAGAAGCCAAGAGCTGCAAGCCACCACTAAGTTTTTAACTGACAAATTTTTCTTTGATTGAAATAGGGGAAAATTCGTTTCACTTGATTCAGCTACCATTAGAAATGCACATCCATGGGAATTTACTTTCAATTCAGGACCCTCCTGAAAAATGGGAATTTACTTTCTGTTCAGGACCCTCCTGAAAAATGGGAATTTACTTTATGTTCGGGAACCTCCTGAAAAATGGGATTTTATTTTATGCTCAGGACCCTTCTGAAAAATGGGACTTTACTTTATGTTTAGGACCCTCCTGAAAAATGGAAATTTACTTTCCGTTCAGGACCCTCCTGAAAAATGGGATCTTACTTTCTGTTCAGGACCCTTCTGAAAAATAGAATTTTACTTCATGTTCAGGACCCTCCTGGAAAATGGGAATTTTACTTTCTTTTCAGGACCCTCCTGAAAAATAAGATTTTACTTTCTGTTCAGGACCCTCCTGAAAAATGAGAATTTACTTTCTGTTCAGGACCCTCCTGAAAAATGGGAATTTACTTTATGTTCAGGACCCTCCTGAAAAATGGGATTTTACTTTATGTTCAGGACCCTCTTGAAAAATGGGATTTTACTTTCTGTTCAGGACCCTCCTGAAAAATGGGATTTTACTTTCTGTTCAGGACCCTCCTGAAAAATGGGAATATACTTTATGTTCAGGACCCTCCTGAAAAATGGGATTTTACTTTCTGTTCAGGACCCTCCTGAAAAATGGGATTTTACTTTCTGCTCAGGACCCTCCTGAAAAATGGGATTTTACTTTCAACTCAGGACCCTCTTGGAAAATGGGAATTTTACTTTCTGTTCAGGACCCTCCTGAAAAATGGGATTTTACTTTATGTTCAGGACCCTCCTGAAAAATGGGATTTTACTTTCTGTTCAGGACCTTCCTGAAAAATGGGATTTTACTTTATGTTCAGGACCCTCCTGAAAAATGAGATTTTACTTTATGCTCAGGACCCTCCTGAAAAATGGGATTTTACATTATGTTCAGGACCCTCCTGGAAAATGGGACAACACTTTCAAAAATGAAATACTACTTTTCTATAATGTTTTGTTTGGGATAATTGTTGTTCTAGTTTTAATTTTGGGTTTCAGGAGCCCGCCTGAAGAACAGGGTGATGAAATAGCAAGCCAGGAGCCCGTCTGAAGAACAGGGTGATGAAATGGCAAGTCAGGAGCCCACCTGGAGAATAGGGTGAAGAAACAAAAAGTCAAGCAATAAAGCGAAGCAATTGAAAGTCAAGCAACAAGTTAAAATAAATTGCAAGTCAGGAGCCCGCCTGAAGAATAGGGTGATGAAAGTCGAGTCAAGAACCAACAGAAGCTGTATAGATAGGATTTTTTTTGTAATTTTATTTATGTTTTAACTTGTAATTTTCATTTTGATGTAATAACAGAGCCGCGGACCGGAACCTCGACGGAACCTCACTCGACTCTCCAACTCGGTATAGTCCTCCTCTTCCAATCCTTTGAAATACCCGTGACATGATTCTCTCGTAGTTTGGGTAGGAAGGATGTCTTAAGTCAAGACCAGGTTATCTTTCTTCCTTCTGTTTCTTTCTTTGAATAATGGTCGGGTCAAAATTTGATCTCGCTGTCTACTTCTTTGCCTGAAAACACTTCGTGTTTACATTCAAAGGGGGCATGATGTAGACACCTAATTTCGTCCCTCCCCGATATCGTTTTTACCTATGGTTTATCCTATCCTACCGTGTACCCTCACCCGTGTGATAATCCCTCCACAAAATGACAAAAATAACAACCCCTAACTAATTTTGTTTTATCCTAATATTCTAACAACCCACCCAATAAAAAAAAATACCTAATCCTTATCCCATCCAACCAAAAAGAAATACCTCACACCCTACCCCCTACCCCACGTAACCCCACCTACCTCACCACTATCCCACCCTCACCTCATATATACACACATACACACAAAGGGCGCAGGAGAAAACAAAAAAAAAGGAGGAGCATACAAAAAAAAGAGACTCTCACTCTCTCTCTCTGCCTCTATCCTCTCCGGCGAGGCGCCGCCGTCGCTTCAACCACAACGACGACGGCCAGCCCACCATCGCCGTAGCCAGCTCCTCTCTCAGCCCCCGCTCCGACCAACACCACCACACCAACACCAGCAATCCCCAAAACACCAACCGGAATTCGCTTCAGCATCTCACCGGAAACTGTTAATACGCATACGAAGATCGAGAAGAGAGCGAGCAATCAGAGAGAGGTATTTTCGGAGAGATATCACCGGAAAACGCTACAGCCATCTGTTTTTCTCCTTTTGGCCGGTAATACCGAGCTCACCGGAGCTCCGGTGTAGTGAAAACACGACGTCCAGCTCCTTTGTTCCGTCCGAATCCGCGTTAAACCATTTTTCCGACCTCGGAATCTGGTCTGTTTTCACGGTTGTCGTCGTATTCTGCGTCGTCGGTGAGAAACAGTGAAACCAGCGCAAAACTTGGCAGATGATGATAGGCGAATTTACGCGCCTATATCAATATATTTTGCCCATATTTTAGCCTAGTTTTGAGAACAAATTATATATTTCATGCACTTTTAGTCCTTTTTCCTGCAAGTGAGCTAACGAACATGATTAGTAAAGTTTCAGGTATAAATGATGCATAATTCAGCATTTTATGGCTTACTTGACGCTAAAGAAAGCTCACGAAGGAAGGAAAGGGAGTTTACACGCCTAAGGACCAAAACTGCTGCATGGAAAATCTGTCCCGGGCTAAAACAGCATTTCTGAAGACTTTGAAGGACCAAAACTGCTGCATGGAAAATCTGTCCCGGGCTAAAACAGCAATTCTGAAGACTTTGGGGACTTACAGACACAAAGCTGGATTTTGACAATGATACATTAACCTAGTACAATTAGGTTATGTATTTCATTATTTTAAGTGGATTATGATAATGTTACCTTAACCTAGTACATTTGGGTTAAGGATTTCATTAGTCTAATAAGATTTGGTTATTTATTTCATTAGCTTAGTAGGATTAGGATATGGGTATTATAAATACCCTATCATGCTAGAGATTTTAGAGAATAAGGAGGGAGGAAGGAGGGAGGAAGGAGGGAGAACACAATACTTCCTTCCATCCCTCTCATCTTCTATCATCTTTTCACATCTTCTTACATCTTCTTAACTTCTCGTCTTACAATTCAATTCTATTACTCTACAATTCTTCTAATCTTTCCATTAATTCTATTTTTCTTCTTCTACTCTTCTATTCTTAAATTCCACAACAAGAGAATCGTTACTTGCTAAGGAATCACGCCTCACGCCTATCACTTGATCTACACGCCATTACTCAATATCGTGATATAATAACAATGTCAATCGTGATTTTCTTCGCATTCATGGGTAACTAAACTTCTCTGTTGGGGTTATGGAAGCCGTATGAGATACTATCTATTGCTGTGAGTTTGTGAGTTCGAGGCACGTATATTGCTTATATCATTATTCTCTTCATCTTAATCTACATTCTTTGCGGTTGCAAACGCAAGAATACGCCAGTCTAACATTTAACTTGTTCGAGAGAAAAGTTATTTGTCTGGAAAAGAGATAATGTCAAGGTAGTAGGACACCCTTTCCTACTAAAAAGCTAGTGCAGTAACTGGACTAACCTCTTGGAGAATTCGTACCGTTAGACACGCTTTAAGCTCGAGAGAGTTAAAGTGAAATAGTCCTTGTTTAGGTCGAGAGACGCTTGGATTTACCATCGACTACAATCCTCTATAAGCAATTGCATGTCAGAATTCTACACACTCATAGCCAATAGAGACGTATACCTCAGAAGGTGGACATAACCCCAACGCTTCAATTCTCATTGTTTACAACCAACGTAACAATCTCTCTCTTTTTACTTTATTATTTTCAGCTTTTGTTTACATTACTTGCAAAACAAGAATCCCCCCTTCTTACGAGACTTGCACCAAAAGTTTAGTAATTTTACTTACTTGTTGGCCAAGCTATTCCCTGTGGGATCGACACCCAACCCAGGTTGGGTTCTATATTTGCTAACGACCGCTTTACACTCAAACGAGAGTTGTAGATTGAGCGTTATCAGCAGATCTGGCTGGACAACGTCAAAAAATTGGCTGGTGTCATTTTGTCATTTGTTCGGTTTAGGCGTCACCAGTCGACGGGAGCTGTTTTTCGTCCTTGTTCCGAATCGAATTGGCGATTAAACTCACGCACTGATTTGGTGATTCCGATTGCGATTTCTATTTCTGGTTCACCGCTTCTCATATTGTTTTTTTTCGGAATTGGGCTTTGGTACTTCATCGGGTTCGTTCCTGTTTTTCGTTGGTCTTAATCACTTTTTCTGGTGCAAATTCTTTAATATCGGCGTTGGAATTCGTCACTATTGAGGTTCTGTTCCAAGTTCTAAAGTCCGGGCGTTCTTAAATATTATTATCAACGAAATCGACTATCGAAAGGTCCAATTCTACTCTTTTCCTCTTCTATTTTTATTGTTTACTATGCGTGGATGTTTGAATTAAGTCTCGGGTGTTGTTTGATACTCGTTGGCGATGAATGCATGTTGTCTTGATTGGTGATAGGTTATTTTGATATTGACTCGTTGTTTAATTTCGTTGAAAAGTGATTGTGGGTTGTTGAAATAGAAATGGTGAATTGTGAAAATTTAGTATAAAAATGAAATTTGGGGATGGGAATCGAAAATTGATAAAAGTGAATATTATGATATTTTTGATACATTGTTGATGTTGAATGCGACATGTCATCAAGCGGGTAGGCAAACAGTAAGCTCGGATAGGCAAGTTTAGGATTGGCGTAGTGTTGGAATGATTGGAATATTTGTTGAATGTCTTGGTTATCGTATTTGGAAAGTGTATTTATTTAACCGGGGAATGCCCCGAGGTAATTTGTATTTATTCACCGGGGAATGCCCCGAAGAATTTTGTACGCTAAGGATGTTCGTGATCAAGGCCCGAGGCATCGGGTAAAGCATGGTTTAGGACTAGTGTAGGTTATTTCAGTATTTTTATTTCGGGTTGTAATAATTGAACTGGACTTTACATTTTTGTTTTGTTTTGTTTTGTTATTGTTTGATTATTTTGCGTGTTTTTGTGTGGTTTATGCATTTGTAACGTCAATTTAGCCGATACGCTCTGCCAAGCGACCGTGGTTGAGCCACGGGATCGAGGGGTGCCTAACACCTTCCCCTCGGTCAACAGAATTCCTTAGCCGGAATCTCTGTTCGCAAACCGGTTTAAGAGTCAAATGGTTTCGAAAAGGATTTTCCAAAGGTGACTTGGCACACCGGATTATGCCAAGTGGCGACTATGAATAAAAAATGCAAATAATCCTTTTCCGAAACAAATTTTCATTTTTTGTCACTTAAATAATAAAAACCCTTTCGAAACTTAATCCATAATTTTTTGGAGCACGTTAAAAAGGGGTGTGACACCCTTTATTCAATTAATTAATACACACTTCATAGAGAATTAAAAAACAAAATTCTAATTATCGCAGCTAAATCGGGCCACCAATTATCCGCACTTCATTTTCAAAAGTTTCTAATACCTTCTTTCGATTTCGATTTTAACATGAATCCTTATTCACACTTCATTTTTAAATTAAAGGTTTTCAAAAGAAAAGCTTTTTAAATTGATTTCTTAATTTTTCTAAAATTAAGTAGTGACTCTCCATTTTTCAAAATAAATAAAATGTTTTGCCAAAGTTATGAAAAGTTTTTCAACTTAGTTTAGAAAATGATAGCTACAACAATAACTAAAGAATGTAAGATGTTGTGAATAACGTTTGCAGTAATTAGTAATAACTCTGGGAATTTATCTATAATCTCTAATATATTAAAAATGTGAAGACCCTTAAAAAAGTGATTCGAACTTTTTGCCCTTCATTAAAAGTTTTTGTTTTAAATAAAATCATCTTTTCACCTTTTTTTAATAATTATTATATAATATTTAAAATTAAAGTGTCCTAAAATATATGATGAGAAAAAATATATTTTAAAAATTAAGAGTCCTATAATATTTGGTAAGAATAAATTTATGGTTAAAAAACCTTTCAATTCTTTTTAGGTTTAGAACTCTTTATATCATACACAAACCAACCACATCTAAGAAGAGAAAATTGAAGGCTAAGAAATCCTCAAGGTATGTCACACTTCTCTTCTTTTTTCCTTCACGTAACCAATAATATTTGCTAATGATATATGCTTGGTTCATGGAGTTGTTCAATAGTCATTGATAACTTTTTCTTTATTTTGTTTATTATTACTTTTATTTAAAAAACTTTTATATGACTTATGTAAGAATATATTTTAGTTTTCCGTGCAATTGTTTTTCTATTATTCAAATCATTCAATTAAATAAATTAAAATAAAAGACCATACTCATTAAGGTCTTAACCTGAAATCAGGAATGAGAAAAAATTTAAACACCAAGAAAGTATTAATTTTTTAATCTTAATGTATTGCATGTGGTTGTCCCTTAGGTTTGACTTCTATTTGTCCCCAAAATTAATGTTAATGTTAATTATTTTTGGTGTTAACCGATTTGTAAGATGAATGTCGGTTGATTTTGAAGAACTTTTTATGTAAAAGTTAGATTTAATTGTGTTGTTTTGATATTTTTAATATCGTATTATTTTATTTCAATTTACAGGTGATAGATGAATTTCGGTCGGCTTCAAACAATTTTTTTAGGTAATGATTAAGTTTAATTATAATATTTTAATATCTCTATTAGTGTATTGTTTCGTGGTAGTTTATAGGTCGTAGATGAATGCCGATCGACTTTGAGAATATTTTTTAGGTAAATGTTAGGTTTAATTGTATTATTTTGATCTCTTTGCTTTGAGATTTTTTTTTTGTGTGTGTAAAAGTTAGGTTTAGTTGTATTGTTTTGATATCTCTATTGTCGTGTTATTTTGTTGTATTTTACATGTGGTAGATGCATGTCGATCGGCTTTGAGGAAATTTTTCGATAAAAGTTACATTTAAGTGTATTGTTTTGATGTCTCTATTAGCGTATTATTGTTTTGTTGTAGTTTAATTACAAGTGGTAGATGGATGTCGATCGACTTTGAAATATTTTTTTTGATAAAGGTTAAGTCTAATTAAATAAATTCTCCATCTTTATATATTCAAAAGATGTTGAATTTAATTAGTGTATTCATCTTTATTATTTAAATAAATATCGTATTTAGCATAATGTTTGAACTGATTAAAGTGAGATACACACGTGAGATGCGTACATCTAAACTAGTATATATATATATATATAAATTTGAATTTTTTTTAATAAAATAAAAAATTATATCCTAATTAGTCGGTATAGTTATAAATTTATATTGAAACATTCAATTTAATTTAAGAAAACCTAAAATTCAATTTGGTGTGGTTTGATTTAGTCAATTCAATCTCTTTTCATTTTTTTTTTTTTTAAAACATTGACACCTCTTACTCCTTCTATCCCAATTTATGTCACACAATTTCTATATGAAGAGTATCAAAGTTCCTAATTTTTCACCTATGAATCTAGACATTAATCTCTAAGTTTATAAAAATAAATTTACATATTTAGAAACTCTATAAAGAAATATTATAAATTTCAATAATTAGAAATTCAATTATTTACCAGCCATATAATATAATTTTGGTCAAAGAAAAATTTATTTGATTTCAAATTTTTTTAAAAAATTACCATATAAATAGTGACGAAGGGAGTAGAAATAATTAAAATAAAATTGAGTGACCATGGAATAACCCAAAAAAGGCAAAAAGTAGTCAACTTTAACACCAAATCAGATTGATATAATCTTGTTAGTTTATCATTAGATTACTCTTTATTTTTCTTTGTGAGTGAAACAATCCAAATTAAATTCAATACTTCAATGTCAAATATGTATATTATCTTTATATAGTGAGGAAATCATCTTAATTTTTACTCTCAAAATGGCTTATTACTCTTAAATCAAAGTTCAATTTTCATTACTTATTTCATTTTTTTATCAATCTTGCGATGATGACAAATGCTTCATTTTTCAATCCAACAATTACTGAACGTTTTATTAGTGTCCTCCCTCAAAATATTCCTTTGCTCTATGTTCATTGTCAATGTAAAGATGATGATCTTGGAGTTCGCACACTTAAATCGGACGACAAATTTGATTTCTCATTCCATGAGAATATTTGGGGAACTACTCATTTTTATTGCAAACTGGCATGGGGTGAATATTCAAGTGATTTTGATGTTTTTTATAAAGAAAATAGCCCTTGTAAATTTAATAAGTTTGTTAAATCAGATATTTATTGTACTTGGATGGTAAAAGATTCTGCAATATTTCTTGCCCGTACTAAGAATCCTGTACCTAGTGATTTCAGATTTGGCTACACATGGGTGTAACAATAGGGATTTGTTAATCTTAATATCAATAAAAAAAATGAAAGAATTACCTTGACAATTAGAAGTTCAATTTTTTTTTTGATTTCTCATCCGATATCTGGTACTCGTATTGGAGCACGACTAATTTGAATTCGCGTCGGGTAGGGCCTCATTCGAAGGTAGTGCTACTAGTAAGGATTTTTCCATACCCAGGACTCGAATCTGAGACCTCTGATTAAGAAAGAAACAGCCTCATCCACTGCACCATATCCTTTGGTGGTATTAGAAGTTCAATTTCTTCCTTTTTTGGATCACTAATGAGTTCTCTTGAAACATTCATGGGGCGATTATCTTTCTAATATCCAAATTTGTTAATAGAAATAATTATTCCTTAATACAAAAAAAAAGTCACGTCGAGCTAGATTCTTTCTTCTAAAATCCTACTTGCTAAGTTAAATATCAATTGTTATGGTTCAAAAGTTGAGGTTATGATGGCATCTACCCCGACCCAGCTTTAGTAAAGAAGCCAAACACCCAAAAAGGAATATAGATCGAGAATATTATTAAAATACGATAAGACGACACTTCTACAATGAAGTAAGTCACCATTGGAATATTTTGTGTTTTGACTATGTTAAAAAAAAAAAAAATCTTGAATTACAAAACTAAATTCAAGTAATTTTATTTGTATAGATAGCTTCTAATTACTGTAGACACATAATTTTGTCTCTCGAGAGAGCCGAATTTATCCTTTTACCCCACCTTATCATACACCCTATCTCATTTTAATAATTTTCCACAAAAAGGCAAAAATAACCAACTCTTAACAATATTCGTAACAAATTTTATCCCATCATAACCACCCTACCCATCCCCCTTCCCTCACAGCACCCGTACCCCACATACCCTCCCCTACCCCATGCCTCACGTTTTTTCTTTTCTTTTTCCATAACAGATCACACACACAGGAGCCATCTCTCCACTAAAAAAAATACACAGATTGATTACACACTAAAATTTTCCATCATCTTCCATTTTTCTCCAACAACACAGCATACTCGCCTCACCATAAATTACATCACACACAACATACCATAAAGGAGAATTGATATACACACACAGCTCACACATAGAGAATAATATATACACACAATACGCATAGAGGGAGGAGGGCCGAACAGATGGACTCCTCTGCTTTTTTCCATTGAATAAGAGATTGAGCTCCACACACAATTTCAGACACACACACAGAGTCACCTCACACACCCAAATCGACAGAGAGAATACGCACTCTCCTAATCTGAGAAAAACCAGAAAAAAGGGGTGAGAGAGATTGGAGAAAAAAACAGAGAGGTGCGAGAGAAAAATTGATCGAGAAAATCGAGAGAGGGAGAGAGAATAGAGAGAGACAGTGAGGAATTGAGAAGAAAACAAGAGAGGAAAACAATCGGTCCTCAATTTTCCAACGACCAGGGATCGCCAAAGCTCCGGCGAGTTCGAATTTCACCAGAAACAGTAAAACCAGCGGCCAATCAACAACACCCAACCCATTTTCCATCGATTCCAACGAGGCTCGATCGAAATAAAGGACGGGTTGTTCGATTTGCTTAGGAATTAGTTTAGTTTTGATTTTATTCAATTCGCGAGTTCGGAGTCAAGGTTTTCCGTTCGAGAGTTCTGATCGGGCGCTGATTGGTTCACTGTCATCAAAATTAGATTCATTGAGGTCCATTTCTCAATTCTATTTCTTAATTTTTGTACGATTACATATATTGATTTGATATTTTTTCTATTTATGGGGTGATTTTGGTTGATGTTTGATTGTTGTGAATCATTGATCTCATGGTATAAGTTTAATATTGATACAGATGGATAACTATTTTCATGTTAAAATTCATGTGTTAAAAAGAAATTCGGGGAGGGGTTAATCTCGATAAAGTGAATTTGTATTAATTTTGAATCATCAATTATGTTGAATTTGTTAGAATCGTGATAAATCAAAATGAATAAGAAAATGATAGGGGTAGGCAAATTTAAGAATTCTGGATTGGTGAATGCTTGAAATGTATGTTGAATGATTTTGTTTTATCGTTTTTTGGATCAATTGTACCATTTGGCCGGAGAATGCCTTGATGTATCTATATTATTTTACCTGAAAAATGCTCCAAAAAAGTTGTACTTAAAGATGGCACGCGATCAAGGCCCGAAACGTAGGGTGAAGTTTAGTTTAGAATAAAATAGATTTACATTTTTTGCATTTTTTATTTTTGGGACTGTATAATTTGGATTGAGCATTATTTTGATTTTGAATTTTGTTTGATTTGTTTGTTTGCTTATTTTATGTGTTTTGTTAATCTATTCACTTCATAGCATCATACTAGCCAATATACACCACGAAGCGATCGTGGTTGAACCACTGGATCGAGGGGTGCCTAATACCTTCTCCTTGGTCAACAGAATTCCTTAAGCCGGAATCTCTGTTCGCGAATCAGTTTAAAAGAGTCAAAATCATTTTGAAAAAGAATTTCTAAAGGTGACTTGGCACACCAAGTTTATGCCAAGTGGCAACTCTGAGTTCAAACGAAAAAGAATCATTTTCGAAACAAATTTTATCTTTTGTCACTTAATAATAAAACCTTTTCAATCATAAAATCAATCTTTTATGTAAAAAAAAGAAGAGGTGTGACAGCTCTAACGACTCTGTTGGGATTTTTCAGAATTCGAGCATATTTTTTGAGTTGTATCGGCTCAGTTTGACACTATTGATGTATAGACATTTTGTTTGTGTTATTCTTTTATCATTATTGAGTACCTACGTGCTACATGTTTACAGTTTTTCTTTTTTCTGCAACTGCTTTATTTCTGTCATCATGTGCATTACTCCAAGTCATTCTTTCCGCAACAAGTCCCGAAGTACATGTCATGTACACGAACTCTAGTTGAGTCACCCTTATTTTAGGAGGGGGAGCCGTTGGATGTATAGAGTAGGTGAAAAGAAGTCACAACCACTATCGATCATATGCGCCCCCGAACAGTCTTGTTAGTGGACCCCAGCCTAGATCGGCCTTTAGGTCATGCTTATCTGCATCATATTGAGACCGAGCAGGACCCACTTGGTCCTTTCATAGGAGACTCACCCCTAAAGTATCCTTATGTGCTAATTATTGCATCTTTGAGGATAACAAGGTCATTTGATGGATTGATTTGGGGAAAACATGTGCTGGAATTAAAGGAGCGTGTGTTTAGGCAAGGAAAAAAAATTAAAAAAAGAGAGTTTCGTAGTTTTTTAGTATTCTTTATGACTTTTGATTTTCACAATTCAAAAAGATTTTTTACCTTTTGCACTCATTTGTTCAAAAAAAAATATATCAAAAAGATTTTGCCTTTGTTTCCTTTAGCAAGCATTCATAATTCGAAAATTTCAAAAAGATTTTTCTAGGAGATTTTTTTTAAAAGAAAGATTAAAAAAAAATGATAGAAGTTTTGTACATTTCATATAACGAAAATACCAAAAAGATTTTCCTTTCATAGTCGTTGGTGTCAGTTTTATCTGAAGTGTCTGATTAAAAACCCCAAAAGGTTTTTTTTGATGGTGTCCATCATCTGTCTTTGGTCAATCTCCTAAGTTAGGGTTAATCTGTTAGTCAATCCTAAATTATCCAATCTGGACGAACTACGCACACCTGATTCTCCTCTTTCGGGAGTGAGATACGTAGGCAGTCCTTTTAGGATTCAGTGATCTTATTTAAAAACTTCAAAAAGATTTTCTTCACTCTTCATTTAGAGTATGTGTTCATATACATCTTCAAAAGAAAACTATAAAAAAAGATATTTTCCTTTAATAGTTTCAAGTTTCATTTTCATATGAAATTCAAAATCAAAAATCCAAAAAGACTTTTCTTTGGTAATCATAGGTTTCATTTTGTATAGGAAGTTTAAAATTGAAAAATACAAAAACATTTTCTTCAATTCTTTTGACAATTTATTATTTTATTTTCTTTCCAAAGTTTCAAAAAAAAAGAAAAGAAAAAGAAAGAGAGTTTGATAGGCCATGTTGTGCCAAAACTTCACGAACTACGCACACCTAATTCTCTTTTCTCGGGAGAGATACGTAGGCGCCCTTCTCGGGTTCGGTGATCTTTTTCAAAGAAAATAAAAAAAGAATTTTTTTTTTAGAAAGTGATAAACTCTAATACGTTTGTTATCTCTTGTTCAGTTAGTTTCAGGTAGTTAGTTTGTGACATTGTAGCTGGTCGTCCACATCACGCCAAATTCAAGGAAGGGTTAGTTGTGTCTAATAAGGATATAGAGAGTGACATCATGGAGCAAACAAAGAATCAGGAAAATGAGAGTTTAAAGCAAGAGATTTTGAGACTGAGGCAACAAATGATGGAAATGCATCGAGCTTGGGTCAGTGGGTTGCCTCCTCCTTCATTCCCCGCTATTGACCCCGCAAATTCCCTGAGTTTTCCATCACAAGTGCAAACTCCATTTCATAATGTTGTTGATGCACCACAACATGCCTCAGAATTCATTCCAAGCCAAAAACATCCAAATGCTTCTATCACTCATTCTCTAGTTCTTCGGTATAAATCTACCTTACAGATAACACCGCATACTATCTGTGCTTTTGTTCATCGACCTTCTACTGCAACCCCCACTTTTTCTATCAATCTAACGATTGTGCTTTCCTAATCTGCTAAAGATCAAGGGAAAATGGCTGGGAAAATGAAGAGTGCAGAAAAGGTTATGAAAAAGTCTATGGGACTTTCTTATTATGAGGATGTTTCATATAAAAACTGGGGCATGTCATAAAGTGTTAACCTCTCTCTTAACTTTGAGGTATCAGAACTTGAGGAACATGATGGGTATGAGGATTCTGTAAAATACTTTGGACGATATTATCATTAGTTGAGGGGGATTGAGGGTAAAAGGAAGGAAAACATACCTATCATTGTTCTAGGGGCAAAACAGAGCTCGAGAGGTCTAACTCAGCAATACTACCAGTCTCAATCCCGATCTTACACATCATATCCACATGCTCACCTGCAACAAGGTTCCTCTTTGCAAAATTCAAGATATTCCATTCTAGTTACTCTGTATCCTTTGAATAATGCACAATGGTATACTCATCTGTCTCCTTATCCACAAGGGCATGCATCGGTCCCTCAACATCGTCCTCGACCCCCACTTATTTACCAAGGAAATTTTAAGTCCAAGTTCACCCGAGGTCGGAGTTTACAAAAAGGAGAAAGTCAAAGGATAATTTTACACGGAATGTGTCTGATAGCGGTGAAAGCTCTAGTCATGCTGATGTGTAAACCAGTGGCTAAGATGTCAGGCTCAACAATTGAGAAGTTACTCCTCTCCTTACTTGGAAGGATTGTTGGTAGTTTGTTTTATTTTTCTTTATGTTTTTCGAATTATTTCAGGGTTATAGTTGAAAATCTATGTTGTTTCGTTTCTCCGTCGTTTTTGTTTAAACCCTTCTATTTTCTTTTCAAAGAGATGTGGTGTCCCTTGTCATTTTGTCTTATTTCAAGTTGTTTGTTTGTCTTCTTTACACAATACATTTTAGGTTGATTCTAGTGTTATGACATGCCTGTAAAATTTTCAGCTAGATCTTAAAATCCAGTTTAATCATGAAATATTGAATCAGATGGCTAAAGCTAGAAAGCAAAAGCATCTGAAAAACTGGTAGAGTGATGAGACATTTGGTGACTACATTGAAGCCTTCTTTTAAAATTTAGGCAATCATTTTGAGAATCATAAGAATAACTTGGTCACAAATTGAGAAACATGTCTCAATTAGATTAAATAGTGGATGGGTGATCCCTATACAAGAGAAACAGGAAGATAATCATCCCCGTGAAATTATAAGTCGTTCAAGGTGAGGAATGTACGACAAAAGTGAGTTTGCATGCTGGACAAAGTGTAGAAGAAGAAATGGCACACATGCTCAGTTAAAGTTAGTGTTGTTAAAATGTCACAAATGATCTTCATATGTCACTTCATATTGCATGATGTGTACTTGTATTTTCAAGGATTGATATGACAAATGCATTTCATTCTGCTATTCAAACATTGTGTCATCCTTTGTTTACCCCATTTGAGCCTTAGTTTTATTTTATTTCATACACCTCTTTTGAAATTAAGATAGATCAACAAAGATCAAAAGAAAAGTGTTGAGCAAAATAATAGACTCAGAAAACTTTCAAAAAAAAAAAATAGAAGAAAATGTGTCTAAAAAAAGTGATGAGTGCCAAGAAAAATAGAGTCAGGAAAAAATCCCAAAGAGAAAAGAGTCAAAAAATAAATAAATAAAAGAAATCAGAATCAAGCAAAAGAACGAGTTATTGGAACTACGTGTGACCTGATTCTCCTCTCTCGGGAGTGAGATACGTAGGATGCCCTACTCTAGGATTGGTCCAACCAAATAAACAATTTAGAATTGCCCAGTCAAAAGAAACTGGGGAATGAGTTAATCCTCATTGTTTGAGTCGATTCTAAAAGTTGTAAGTCCTACCCCACTTCAAGTATCGTTTGGGTCTTATGCCATCCTTTCTTTCTAACCTTATATAAAAGTTATGTTACAATCAAAGAAAGACCTTCAAATCAATCTTTGAGAATGTTAAGGCTAAACATGCAATGGATATGATGACGCATTTTGGGAACTACTTGTCTTCCTCAGCAAAAGGTATCAGGAGAGAAATAAAAATGAGTCTTATTGGTGAAAATCCTTACGGGCACCGTAAGACGATGGTAAATTGAGAGAGATAAAAATGAGAGAGTCTTATCAGTGAAAATCCTCACGGGCGCCGTAAAACAAATGTGAATTGGGAGAAATTAAAATAAGAGAGTCTCATTGGTGAAAACCCTCACGGACACTATAAGGCAAGGAGTAACTAGCTGAATGAGGTCACCGAATGAATTTGGCCCAAAGAAGTAACTCAGTTTCAAGGTCATTAACTAAAGAATAATTGGTAGAAAGTTTGGATGGAAAGATCAGACAACTTAATCCAAAATGCATGACATAATCATTAGAGTTGACTAACATTTTTAGATAAATTTTTCTTTTATCTTTTTCAACGAGGACATTCATTGTCTTTTCTTTCTTCTCTATAGTTTTATTTTTGTTTTCTTGAGTCAGTTATCCAAATAAAAAAAAATTATTATTTTTCTCGTGTCTGAGTCAAGTCCATGTCAAAACAAGTATGAAAAGATTTCAAAACTGACTACTAACTTCTTCAATTGTACAAAGCAAGACAGAAAGTCCAATGCATGAAAGAGACATGATTGTGAGAGGAAATAAGGCATGCAGAAAGTTTTGTTGACAGACAAATCTGGAAACTCATGAAAATACCAAGATTCAAAGAGTTTATTTGAGGAGCGTGGCAAAGCGGAGATGCTATATTTTATTTCAGAGTCACTCTTAATAATATGAGTTTGGGTCAATGATGTAGCTAGTCAATGACATATGTTAATGGTTGGAAGCAAGATTAAATGTGACCAGCGCAAGAGCAATTGCCTCAAAAGCCGAAGACACAAACCAACCACCATGTTTTAAACTCACAAGTTTTCTTTGATGAAATAGGAAACATGTTACCTTCAAATCAAGGACTTCAAAGCCTAAACATCAAAGGCCATAATTTCTCACATCTCCAAATGCAACAATGTTGTTGCATATGTTTAGTAATCAAAACCATAGTAAAACTCATAATTCAATATTTCTAGGAGACACACTTCTTTGTTTGGGTAATTCAAGCAACATTTATAAGGAGATACACTTCCTTGTTTGGAAATTCAAGTGGCATTTGTAAGGAGATACACTTCCTTGTTTGGGTAATTCAAGCGGCATTGGTAAGGAGACAAATTTTTTTATTTGGGTAGTTCAAGCGGCATTTGTAAGGTGACACACTTCTTTGTTTGGGTAGTTCAAGCGACATTTGTAAAGAGACGTACTTCCTTATTTCGGTAATTCAAGCGACATTCGTAAGAAGATGCGCTACCTCGTTTTGGTAATTTAAGCGGGATTGGTGAAGTGACACACTTCCTTTGTTTTGGTAATTCAAGCGGTATTGGTAAGGAGACACACTTCCTTGATTAGGTAATTTGAATTTTACTTGTTAGGTGATGCACTTCCTAACTTAATTCTTGATTCCTAGAAGATGTACCTCCTAGTCGAGTCATTCTCCTTGATTACTAGAAGACATACTTCCTAGTCGAGTCATTCCCTTGATTCCTAGAAGATGTACTTCCTAATCGAGTCAGTCCCCTTGATTCCTAAAAGATGTACTTCCTAGTCGAGTCATTCCCCTTGATTCCTAGAAGATGTAATTCCTGGTCGAGTCATCCCCCTTGATTCCCAGAAGATGTACTTCCTAGTCGAGTCATTCCCTTTGATTTTCCTGGTTGAGTTATTTCCCTTGATTCCTAGAAGATGTGCTTCCTAGTCGAGTCATTCCCCTTGATTCATAGGAGATTTACTTCCTGGTCGAGTCATCCCCTTGATTTCTAGAAGATATACTTCCTGGTTGATTCATTCCCCTTGATTCCTAAAAAATGTACTTCCTGGTCGAGTCATTCCCCTTGATTCCTAGGAGATTTACTTTTTGATCGAGTCATTCCCCTTGATTCTTAGAAGATGTACTTCCTAGTCGAGTCCTTCCCCTTGATTCTTAGAAAATATATTTTCTAGTCGAGTCATTCTCTTTGACTCCTAGAAGCACTTTCTAGTCGAATCATTCCAATTAGCCCATAGAAGATGCATTTCTTTGTTTGAATTTTTCAAGTAGTTATGATGTGACTTTCACATAAGTCCTCTGATGATAAATCGGGAAAAAATTTAATTCCTATTTGTGGAACTTTACTTTTCTGACAATCAGAAGTTCTCTTCATAATAATCTTTGTTTGAAATAATTTTCTTTCTAGTTTTGATATGATTTCAGGATCCCGCCTGAAGAATAGGGTGAAGAAATGGAAAGTCAAGGAACAAGGGGGAGAAGTTGAAAGTCAAGAAACAAGTTGAAGAAATTGAAATTCAACAGATTAAAGAAATAGCAAGTCAGGAGCCCGCCTGGAGAACAGGGTGAAGAAATGGAAAGTCAAGCAATCAAGTGAAGAAGTTGAAAGTCAAGAAACAAGGTGAAGAAATTGAAAGTTAACAGATTAAATAAATAGCAAGTTAGGAGCCCGCCTGGAGAACAGGGTGAATAAATTGAATGACAAGCAATAAGGTGATGAGATTGCAAGTCAGGAGCTCGCCCGGAGAACAAAGTAAGGAAATTGCAAGTCAGGATTCCGTCTGGAGAATAGAGTGATGAGATAACAAGTCAAGAGTCAAGGGAGGCTGCATAGATAGGACTTTTATAATTTTATTTATGTATTTAACTTATAATTTTTATTTTGGATGAAATGACAGAGCCGCGGACCGGAATCTCGACGGGACCTCACTCGACTCTCCAACTCGGTTGTTCTTCTTCCTTTTGTTTCTTTCTTTTGAATAATGGTCGGAACAAAATTCTGTCTCGTTGTCTACTTCTTTGTCAAAAAATACTTTGTTTTTACACCCAAAGAGGCGCATATTGTAGACACATAATTTTGTCTCTCTCGAGAGCCGAATTTACCCCACCTTACCATACACCCCACCTCATTTTAATAAATTTCCACAAAAAGACAAAAATAACCAACTCTTAACAATATTCATAACAAATTTTATCCCATCCTAACCACCCTACCCATACCCCCTGCCCTCACACCACCCCTACCCCACATACCCTTTCCAACCCACCCCCTGCCCTCACACCACCCCTACCCCACATACCCCCTGCCCTCACCCCCCTTCCCCCCTCCCCCGCCCCCCCAAAAATAAACTATACTCAAAATTTCAACTACACCCTTCAATACCACGGGAGTCCTATCACCCCCCTGAACTGTTTAAAATAGAAATTATTACCTCTGTAAATTCTTACGTGGCAAGGTGAGTGTAATACACTCTCTTTGAGAGAGTGACCACCGAAAATAAATTGTTATGCTTTTATTTTTAATATTTCTTTTTATTTATATATGTATTTTTAATTATTTATTTTCTTTCTTCCTCATAACAATATAGACTAATTTCTCCACCTCTCACAATGCCATTGTCATTATCGCCACCACCATTTTCGCACACATTCTTTTTTCCTTATAGCAACATAGACAAATTTCTCCATCTCTCACCATCCCATTGTTATTGTCGTCACCACCATTTTCACGCACTAGATTCATCATGAAACTTTAAGATTTTTCTTAATTCTTAAATTTTGATTCTATAATTTGTGCGTGGAATGAAGAAATAGCGAAAACCAACTCTCTATTGATATTATTGGAGCCGTTAATCATCCTTTTACATGTCAAATTCTATTCTTTATTCTTCGGAACTCCAATTTAACAATTTTAATCTAAACTCATTTTTCTAAAAGAAATTTCTACAAACCCATATGTAATTTTGAGATGGATGTAAAATGAAAAGGTCAATACTTATGCTTCAGGTAGTAGTATCCATTGCATCAAATTGAGCAATTTAACAATGCATTCTTGGAAATTAATTTCTTGCTTTTCCCACGTAAAAAGATTAGTTTTTTTCTTCAACCCAACTTGATGAATTTGATTTTTTAGCAATATCCATTATTATTTTTTTGTTCAAATTCATTACTAAAAGAAGATTCTTATTTAGATTTTTTAAAAATTTGATTTATTTTTGCATTTATAGCTATTAGTAGAACCTTTGATGTTGTTTTAATGGTTGAAAATGGTGGAAGGTGATGAAATGAAGAAGAATGGGGAAGAAAGTAAAAAAATAAATAGTAATTAAACGTGTTAAATATGAGTTGATGCGTGTATTTCACTCTCCAATCAAAATGTGGGTGTAGCATTCCAGGAAAAAAATAATTTCACTTTAAAATGGTCTAGAGGGATAATAGGACTCCCGTAAAGTATAAGTGTGTAGCTGATAATTGGGTAATAGATTGAGGAGGCATTTGACCATTTTCTCAAAAGAGAATAAAAAAGAATAGAAGAAAGAGAGAGGAGAGAACGGGAGTAAGAGAGAAAAGGTGAGAAAAGTGGGTTAAAAAAAGATAGTAATTAAAAGATCAAAAGAAAAAAAAAACATTTATGAGAAAAGTAAAAAAAGATATCAATGAAGTCATAAAGTATTTATCCGTTGATTGAAACAAAAATCTTTTATTTTTTTATCTAATCCTATTTTTTAGCTGTTCACCACCTTAGAAGAAACTTTTTATAAAAAATTTTAAACCACTAATAAAATAAGTGGTAGAAAATGGGACTCCCCATAAATGGGGCCTTAGGAAATTGCCTAAATTTTTTACATTATCAGTCGGCCCTGCTTTAGTCTTTTAGAAAAAAATAGAGAGTGTGAGCGATATTGTAGTGAGGTTGAAAAATCAAAAGAGGAATCTTTTTTTTTGAGTGTGTAGTTGTCTTTGGAGTATTTTACTCAGATTACAAGTGTAAAATTCCTTCCTATAGTGATTTTAGTTGCTTCTCTCGGCCCATGATTTTTTTCTTGAAGAATTTTCACATAAAAATCTTGATGTAATTATCGCTCTTTTTATGCTGTTGATTAACCGTCTTATTGTATGTTCCACATCTATTATTTTTTATCGTAAATATTATTTATGTGGTGGAGTTTATCCCCAACAATTTGTATTAAAGAACATGTTCTTCTTATTCACAGAAATAATTTTGTAGCGGTTAATCTTACTATACTCAAAAAAATATATGGAGTAAAGTATGAAATTGAAAAATTCAACGGTGATAACGGTTTCTCAACATGACAAAGAAGGATGAACGATCCACTCATCCAACAAGAATTGCACAAGGCGTTAAACGACAAATTCAAAATGCCTGAATTCATGAAATAAGAGGATTAAGAAAAAAATGGATGAAAAGACTTCTAGTGCAATCAGGTTGCACTTAACAGATAATGTGGTCAATAACATCATTGATGAAGATAACACCTAGAGTATTTGGACAAAGTTGAAAAATCTATATATGTCCAAATTGTTGATAAATAAATTGTATCTAAAGAAACAGTTTTACGGCTTACATATGGTGAAGGTATAATTTTTTTTGTCATATTTAAATGTGCTTAATGAACTAATCACACAACAAACTAATCTTAGAGTAAAGACCGAGGTAGAAGATAAAGTCATCATACTCTTGAACTCGTTATCATTTTCTTAAGATACTTTGACAATAATCATCTTACATGATAAGAACTCTATTGGGCTGTAAAATGTCAATCTGCTCTTATGCTCAATGAAAAGACAAGAAAGAAGCCTGAAAATTATGAACGGGGTCTCATCACAAAAAGAAAAAGCTGCAGTCACTAACAGAGTTCAAGCCATAATGGTAGATTCAGAGGTCGTAGAAAATCCAAATTCCAATTTAAATCAAGAGCAAGAACTTGTAAAAATTGTGATACATCAGGCCATTTTGAAAGAGATTATCCAAATCTAAGAAGGATAAAAGGTAAAAGCAGTGGCCAAAAGAACGATGACAACGCAACTTCCACAATGTAAAATAATGACAATGTTATTCTCTTCATAAACTAAGAAGAAGAGTGCATGCACAAGGCAAATACAGAGTCGAAATAGGTGGTTGACATTGCAACATCTTACCATGCTACATCAGTAAGGAATCTTTTCTACAAATATATAGTAAGTGATTTCAATATTGTGAAATGGGTAACACAAATTACTCAAAGATTATAGGTATTGAAGACATTTGTATTAAGACAAATATCAGATGCACATTGATTTTAAAAGACGTGCATCATGTACCTGATTTGCGGTTGAACTTAATCTCAAAAATTGCTTTGGATTGAGATAAAAACGAAAACTATATTTCAAATAAAATATGGAGACTCATGAAGGAAGCATTGGTGATTGTTAAAGGAGTAGCTTATGGCACATTGTACATAAAAAATACAGAAATATGCAAATATAAATTGAACGTGGCTCAAAAAGAGATTTCTACATCTTTATGGCACAGAAGAATGGGTCATATTAGCGAGAAAAAATAGTAGATTCTCTCTAGAAAATCACTCATCTTTTTTGACAAGGGGACAATAGTAAAATCTTATGACTACTACTTATGTGGTAAGTAGCATAAAGTCTCATTTCAGACACCGTCTGAAAGAAAATTGAATATACTTAATTTGATATAGTCAAATATTTATGGTCCAATTAAGGTCGAATCGATGATCGATAACAAATATTTTGTTACTTTTATCGATGATACTTCATGAAAATTGTGGGTTCATATATTCAAAATCAAAGATCAAGTGTTTCAAGTATTCCAGAAGTTACATCAATCGATGAAAAGGGAGATGAGTCAAAATTTAAAGCGTTTTTGCACTGATAATGGAGGCGACTACACTTCAAGAAAATTTGAAGAGTATTATTCAAGTCATGGGATCAAGCATGTGAAGTAAGTTTCTGAAACCCCATAACACATTGGTGTAGCTGAAAGGATGAATTGTACTATTGTTAAGAAGGTGAGAAGCATGATTGGAATGGTTAAACTGCATAGGTGATTTTGGGGTGAAGCAGTTTAGACAACATATTACTTGAGCAATTGCAGTCCATCAGTTCAATTGGAATTTGACATTTTGGAGAGAGATTGGACAAATAAGAGGTATCTTAGTCGCATCTAAAGGTATTCAGTTGTAGAGCTTTTACATATGTCCTGAAGGAGCAGCCGAAAAAACTGAATGATAAATTAATTTTCTATGTATTTATTGAATATGGAGATGAAGAATTTAGATACAGACTATGGGATCTTTTAAAATATAAGGTCATCAGAAGCAGAGATGTAGCCTTTTGAGAAAATAAAGTCGAAATTGCAAATGATCTGTCAAAGAAGGTCAAGAAATAGAATGGTGTAGTCCCAAACTTGATTACCATTTCTTCTACTTCTTATCACCCAAAAGTATGGAAAGTACAACCAATGAGGTTTCCCAGCATGAGGATAAACCTATAGAGATAAATGAGCAGCGGGAGCAACTTGGTGAGGGAGATTAAAAAGGCAAAGGGTAGAGTCAACCAAGTACCCTTCCTCTAAGTATGTCCTTGTCAATGATGAGGGAGATCCATAAAGTATTAAAGAAGTATTGTCTCAACCAGAAAAGAGCCAGTGGATAAAAAACATGTAAAAAGGATGAAATCTCAACAGAAAAATAACACATATAAGTTGGTTGAACTTCCAAAAGGTAAAAGACCGCTAAGTGCAAGTGGGTCCTAAAACTCAAAAAAGATGAAAATGGCAAGCTGGTCAGATACAAAGCTCGATTGGTGGAAAAAGGCATCGAATAGAAGAAAGGTATTGATTTTTGACAAAATTTTCTCACTTGTTGTAAAAATAACTTCTTTTCAAAATATTTTGATCTTAGCAGCTATCCTAGATCTTGAATTGGAATAGTTGGGCATGAGAACAATAATTCTTCACGGAGATTTGGAAGAGGATATTTATATAGAGCATCTAAAAGAATTTAAAGTAGCTGAAAAGAAACACATGGTGTGTAAACTGAATAAGAATTTTTATTGGTTGAAGCAGGCCCTAAGGTAGTAGTGTAAGATTTCTAACTCATTCATGAAAAGACAAACTTACACAAAGACTTATGCCGATCCATGTGAATACTACAAATGATTTTCTGACAACTTCTTTATCATTTTGTTGTTGTATGTGGATGACATATTAATTGTAAATAAAACAAGGAATTGATTGCCAAATTGAAGATAGGTTTGTCCAACTCATTCGACATGAAAGACTTGGGCTCAGTATAAAAGATTTTAGAGATAAAGATTATTCGAGAACGAACAAGCAGAAAGTTATGGCTATCTTAGGAGAAGTATATTGTGAAACACCCCAACTTAGGATAAGGAGTCCCACATTAGAAAAATAAGGAGGGATTCTAGGTATATAAGTAAGCAAGCCTTTCTCCCTAATGAAGCATTTTAAAGTCGTGCAGTCTAGACCTAGAGCGAACAATATCACTAGTGGGCTGGTCTAAAGGGTCTCTCGAGCCTTCATGGTTTGGAATGACTGTTGCGGCTAGGGCCTCAGCTCGGGTCATGATAAGAATAGTATCAGAGTCTCTCCTATATCATCCCTGTACATATGGTCCAGAGCTCAAACTGAGTTTAGGCAAATCTCGGTAAGGCGGGCCAAACCTCAATCCTGAGTCTAGGATAATCCCATTTGGTTAGGTCAAACCTCAGCGAGGATGCTAAGTCTATAAGGAGCGATGTATATAACACTCCAACTTAGGATAAGGAGTCCCACATCGACAAAATACAGGAGGGTTGCTGGGTATATAAGTAAGAAAACCTTACTCCCTAGTGACGCATTTTAAAGCTGTGTGGGCCTGGACACAAAGCAGATAATATCAGTAGTGGTTTGGTCCATTATAGGGGTCTCTCTGGCCTTGATGGTTCAGGATGCCCGTCGCGGCCAGGGCCTTAGCTCAGGTCGTGACACATTGAGTGTGTACTTGAACGCTTCAACATGAAAAGTTTAGATACATAATTTTGTGCCTCCCGAGAGTGTATTTTTACCTATCTATCTTATCCCACCGTGTACCCTCAATCATGTGATAATTTCCCTACTAGAAGACAAAATAACAAATCCCTAAAAAACCCAATGCCTAATATTCTTTTAATAACAGAATTAACCACTTCTCTCAATAAAAATTTAACACCTCACACTTCTACCCCACCTCACTCCTACCCCTCACATTGTTTTTCTTTCCACTCAATAATAATAGACACATACTCATGGGAATCTTCCACAATATAGGATATACATATACATACATATCGAATACAGAGGGGGGAGAATTACACACCTACACCCACAGTCATGCTCCCTAATTCTCATTTACAGTAATAAAAATACATACTCACAGACGACGAGTGAAGGGGAAAAAATAGTGTCACACATATAGTTCATAGCTTCACACCGTAGCTCTGCACACACACACACTTCATTTTCCATATAGAAACACACATACATTGACACAAAGAGAATCGAGATAGTGAGGGTGAACGGAGAAACAGATTGAGCGAGGAGGTGAGGATGGCAACTTGAGAGAGAAAAATAGTCAAAAGACCCTTTTCCCGGTGATTTCTCATCGGAGACATTGCTGGCGCTAGATTTTCTCTATTTTTCATCATTGTCGAATCTCACCGGAGCTTCGGTGAGAAAAAAATGATGAACCCAGCTCTATTCCAGCGACCTATCAACAAAAACCGACCCCTCTTTCACCAAAAAATATCAATTATCTCCACCCATCCTAAAATTCGATGAAACCTTATTCGAGTTTTTGGGTTCGTAAATCAAATTTAGGCTTGTCACTACTTTATTTTGGAATAAGTGTATTGGGGAGGTTTGATTTGAGCTTGTTCAAGGTTCCATGATCCCGAAAAATCATTCTATGTGGTTTGTAACCCAAATTCAACCCGAAAGGTTTGATTCTTAATCTCTTATTTATTTTTTATGAATATTTGCATGGTGATGGTGTTTCCCTCATTTTGATAGATTCTGATTGTGATTTGCTCCTTTGATTTCATTTGAAGCCATTTAATTATCGTTATATCATTGTTAATCTTGTGTTAAAATTTTGTTAATCGCATGAATGGAAATTTAATTTGATTTGGGATATGAGTTGATGAATTAATGGTTTTAAAAAGGAATTTGGGATAAAAATTGATAAAAATGAATATTAATCTATTTTGATTCATTGATGGTTGTCTAATTTGAAATGGATTTTAATTTTTGTCAAACTTGATAGTATCATGTTTTAGGTCGAGATCGAATAAGCAAATCTAGGTTGGGTAGGCAAACTTAGGAATTGTGTATTATTGAATGGTCTAAATGTGCGTTGAATGGTTTTGTTTTATCGCACTTGGGTCAGTTGTACTATTTGGCCGGGGAATGCCCCGAGGTATGTGTATTGTTTTATCAGGGGAATACCCTAAGAAAGTTGTGCTCAAAGATGGTGTATGATAAAGGCACGAGGAACAGGGTAGAGCATAGTTTAGGATTAGTGTAGGTTAGTGTAGGTTTACATTTCAGTGCCTTTTCATTTTAGGTTAGTAATAAATTGGACTGGACACTAATTTTGGTTTTGTTTGTTGGATTGTTTGTTTCGTGTTTATGTGCCTGTTGGTTTATACATTCATAGTGAAATACTCGCCGATATACTTCTCGAATTGACCGTGGTTAAACCACGAGATCGAGGGGAGCCTAACACCTTCCCCATGATCAACAGAATTCCTTAGACAGAATCTCTGTTCGTGGATAAGTTTTTAAAAGAGTCAAAATCGTTTTGAAAAAGGATTTTCATAGGTGACTTGGCACACCAGATTTATGTCAGGTGGCGACTCTGAGTTCAAATGAAAAAGATTTTTTTTGAAATAAATTTTATCTTTTCTCACTTAATAATAAAAACCCTTTCAACCTTAAAATTACTCTTTTGGTTATAAAAGGGGTATGATAGCTCTGACGACTCTGCTGGAGAATTCTTTTAGAAATGGAGCTTATTTTTGAGTTGGATCGACTTTGTTTGACACTATAGGCATATAAACAGTTTGTTTGTGTTATTGTTTTGTCATTTTTGGATGCATACGTGCTACATGTTTACAGTTTCTCTTACATTTTACCACTTTATATTTGATATCATTTGCATAACCCGAGTCAATTCTTTCTACAACAAGTCCCAGAGTACACGCTGTGTACACAAAATTTAGTTGAGTCACCCTTATTTTAGGAGGGGGAGCCATTGGATGTATAGAGTAGGTGGAAAGCAATCGCAACCACTATCGACCATAAGCCCCCCAAACAGCCTTGTTAGTAGACCCCAGCCTAGGTCAGCCTTTAGGTCATGCTTTTCAATATCATATTGAGACCTAGTGGGACCTACTTGGTTCTTTATAGGAGACTCACCCCTAAAGCATTCTTACATGCTAATTGTTGTATCTTCGAGGATAACAGGTTCATCTGACAGATTAATTTGGGGAAAACATGTGTTAGAATTAAAGGAGCGTGTGTTTAAGCAAAGAAAAAATAGAGTTTCATATTTTTTTAGTATTTTTTATGGATTTTGTTTTTCAAAATTCATAAATTCAAAAAGATGGTAGAAGTTCTGTACATTTCATATAACGAAAATACCAAAAATATTTTTCCTCTATAGTTGTTGGTGTCATTTTGGTGTGAAATGTCTAATTGAAAACTCAAAAAAAAAAATTATTGACGTTTTTCATCGTTTGTCTTTGGTCGCGTCTCTCAAGTTAGGGTTTTGTTTGTTATTTAATCCTTAATTGTCCAATCTGGACGAACTACGCAACCTAATTATTGACCATCGGGGCGGGATACATAGGCAACTCTCGGTGGGTCCGGTAACCTTTTGTTTTGGTCTTAGTCTTAGTCATAGCCTAGGGTATTTCCCCTCTTAGTTTAGTGTTGTTAGCAGGTTCTGGCCAAGTAGGTTGATTTCTCTTAGTGGTACTATTCAATGAATTATAATTATAAAGTGATCTGTCCCTTCGACATATGTCCGTGTCAAAATCCTAAGGGTTGGGAATCTTTTACTTCTTTTTGAATTTTTGAGTTAATGTCCTATGTGTTATTACATGATGGATCCATCCACAAAGTCTAGAGTTTTGATGGTTGCCAAGCTTCCCAAAAAGTTAATCAAGTGGTGGAGCATGAGCAACTACTCTGAAAAGCATGAGTTAAGGAAAGTTTTAGGCAATCTTATAGCACTCCTGGATATCACGCCCCGCCCAGCTCTAATAGAGGTTGTGTTGACCTTTTGGGATCCGAATAGTTTGGTGTTCAGGTTTGGAAGTTGTGAATTGACCCGTACCCTAGAAAAATATCTTGCTTGTTTCAATTGTCTTATATCGATCAACGGATGATCTTAACTCGAGACCATTCTGGAAAAATATTTCTCCAAGGCTGTGGATTGAAATATAATAAGAGTCTGGGTGTCTCAAACAATCATGGTTTTCCTTTGACTATTTGTTTGCTAGATTTGGGTCCTTAGAAAGTTTTGACTGCTTTTGGGATGAATTCTATACCACCAAGAAGATTTGGGAGAAATGTCTTCTTGAGTTTTTTTGTCTGGCTCTTTTGGGTATCTTAGTGTTACCATTAGATAAGAGTCGTATCAATACTCGTTTACAATTAGTGGTTATGTCTTTGTTCAAGAAGGGGAAGAAGGTTACCATTGTACCAATGATCTTAATAGAAATATACAAGGCTTTGACTGAAGTAAAAGAAGGAATATGATTTTTTAGGGGAAATAATCTGATATTACAAACTATAGATGATGGATCCTTTGCATGAGCCTTCTTTGATTAAAGCGGATGTGGTCGACCATTGTCTGGATGATCGAGTGAAAGCCATGGAACAGAGAATGCATTTTGATAAGTTTTCATTGCCTGTGGGAATCAATGCCTGGATCAAATTTCTTGAATTAAGAACTCATGACAACATTATTTGGACCTATATTTGGCTCCATCCTAACAAAATCTTGGTTGGATATCAAATGCAACTTCTTCTAGTTTTGATAGGGCTTAACTGCACCAGAACTTACAAACCAAGAAGGGTGATACATCAGTTTGGTAGATTGCAAGACGTCCCACCAATAATAGATCTTCTGAGGGATGTAGAGTACTTTAAGGACTAAGACTTGGTGGAAAGCAAATATGATCAATTCTGGCATAACGCGATAAAGCTAGGTATAGATACCCTTGTAGAAGGTTTGGATAATTTGGGGTGCACTCAGAACTATGAAATCTGGATACAATCCATACCTCGTGGTATTAGTAGGCCATTGCCATTTTAACTTAGAGGGGGGATACGGGAAACCGACATAGTTAAGGACAATAAGGATGAAGATACAGGTGCTAAAGTGGAGCTATTGAGGGTTCAGTTATCAGGTTTGATCACAACTATGGAAGGATACCAGAAAAACCTTTTTGGGTGTACTTTCCAAGAGGCAGGGACACATGCGAGAAGCTTCCTCCCAAATGTCAAAGTGTCATTTCAGGATATGTTACAAAGTTTGAGTGGGAAAGCAAGAACTTCATAGATAAGTCCATATCAGCCAAGGATATCATGCAGCGTAGCAGTTTGAAGGGGCACTTCCTATCTTCTAATTTGTTTGAATCCTTTGTTGTTCTATCATTGTTTTATTATGTCTTTGTTAGGTCGGAGTCAAGTTTGTTTCAACTTTGGAGTCTTTATTATGAGTGTTACGTATGTTGTCATGTTGGTCTAGAGTGTTGTTCAGTCTTTGTTGATTAGTATAAAGGTTGTCTTAACTTTGAACTCTGTTTTAGTTTTTTTTTTTTATGAAAATATATTGATGTTGCATTGTTCTTTATTTTATAAAAATGTAGTGATGGCTAGTCATCCTTACTTAACTAGATCAAAAGAAAAGATCGCCATGGACAACAAAGAGGTAGAAAATTCGCTCATTGACCCAAACTAGAGTCCTGATGTAACACCCAAAAATCTGATTCTCGTGACGCCACACAGTGCTTTGAACTACAAGTAGTCCTGAGCTACCCCTGGCTGTTTTCGACTAATTTTGAACCTCAAAATAGGGGAAATATGAATGTAAGATCATAATGAATGTTGAAAACTATCTGATAATACTAATCTCACCAGTCTAAGTACTAAATTTGGTAGTCCAACAAGCCTCTACTAACCAAAACTAGAGAGTCACTGGGACAGGCCCCAACTGACTCAAACTGTCTGAAATAAATGCTAAAGTATCTACCAATAGACTGGAAATCTTAATAACTATGTCCCCGAACTAGGAGGAACTGCAGGAATGTAGATGAGATGCTTGAAAATCACTCACGCTGCTAAGACTGAGCATCTGAACCTACATTATGAGACAATGTAACACATTGACGTATATGTGGATCAATACTTTGAGGATGTACTGAGTATATGGGGGTGAATGCAATAAGTAAACAATATCATCATAATTTATAAAATAATGTATGCTAAAGGTAAATGACTCACATAGGTTTAAGTAATCTAAAAACTGGATATCATAAATCATGAACAATAAAACATATACTCCCTCCATTTCAAAAAGAATGACGTACTTTCCTTTTTAGTCCGTTTAAAAAAGAATGACCCCTTTCCCTTTTTAGAAACTTTTAAATTTTAACTTTCCACATGGAATGTTTAAGACAACATGATTGAAGGACATTTTGGTACATTTGACATATCTTCAATTTAACACCACAAGATTGAAAAATCTTCTTTATTTTCTTAAACTCCGTGCTAAGTCAAATTAGGTCATTCTTTTTTAAACGGACTAAGAGAAATTTATAAGTCTGTATAAAGAATACTTTATCTTTTATCTGAAGGGAGGTTCTTCTAACTGACATAAACCATGTGAGCATTCATGGAGTCCAACGTCTCATCTTCATAAGGAAGAATCCTCACGTTGGGGAGAGGAGTCATACTTTTGCCAGAGAGTATAACCTATCTGGGTGATCACATATTTTTCATCCACGTAGAAGTGGAAATAATCTAAATCCTATGTTGGCATGTAGTTCTGGGATATAAAACCGTAGTAACATACCCATCTCTGTTCTAAATACTACTCCCAAAACAATATCTATATGCTCATTTTGATGGAAATCCACTTTTAAAATAGTCTAATGGTTCAAAATGAAAGCCAACTATATATCTGTAAAACTAAATCTGTAATCTAAATCTGTAAAGTAGATTTCATAGCTGTTCTGATACCAAAAGGTCAAATCTTTATCATTAACCTAAAAGAAACCTAGTCATAAGGTGCTTATAGTACAATAAATCTTAAAATAGAAATCTTTAATTAGGGCTTAATGACCCATGCATCAATGTAATGTTAAAACATCTCAAAATTCATGCTTGATAATGTAAACATTGATAATTGAACATAAAATCTCGAAATTTCTGCACTATGCATAAGAATATGAATATAATCATGTCATTCAGCTTCTAAATCAATGGAAATCGCATAATCTTATGAAGAACAATATTGGGTAACCCTAACTTCAATTTCATGGAAAATCTCATAAAATCAAATAACTTTTGTAATTAAAAGCAAGTTTTGGGCACAAGAATGGAAGGAGTATCCTTGTTCATAACCCCATATACCTTAATTGATGATTCTTGAGGAAAATCTTGAATCTTGAATTCCTATTGTGCTTTTAAAAGTTAATTCTTGGAGTTCTTGAGTGGAGAATTCGTAATCTTGAATTGCCTTAGAGAATTAATGGAGGAATTTGGGCTTCTTGGAGAAGAAGCTTTGATGATCTAGGATTTTCTTTTGAGAGGAAAGTAATGAATATGGGCATAAAGTGCCTTGAGTATAATAAATTCTTTGTTTAAGATGGATTGGGGATGGGTAAGTTACCAAAATACCCCTTTTTAATAATTAAACGGACTGAAAAACGAACATTTTTCCGAACAAGGTGGCCACCGCGAAGCGCCACTATCGCGGTGGCTCAAAATTGATAAATGGGAACTGGGCAGGCGCTGCAATGCGTCACCATCGCGGTGCCCCTTTGGATGACATTTTGCCCCTTGGTGCGACGCGTCGATATCGCGTTGGGCCACTGGAATGGAAAAATTGTGAATTTGGACCTCTCCGCGATGTGCCAATATCGCAGAGGTCCATTGGAAGTTAACCATTGTTATTTAAACCTTCTTTGCGACGCGCTAGTGACCGAAATGACGGTGTTTTATGATTGGAACTTAAAATAGCCATAACTTCTCACTCGATTATTGGATTTGGTGAATCTTATACCGTTGGAAAGCTAATTCGGTTTTCCACACAATGGGAGGTCTAAATCTGGAAAATTCTATACGAAATAAATATTATCTTGCTTGGAATCTATCCTTTAACATTCTAGGGATGAATTCAAGCTAGGAAAAGTATGGGGTGTTACAATATCTTCCCCTTGGGAACATTCGTCCTCAAATGTTGCTGATTAGCCTAGGAATACTGAGGAATCTGAAGTACATAATGATCATGGATGACTAAAATAAATTGCTAAACTGAATCTAAATCATTTTGAGCTTTTCAGAAATCTGTAAGTGCATGAACTTACATAAGGACAACTATATAATGGAATCTGAGATTAGAAAAGAATTGAATTATGGAAGAGTATTACCTTCGGCTACATCTGAGTATGCGGAGAAGAAGTGAGGGTACTTGGCTCGCATGTCTACTTTTGCCTCCCAAATAGCGCCCTTAACGGACTGATTTCTCCACAGAACTTTGACCAAGGAAATCTTTTTGTTCCTTAGCCTACAAATCTGATGGTCTAAAATGCCAAGTGGAATCTCTTCATATGAAAGGTTGTTCCGAGTATCTAAGATTTCTAAAGGAACTAAAACTGTGGAGTCACCGATGAACTTCTTAAGCATAGAGACGTGGAACACAGGATGAACGGTTGCCAAGTCTGCAGAAAAATCAAGCTCATAAGCTAATTTCCCAACACGACTCAGAATTCTGAAAGGGCCAACATATCGGGGACTAAGCTTCCCCTTCTTGCCAAATATCTTCATCCCTTTCATGGGTGAAATCTTCAAATACACTAAATCACCAACCTCAAACTCGAGGTTCCTTCTTCTCATATTTTCATATGATTTCTGATGACTCTGGGCTATTTTCAATCTCTCTCTAATCAACTTAACTTTCTCCGTAGCTTCAAATACTACATTGGGACCAAGCAAAGTGGCCCCACCCACTTCAAACCAACCTATGGGCGATCTACATATCCTACCATATACAACCTCAAATGGGGCCATTTATATGCCAGAATGGTAACTGTTATTATAAGTGAACTCAATCAATGGCAAATGCTCATCCCAACCACCTTTGAAATCAAGAGTACATGCCCTCAACATATCTTCTAGAGTTTTGATGGTCCTCTCTTCTTGAATATTTGTCTGAGGATGGAAAGGTGAACTAAGATGGACTTGGGTACCAAGACCCTTCTAAAAGGCTCTCCAAAACTGGGAAGTAAATCGAGTACCATTATCTGAAATGACAGAGAAGGGAACTCCATGTAGCCTGACTAACTCTTTGATGTACAACTTAGCATAGTCTTCAGTTGTGTAGGATGTGTGAACTGGAAAGAAATGCATTGACACAGTCAATCTATCTATAATAACCCAAACCGAATCATGATGACGATGTGAATGGGGTAAACCAGTCACAAAATCCATATTCACCTCTTCCCACTTCCGAGTGGGGATACCAAAATTTTGCATCGTACCACCAGGTCTTAGGTACTCCACCTTAACCTGTTGACAAGTTCCACACTTTGGTACGAACTACGCTATATCTTTATTCATGCCACTCCACCAATATTGTAACACCCTGTATTTCCCTATCATAATCTAGGTCCTGGTGCATGGGTATTTGTATATAAAATTTCTGAAACACATATTATTTTTCATTTTATAGCCTTCCATTGTGTAGAAATTCAATTAGCTTTCCAACGATGTAAAATTCACATAAATTCAATAATCGGGTAAGAAATTATGGAGATTATAAATTTCAGTCGTTAAACACCGTCATTTTAACCCTCAGCTCATTGCGTAGGTAGCCCAAATAACAATTGTCAATTTCCAGTGTGACTCCGCGATCATGGCGCATCGCGGAGCTGGCCAAATTCCTTTTTGTCAATTTCCAGTGAATTTCCACGATGTTGGCGCGTCGCGAAGGAGGCCAAAATGGCACCCAAAGCTTTACCGCGATGGCACTGTGTCACGACGTTTGTCTAGGTCCTAGTTGTCCATTTTCCAGTGTCTTGGTGCGATAGTTGCTCGTCGGACAAAGGCCAAAAATTGGGATGGTCAGTTTTTAGCTTTCTTTTTTAAATTTATTTAAGGGTATTTGGGTCTTTTTCTATGGCCCTAATTAACCTAAAACATGAAATTTAACCCCTAAACACCCTAAGTAGTCATCATTATTTCAATTTCTCTCATAATAAAAAATTCCTCTTTCAAGAACTAGAAACCCTAGCTTTCAAATTCAAGGCAATTTCTCAAGAAACTCTCCATCAATCCTACCAAATTCATTATCCTAAGGATGTTAGATGTTCATCCAAGGATTTATTTCATCCATGGAGCTCAAGTAACCTTTTTAATTAAAAAGTTATGATCTTTTTAAGTTATTTAATTTTAAATCATGATTTCAACCATTAATCTCAAGGAACTTTGATTTAATACCATGTTTTAATGAAGTTATGGTTGTTATTCCATTCCTCATGTTTTAGTGTTATCATTTGTCGAATTAAATCATGACTTAGTGTTTTCCATGATAATTTCATGTCAATTATGCCGGTTCTTTAGTAATTCTATGATTATTTTAAACCATGAACTATAAGTGTTTGATAAAATACCTACAAAGGCAATTGTTTTAATAAAAGTCTTCATCCTATGTCCTTCAATATTTTAATGTCATGCTACTGCTATTGTTTTAACTCCTGGGGGTATTGAATACCTGAAACCGTAGTTGTTCATTTAATGTTGTCTCAGTATCTTTAGAATAACTTCTGATTATATCATGAGCATTATCAGAACAATCAGTTAAATTCAGAATAGTCTAGCATTTTATTGTCATTCAGTTGGGAGTAGGATTTAGCACCGAGCGAGTGTAAGGATGGTGGCTTCCCCGTCAGATAGGAAGAGTCGTTAGTAGCAGTCCCTAATACTCCAAAACTACGTAGTCAGCGTAGAATATGAGTAGTCACCCATCAGATTAGGCTTGACTATCTTGCAAGGGTCACCCGTCAGTTCAGGCTTGACACCCTTAGTCTTTTGGACATAATATAAGTTTAGTGGATCCACACCGCCATTGTTAGTACCTGTGGCATGGTATTAACACCCTTCCAATTGGGGTTACCGGTTGGACCTCAATTAGCTCAAATTGGGGAATATCGGTTAGATGATACCTCTCCCAGTCTCAGATATAGTCTCAGTTACAGTCCCAACTCAGCTATTCAGTCTTCGTGTTGTTTGACCAAAGCATATAGATTTTAGTCATTTTCAGTATTTCAGTTTATAAATTTCATCCAGTTCAAATAATATGCTTGGTCATGCATCCTCAATGTCTATAGATTTTCATGTATTTTCTATATTTTACAGATTTCAAAGCATGTTCAGTATCTACAAATTTTATGTTCTCTATTCAATAATCCATGCTATACATGTATATTCAGATAGATCATTACTCTTATTCATGAAACCTTATATGTTAGCCTACCTCATTTAGCATACCAGTACATTCAAAGTACTGATCGCATGCCTTTCTTTAGCTCTATGATGTCTCATATCATAGGTGCTGACACTCTATTCCCGGATTGCACTTAGTCCCTCAGATTTTTAGTACTACAGTAGCAGTGGTGAGTCCTCATCACCCGTGGACAGGGTATCTTATTTCATGTCTTTTTTTCTATAGTCGGTAGAGTTAGTTGGGTCCTATCCCATCAACTCTCAGTCAGTCAATCTTAGAGGCTCTTCAGACATTACAGTCAGTTAGTTGTTTAGTTTATGAGAACTTTATCAGATTCAGACAGTCGCTTTTCCTAGATTTATATTTAAGTTTGAATTCAGATACTTAAAACCTTATGGAACTTCAGTTATTCTTGCACAATTCATGATCATATTATTCAGTGCTCACAACAGGTACCAGCTAATGAGTTAGCTTGTGGTCCCTCGGGACTATAAGCACCATGTGACGACTAGGGGTAGTCTTGGATCGTTACAAACTTGATATTAGAGCCTAAGGTTTTAAGGTGTCCTAGAAAGTCTGAAAGCTGCGTGAAGTAGAGTCTTGTGCATGGGTGTGTAGTGCACCGCACTTATGGAGGATAGGCTACAAGGCATTTAGGAGAAGTTTCCCTTCTTTCAAGTATTCATGTCGTACAATTGAGCATGATCTCAAGTTAAACTCTCAGTCTATTCTATTTCTTCCTTCTGTTTACCCAAGAAAAATGAAGGAAGAACAAGAACTCAGCCAGCCCCTCAGCCCGTCCAGATAGATCCTCTGGACGAGCATGTCTCTCATGTAGAGTTCAGGGTTGCGTTTACTACACTAGCAAACTCCATAGCAGCACAAAATAAATGGCCAACCACTATTCCGGAAAATTTGGTGGTAAATACTGTTGCAACTAGAATTCAGGATTTCATCCAGATGAATCCTCCTTCTTTCGCGAGATCCAAGTTTGAATAACATCCATAGGAATTCTTAGATAGGGTTCAGAAAGTAACAAATGTTATGGGGGTGACGTCTAGTCAGAGTGACAATTTAGTTTCATATCAATTACAGGTTATAGCCCATACTTGTTTTAAACTGTGGAAAGTTGATAGAGGTGTTGATGCAGGGCCTATAGAATGGGAAGAGTTTGCCACGACTTTCTTGGATAGATTCTTTCCATTGGAGTTGAGAGAGGACAAAGTGTTAGAGTTCATTAATTTGAGGCAAGGCAGCATGAGTGTGAGGGAGTATTCTCTAAAGTTCACTCAGTTAGCTAGATATGCTCCTCATATGGTAGATGACAATAGGTCCAAGATGAGTAAGTTTGTGTCTGGCATGTCTGATAGTATGGTAAAGGAGTGTAGGACTGCAATGCTGATTAGCGAGATGGACTTGTCTAGGCTGATGATTCATGCTTAACAGATAGAGGAGTAGAAGATTAAGGAGAGGAAAAGAGCAAACAAGAGAGCTAGGATGGGTAGTTTTAATTTTAATCAGCCAAAGTCAAAAGGCGGTAAATGTCCTTAATTTCATCAGAGGTCTTTAGCCCCAGTACCTTCTTCAGCCAGTGCCCCAGTACCCAAATTTAGAAATGACAATAATGATAGGGCACCAATATCTAAGTCCCATGTCAGTGTTAGCAGTGCTCGTACCAATCCTTTATGTCAGAAGTATGGAAGACACTATGGGGGTGAGTGTAGAGCGGGTAGTGATGTATGCTTCGAATGTGGCAAGCCAAGCCAATGGATTCAGCAGTATCAGGTAGTTTCTCAGAAAGGTATGGATGCACGCCAACAAGGCCAGTCTCATCAGTTGTCAGTTGCATTAGGCGCCTGAATCAGCAGGGTGTCATTTCCAGTACTACCAGTGGTCAGCATCCGAACAGATTCTATACTCTTTAGCCCGCCAAGATCAAAAAATTCTCCTAACATAGTTACTGGTACGTTGCAGGTCTTTTACATACATGTTTATTCTTTACTAGACCCTGAAGCTTCTCTTTCTTTTATAACTCCATATATAGTTGTCAATTTCAGAGTCAGTCCCGAAACTCTAGCGGAGCCTTTTTCAGTATCTACCCCAGTAGGCGTTTCCATTGTAGCCAGGCAGATAAACAGGAGTTGTCCGATCATAATAGCTCAAAACGTTACTTCAGTTGATCTCGTGGAGTTATAGATGATGTATTTTGATGTCATTCTTGGCATGGATTAGCTCCACTCATGCTATGCCTTAGTTGATTGTAGAAGAAAAATAGTTCATTTTTAGTTTCCAAATGAACCAGTCCTTGAAAGGAGGGCTTGTACTACAGCTCTTAGGGGTCAATTCATTTTGTACCTTAGATCCAGAAAGATGATATCGAAGGGAAATTGACTTCGAAATAGACCTTCTCCTAGATACTCAGCCTATCTCTATTCTGCCATATAAAATGGCTCCAACTGAACTCAAAAAACTGAAAGAAAAGTTAAAAGATCTCTTAGAGAAGGGATTCATCAGACCCAACATCTCTCCATGGGGCGCACCTATTCTATTCATGCATAAGAAAGACGGTTCTTACAGAATGTGCACAAACTACCGTCAATTGAACAAGGTCACAGTCAAGAATAAATATCCACTTCCTAGAATCGATGACTTGTTTGATCAACTTCAGGGTGCTAGTTACTTTTCCAAGATAGACCTCAGATCAGGCTATCATCAGCTTAGAGTCAGAGAATATGACATTAGTTTTCCGAACTAGGTATGGTCACTTTGAATTTCTAGTCATGTCCTTTGGTCTTACAAATTCCCCAATAACCTTCATGGACATGATGAACTGAGTGTTCAAGCATTACATAGACATGTTCATCATAGTCTTCATTGATGACATTCTTGTCTATTCTTGTAGCAAAAGAGATCATGCAGACCTTCTCAACATAGTGCTTTTGACTCTTAGAGCACATCAGTTGTTTACTAAAATTAGTAAGTGTGAATTCTGGCTAATATCAGTAGCATTCCTTGGTCATATTATTTCTGATGATGGTATTAGAGTGGATCCTCAAAAGACTGAAGTGGTGAGAAACTGGCCTGGACCTATCTCTCCATCAAATATCAGGAGTTTCTTGGGTTTAGATAGCTATTACCGTCGATTTATTAAAGGGTTTTCTTCTATTGCACCCCACATGTCCAGATTGACTCAGAAGAAAGTTAAGTTTCAATAGTCAGATTCATGCGAGAAGAGTTTTCAGGAGTTGAAGACTCGATTCATCTCAGCCCCAGTCATGACTCTACCAGCTGGTTCAGATGGTTTTATTGTGTACTGTGATGCATCCATAAGAGGTTTGGGTTATGTCCTCATGCAGAGAGGTAAGGTTATAGCCTACGCCTCTAGACAGCTTAAGCCTCATAGAAGAAGAATTATCTAACTCATGATCTTGAGCTAGCAGTTGTAGTGTTTTCCCTAAAGATTTGGAGGCATTAATTGTATGGGGTACATGTATATATGTTAACAGATCACAAAAGCCTTCAGTATGTTTTTCTCAAAAAGATTAGAATTTGCATCAGAGAAGATAGTTAGACTTATTGAAGAATTATGACATAAGCATTCTGTAGTATCCGGGCAAGGCCAATGTAGTGGATGATGCTCTTAGTAGAATGTGTATGGGTAGTGTAGCTCATGTTGAGGTTGGTAAGAAGAAGTTAGCTCAGGAAGTCCATCAGCTTGCCTAACTAGGTATCCGTTTACTCAATTCAGCAGAAGGTAGTATGGGTGCAGAGTAGCTCGAGTCATCTCTAGTTTTTGAGGTGAAGGAAAAGCAGGACAAAGATCCCAATCTAGTTAAGTTGAAATATTCAGCCAGAGTTCATAAAGTGGAGGTTTTCTCACAAGGGGGAGATGGTGTTTTGTGTTGTCAGGGTAGATTATGTGTGCCTGATGTAGATGAGTTGAGGCAATAAATTCTTGCAGAAGCGCATGGTGCGCGGTACTCTATTAATCCAGGGGCTACTAAGATGTACCGTGATTTGCGGGAGATCTATTGATGGAGTGGGATGATGAGAGGTATTGCAGAGTTTGTCGCTAAGTGCTCTACATGCCAACAAGTTAAGATTGAGCACCAGAAACCATGTGGGTCTATGCAGGAGTTCAGTATTCCTATGTGGAAATAGGAGGAAGTGAACATGGAATTTGAGATAGGTTTGCCTCATACCCATAGTCAGCATGACTCTATTTGGGTTATCATAGACAGGATGACCAAATCAGATCATTTCTTGCCAATCCATACCTCTTACTCATCTGAGTACTATGCCAATCTCTATATCAGAGAGTTGGTTAGGTTGCATTGCGTTCCCTTATCTATCATCTCAGATAAAGGTACCCAATTTACCTCTCACTTCTGGAAAGCATTCCAAAATGGTCTTGGTACCTAAGTCTACCTCAGTATTGCCGTTCACCCTCAGACAGATAGTCAAGTAGAAAAGACCATTCAAACTCTTGAGGATATGCTGAGAGCATGCGTTGTTGATTTTAAAGTTAGTTGGGATAACCATTTTCCTTTGATTGAATTCACATACAATAACAACTATCATTCCAGTATCTGTATGGCTCTATTTGAGCCTCTCTATGGTAGGAGATGTAGATCTCCAATTTGTTGGTTTGAAGTAGGTGAGGTCGCAGTAGAAGAAGAAAAGCCTGACTTGGTGTTTGATGCGTTAGAAAAATTTTAGTTGATTAGAGAAAGACTTAAGGTTGCCCAGAGCTGATAAAAATTGGTAGATGTGAGGAGAAAAAATCTCGAGTTTAAGGTCGGTGATCTTGGGTTCTTGAAAATCTCTCCTATGAAGGGAGTGAGGAGATTCGGCAAGAAAGGGAAACTCAGTCCCCGATATTTCGATCCCTTCTGAATTCTCAGTCGTTTTGGAAAGGTAGCTTACGAGCTTGAGTTGCCTTAAGATGTAGCCTCAGTACACCCAGTGTTCCATGTCTCATTGTTGAAAAAGTGTATTGGTGATCCAGCTGTAGTTGTTGCCTTAGAAAGTGTAGATATTCAGAGCAGTCTTTCCTTTGAGTAAGTTCAAATCAAAATTCTTGATCATGAAGTTCGTAGACTAAGGACCATAGAAGTTCCACTTGTCAAACTTCTTTGGCAGAATCAGTCTGTTGAGGGAGCCACTTGGGAAGAAAAATTAGATATGCGGACCAAGTACCCTTGTCTCTTCTCCGCGAATCTAGATTCAATATAAGGTACCAAATCTTCTTAAGATTTTTCTCTATCATACTCAGTTTCAGTTTCACATCATGTTCATGTCAGTCGTGCATTGATGAATCAGTCCAGTCATGCATTCCATGATCAGTTATGCATATTCAGTGTGTAAGATCAGTCCAACAGTTTTCCTCAGCTTAACAAGTTTCATTCGGGGACGAATGATCCCAAGGGGGAGATATTATAACACCCTATATTTCCCTAGCATAATCTAGGTCCTAGTGCATGGGTATTTGTATATAAACTTTCTGAAATGCTCATTATTTTTCTGTTTAGAGCCTGCCATTGTGTAGAAAATTCAATTAGCTTTCCAACGATATAATATTTGTCCAAATCCGAAAACCAGGTAAGAAGTTATGGTGATTTTAAGTTTCAGTCGTTAAACACCATCATTTTAACCTTCAACGCATCATGTAGGCAGCCCAAATGACAATTTTCAATTTTTAGTGTGACTCCGCGATCATGACATTGCGGAGCATGCTAAATTCCTGTTTGTAAATTTCCATTGGGTTACTGCAATATTGGCGCATCGCGGAGGTGGACAAAATGGAAACCAAAGCTTTACCGTGATGGCACCGTGTTGTAACGTTTGTCCAGGTCCTAGTTTTCCATTTTTCAGTGGCTTGGGGCGATAGTGGTGCGTCGCGCCAAGGCCAAAAATTAGGATGGTCAGTTTTCAGCTTTCGTTTTTAAATTCGTTTAAGGGGATTTGAGTTTTTTTCCACGACCCTAATTAACCTAAAATATGAAATTACACTACTAAACACCCTAAGTAGTCATCATTATTTCAATTCCTGTCACAATTAAAAATCCCTCTTTTGAGAACTAGAAACCCTAGCTCTCAAATTCAAGGCAATTTCTCAAGAAACTCTCCATCAATCCTCCCAAATTCATTATCTCAGGTATGTTAGATGTTACTCCATGAATTTCTTTCATCCATGGAGCTCAAGTAACCTTTTTAATTATAAAATTATGATCTTTTTAAGTTATTTAATTTTAAATCATGATTTCATCCATTAATCTCCATGAACTTTGATTTAATACCATGTTTTAAGGAAGTTATTCTTGTTATTCGATTCCTCATGTTTTAGTTTTATCATTTGTTGAATTAAATCATGACTTAGTGTTTTCCATGATAATTTCATGTCAATTATGCCGGTTCTTTAGTAATTCTATGATTATTTTAAACAATGAACTATAAGTGTTTGATAAAATGCCTACAAGAGCAATTGTTTCAATAATAGTCTTCATGCTATGTCCTTCAATGTTTTAATGTCATGCTACTACTATTATTTTGAGTTTTGGGGGTATTGAATACCCGAAACCGTAGCTGTTCATTTAATGTTGTCTCAGTATTTTCAGAATAACTTCAGATTATATCATGAGCATTATCAGAACAGTCAGTTAAATTTAGAATAGTCTAGTGTTTCAGTGTCATTCAGTTGGGAGTAGGATTTAGCACCGAGCGAGTGTAGGGATGGCGGATTCCCCATCAGATAGGTAGAGTTGTTAGTAGCGGTCCCTATACTCTAGAACTATGTATCCAGCGTAGGATATGAGTAGTCACCTGTCAGATTTGGCTTGACTATCTCGCAGGGGTTACCCATCAGTTCAGGCTTGACACCCTTAGTCCTTTGGACATGATATCAGTTTAGTGGATCCACATAGCCATTGTTATTACTCGTGGCACAGTATTAACACCCTTCCAACTGGGGTTACAGGTTGGACCCCGATTAGCTCAAATTGGGGAATGTCGGTTAGATGATACCTCCCATAGTCTCAAATATAGTCTCAGTTATAGTCCTAGCTCAGTTATTTAATCTTAGTGTTGTTTGATCAAAGCATACAGATTTCGGTCCTTTTCAGTATTTCAGTTTGCAGATTTCATCCAGTTTATGTCATATGCCTAGTCAGGCATCCTCAGTGCCTATATATTTTCATGTATTTTCAGTATTTTAAAGATTTCCATGTATGTTCAGTATCTATAGATTTCATGTTCTCTATTTAGTATTCCATGCTTTACATGTATATTCAGATAGATCATTACTCCTATTCATGAAACCTTGCATATTAGCCTACCTCATTTAGCATACCAGTACATTCAAAGTACTTCTCACATTCTCATATCATAGGTACTGACGCTCAGTTCTCGGATCGCTCCTAGTCCCTCAGATTCTCAACAGTACAGTAGCAGTGGTGTGTCCTCATCACCCGAGGATAGGTTATCTTATTTCATGTCTTTATTTCAGTATTCGATAGAGTTAGTTAGGGCCTATCCCATCAACTCTCAGTCAGTCAGTCTTAGAGGTTTTTTAGACCTTACAGTCTGTTTGTTGTTCAATTTATCAGTACTTTATCAGATTCAGACAGTCATTTTTCCTAGATTTATATTTCTGTTTGAATTCAGATATTTAAAACCTTATGGTACTTCAATTATTCATCCGCAATTCATGATTATATTATTCAGTGCTCACAGCAGGTACTAGCTCATGGGTTAGCTTATGGTCCCTAGGGACTATAAGCACCATGTGATGACTAGGGGGTAGTCTCGGGTCATTACAAATAGATTTCCTTCAAGTCGCGGTACATCTTGGTAGCACCTTGATGAATAGAATAGCGCGCGCCATGCACTTTCGCCATAATTCGCTACCTCAAATCATCAACACATGGCACACATAATCTACTTTAATATCACAACATGCCATGACTACTTCAGTCAACATGATTCCTTTAGTTTGACCAAACTAGAATCCATGTCTTATTTCTCCTTCACTTCCGAAACTAGGGAAGATTAGGAACAACTCTGAACCCAAACATTCCCTTCAGCTGAATCAACCAACCAAACACCCAATCTAGCCAAACGATGAACTTCTCGAGCTAACTCTTTCTTATCATTCTCCACATGAGTAATATTGCCCATAGACAACCTACTAAGTGCGTCGCCACTACATTGGCCTTGACCGAAGGTTACAACACACTCATGTCATAATCTTTCAGCAACTCTAACCACCTTCTTTGATGGAGATTCGACTCTCTCTGAGTAAATACATACTATAAGTTTTTGTGGTCCGTGAACACATCAACTTGTATACCATACATATAATGTCTCCAGATTTTCAAAGCAAACACCACAACAACTAATTCCCGATCATGGATTAGGTAATACTTTTCATGAGGCTTCATCTTTCTAAAGGCATAGGCTATGACCTTACCTCTTTGCATCAACACACAACCCAGACCAACTTTAGAGGCATCACAATATACCATGAATCCATCTGTACCATCTGGTAGTGCTAAGACTGGGGTTGTAGTGAGTCGAGTCTTCAACTCCTGAAAACTCTTCTCGCAGGAATCTGACCACTAGAACTTTACTTTCTCTTGGGTAAATCTAGACATAGGAGATGCAATAAAAGAGAATCCTTCAACAAAATGGCGGTAATATCCAGCTAAACCCAAGAAACTCCTAATGTCTGATGGAGAGATAGGTCTAGGAAAATTTCTTACGGCTTCTGTCTTTTGGGGATCAACTCTAATACTATCAGCGGAGACAATATCACCGAGAAAGGCTACTGATCTTAGCCAAAATTCACACTTTCTTAATTTGGCGAACAATTAATGATCTGTAAGAGTTTGCAAGACAATTCTAAGATGCTCTACATGATCATCCGCACTACGAGAGTAGACAAGGATATAATCTATGAATACTATGACAAACGTGTCTAGATACTATTTGAACACTCGATTCATGAGGTCCATGAAAGTTGTTGGGGCATTGGTTAGCCCGAAGGATATGACTAAAAACTCAAAATGACCATAACGGGTTTTGAAAGCTGTGTTTGGAATATCGCATAGTGTTACTTTAAGCTGATGATAGCTTTGAGAAATAACTTGCACCTTGGAGTTGATCAAATAAGTCATCAATCCTAGGAAGAGGGTATCGGTTTTTAACCATAACTTTATTCAGCTGACGATAGTCAATGCACATTCGCAAAGAACCATCTTTCTTTTACATGAATAGGATGGGAGGAAAAACACTAGGCTTTATGAAACCCTTTTCTAAAAGATTTTTGAGTTGTTCCTTCAATTTCTTAAGCTCTGTGGGAGCCATATGATAGGGAGGGATAGAAATAGGTTGAGTATTAGGGAGAAGGTCAATACCAAAATCTATCTCTCTATCATGACGTACCCCTAGGAGATCTTCTGGAAAAACATCAGAAAACTCATTGACCACTCGAACGAACTGAATTGTTAATGTCTCAGACTTAGTGTTTTTAATTAGGAATAGATGGTAAATGCAACCTTTTGAAATCAACTTTTTGGATTTAAGATAAGATATGAAATGACTCTTGCGATACACTGAATTACCAGACCACTCAAAGACTGGCTCATCAGGAAATTGAAACTTCACCACTCGGGTGTGACAGTCTATAGAAGCATAACTGGAATGGAGCCAATCCATACCAAGAATAAGATAAAAATCAACCATATCTAACTCTATCAAGTCTACTAACATAACTTTATGAAGGACAATAATAGGACACTTCTTATAGATTTGCTTAGTAACAACTGACTCACCTACTGGTGTAGAAACCAAGCAACGCTTAGGGATATTTTTAGAACTCATCTCAAAATTCACAGCAACTTACGGGGTCACATAAGAGAAACTCGAGCCGGGATCTAACAACACATAAATATCAAGATGAAAGACACGACGCATGCAGTAACAATATCAGGTGAATCTTCCTGCTCCTGGTGGGATAGTAAAGCATAGAACCGATTTTGGCATTGGCCGCCACCTATACTGGATGAGGCGCCCTCAGGAGGGGTTGGGTGACCTTGAGAAGCTGGTGCACTATAAGATCGAGTCTGGGGACGAACATATCTATTACCCTGTCTAGAATGCAGGCACTCTTTGATTCTTTGATACACCTGGCCACAACCATAACAACCTTTCTGACCCCATAAACACTCACCTCCATGATTCTTACCACACTTAGAACATTGGGGATGATTGGGATTCCCACTCACACTATTCTGAGATCTGGACATAGAAGACTTACCCCACTGTTCCTGCCTATTTCTGGGAGCGGGAACACTGGTTGAAGAAGGTGCGTGCATAGATGAATGATTCTGGATCTGCGAATGATTTCCTCCTTCAGACCTATTCTGACCATAATCAAACTATCATGTTCTAGCCCTCTTATTTACTCTCTCTCTTTATTTCAACTTATCTGCCTTAATCTATTGAGCATGCATCATCAATCTAGGAAAATCCATATCTCCAATGAGCATAGCAGTCCTACGCTCCTTGACTACCAACCCAGACACACCGGTCATAAACTTACTCATGGTTGACCTAGGTCAGCCATCTGATCAGGGGCATACTTAGAAAACTTGTTAAACTTAAGGCAATACTCTTTCACTGTTATTAAGCCTGGCCTCGGGTTCATGAACTCTTCTATATTATCTTTCCTCATATCGCATGGTAAAAATTTGTCTAAGAACACATCCTGAAATATCTGTCAAGTCATAGGAGCTGCATTCTCACCTATATGCAACATCATCAATCATATGCAACATCTTTCAGCCTATAGGATGCCAACTATACACTCTCCTGTTCAAAAAATTGCATAATTCGAGTGATCTTCTTCACCTCATCAAGATACAACTGTGGGTCCTCACCTGCCTTCGACCCAAAGAATTCCTACAGGTTCATTCTCATAAAATATCAAATTTTGGCTACAGCTAAGTCCCTATATTACTAAAGTGGAACTGCAGCCTGATGGTTGCCCTGAACAATAGATGTCACAGCTTGGGTTAGCGTCTGAAAGGCAGCCCAAAACTCTGCATGTGACACATTCTCATTCAAAGAATATGCAGGCAAAGGTGGCTGCTTATCATTCCTGTGTGCTTGATGAGGAGGCATTTTCTGTCATGTTAAAGCATGATTTATAAGCAGATAGGGACACTGAATGCACGATAGATCACAAAGAAGAGATGAATTGCTAAAATTCGCCATAGCCCCTTGCTCATACATGTGGTGAGCTTCACACAGATGATTAAGACTCTATGGAATGCGGCTTTTCTGAATCCCTAAGACTCTCTAAACCTTAGTCTCTGATACCAAGTTTGTAACACACCAAAATCTGATTCCTGGCATGCCACATGGTGCTCCAAACTACAAGTAGTCCTGAGCTAACCCTAGCTATTTTCTACTAATTTTGAATCTCAAAATAGGGGAAATATGAATGTAAGATCATAATAAATGTGGAAAACTATCCGATAATACTAATCTCATCATTCTAATAAAGCAAATACTCAAAATCTGAATACTAAAACAAAATCTAAGTACTAAATCTGGTAGTCCGACAAGCCTCAACTAACTGAAACTAGAGAGTTACTGGGATAGGCCCTAGTTGACTCAAACTGTCTGAAATAAGTGCTAAAGTATCTACCAATAGACTGGAAATATGAATAACTAAGTCCCCGAACTAGGAGGACTCATCAACTACAGGAATGTATATGATATGCTCGAAATCACTCACGCTGCTAAGACTGAGCACCTGAACCTACAATATGAGACAATGTAGCACATAGACGTATATGTGGATCAATACTTTGAGGATGTACTGAGTATATGGGGGTGACTACAATAAGTAAACAACATCATCATAATTTATAAAATAATGCATGCTAAAGGTAAATGACTAACATATTCTTGAGTAATCTGAAAACTAAATATCATAAATCATGAACAATAAAACATATATTATAAATCTTGTGAGTTATTACCCTTAGTTTTATTTGAGGGGAGGTTCTTCTAACCGACATAAACCATGTGAGCATTCATGGAGTCCAACATCTTATCTTCCTAAGAAAGAATCCTCACGTTGGGGAGAGGAGTCATACTCTTGCCAGGGAGTATAACCTATTTGGGTGATCATGTATATTTCATCCATGTAGAAGTGAAAATAATCTAAATCCTACATTAGCACATAGCTCTGGGATATAAAACCGTAGTAACGCACCCATCTCGGTGCTAAATACTACTCCCAAAATAATATCTATATGCTCATTCTGATGGAAATCCACTTTTAAAATAGTGTAATGGTTTATAATGAAAACCAACTATATATCTGTAAAACTAAATCTGTAATCTAAATGAGTAAAGTTGATTTCATATCTATTCTGAGACCAAAAGGTCAACTCTTTATCATTAATCTAAAAGAAATCTAGTCATAAGGTGCTTATAGCTCAGTAAAGCATGAAATAGAAATCTTTAATTAGGGATTAATGACCCATGAATCAATGTAATGTTAAAACATCTCAAAATTCATGCTTGATAATGTAAACATTTATAATTGAACATAAAATATTGAAATTTCTGCACTATGCATAAGAGTATGAATATAATCATGTAATTCATCTTCTAAATCTATGGAAATCTCATAATCTTATGAAGAACAATATTGGGTATAAACCCTAACTTGAATTTCATGGGAAATCTCATAAAATTAAATAACTTTTATAATTAAAAGCAAGTTTTGGGCACAAGGATGAAAGGAGTATCCTTGTTCATAACCCCACATACCTTAATTGATGATTCGTGAGGAAAAACTTGAATCTTGAATTCCTATAGTGCTTTTAAAAGTTAATTATTGGAGTTCTTGAGTGGAGAATTTTTAATCTTGAATTTCCTTGGAGAATTAATGGAGGAATTTAAGTTTCTTGGAGAAGGAGCTTTGATGATCTAGGATTTTATTTTGAGAGGAAAGTGATGAATATGGGCATAAAGTGCCTTGAGTATGATAAATTCTTTGTTTAAGATGGATTGGGGCTGGGTAAGTTACCAAAATACCCATTTTAAATAATTAAACAAGTTGAAAAATGCATATTTTACTGAACTGGGTGGCCACCGCGACACGCCACTATCGCGGTGGCTCACTGAAAATTGACAAATGGGAACTGGGCAGGCGCTGCGATGCGCCACCATCGTGGTGCCCCTTTGGATGCCATTTTGCCCCTTGGCGCGACGTGTCGATATCGCGTTGGGCCACTGGAATTGGACAGTTAGGAATTTGGACCTCTCCTCAATGCGCCAATATCATGGAGGTCCACTGGAAGTTGACCATTTCCATTTAAACCTTCTTCCAACGCGCTAGTGACCTAAATGACGGTGTTGTACGACAGGAACATAAAATAGCCATAACTTCTCACTTGATTATCGGATTTGGGTAAATCTTATACCTTGGAAAGCTAATTCGATTTTCCATACAATGGGAGATCTAAATCTAGAAAATTCTATATGAAATAAATATTATCCAATTTGGAATCTATCCTTGAACATTCTAGGGGGAAATTTAAGCTAGGACAAGTATGGGGTGTTACACCTAGGGAAGGGGGTTCAGAACATAATGATGAGAAATTATGACTCTGACAACAACTGGCAGAGATGCGCTGATCTTGCGTCAGTGGCATGTCTCCTCCTCCATATTTGGATGATCTCGACAACACTTCCAATTATCCATCGTTGTCTCAGGCACAGTTTTCTGGTCCCGTTGATTTGCCCCAGGATACGCTAGGATTCATGCCACATTAGTACTATCTTAGCACTTTTAGTATGCCACATTGTGTTTGTGGCTCCTCCACCACCCAAATCTCTTTCTTATGTTGCTCGTCTGACAATCATGCTCTCTCGATCTGCTAGTGAGTTGGTGTTGAAGGTTTCAGATAATTAGTAATGTACATCGGATCTTACTTTGAAGATGAATGAACCGTATGGGTACACTCAGCCACCCGTATTTCCATTTGATACAGATAAGCATATTACAAAAGAGGAATAAGAAGTCATGGCGTGGAAATTGAAGAGTCTAGAACAGGACATGAGAAATTTATAGGGACTTGGAGGTTATAAAAGTATTTCGTAAAAATATTTATGTATGTTTCCAGGTGTTAACCTTCCTCTTGGCTTTAAGATGCCGACGTTTAAGAAGTATGATGGACACGGGGATCTGGTGGTGCATTTGAGGCGTTATTGTAATCAATTAAGGGGTGCTAGAGGTAAAAAAGGATTACTCATGGCCTATGTTGGTGAAAGTCTTTCGAGTTTAACCTCAGAGTGGTTTGTGGATCAGGACATCGGAAAGTAGAATTGTTGGGATGACCTGGCTAACAAATTAAAGCAATAATTTTAATATAATGTGGAGCTGATTCCTGATGAGAAATCCCTGACTAATATGAAGAAGAAGTGTACTGAAAGCTTTAGGGAGTACGCGATAAGGTGGCGTGACCAGGCTGCTAGAGCAAAACCTCTGATAAAAGAAAGTAAATTGGTGGAGATTTTCATTCAGGCACAAAATGAGACTTATTTCCAACACTTTCTTACGGCGATGGGTAAGTCGTTTGACGAAGTCCTCAAAATGGGAGTGATGATAGAAGAGGGTATCAAGACCTGATGAATCGTGATCATTGTTGAATTAAAGTCCACCACCCAAGTAATTCAAAATAGTTTTGGAACTTTTGGAGGGAAAAGGAAGAAGAAGGATTAGGCGACTGTTGTAGCTGGACAACAAGCCTATCCAAAAAGACTGCCTCGCCCCTATCCGCAGTCCAAAGCCCAAGTCTATAACCGAACTCTATATACTTCCCCCGATCATTACTAAACTCTACAAAACCCACTATATTCTATTCCACCACCCCCTTACCCAGTATATAGTGCACAACCATATGTTCAAACCCCTTCCTACCCACAATGGTATGCACAAGATCCTCAAAATTGTCCCCCAACTCCACATAATTACCAAAACCCTTCCAAATCTGGTTTTCAACCTAGGCCTGAGTTTAAGAAAAGGGAAGGAAGTTAAGAATAAGTTTACACCTCTCGGGGAGTCGTATGCAGGTTTATTTCAAGGGTTGAGGAAGATGATGGTCTTGAGCCCAATTCAAAAAAGCCTTTTGAATCCATCTCTGAGGAATCTTGATTATTCTTTAAGGTATGCATATTGTTTTGACATGTCGGGGCATGATACCAAGAAAAGCTAGTATTTAAAGAGAGCCATCCAGGATCTGATCAACGCAAATCAAATTATGATACAAGCCCCAGAGATTCCAAACATCAACCAAAATCCATTGCCAGCCCATGCTGAAACAAACATGTTAGAGTTGATATATGGTAGTAAAGAGTCGTCGATGTGTTACAAGCCTATGGTTAAAATATAAAATAACGAGGATAAATCGATCAATGTGGCAGATTTGTTGAAGGCGATGCTATTGAGACAAGAATAAGTAGTGGAAGATAAAGCCCAATAAAACACGAGGAAACCCATGATCATTGTAAAAGGTGTTGAAAAAACTGGTGGTGTAAGTTAGGACAAACCCAAGTTAATGGTAGTAGGATCTCTGAGCAAGCCTATTTTGACGGTAAAAGAAGTACTTGCATCAACTATTATCATCAAGCCGGTGACCCAAATCTCATTAGTCGATATGAAAAGGGTCCCCTAGAGGTATAATCAGACTATAATGAATTATCAGTGGAAGAAAATCATGGAAGAAGTAGATGAGGTAGGGGGTTTGACTCATTCGGATAGATGTTTTATTCTAAAAGTTTTGAAGAATTCTTGAAGAAGATGAAATTGCCAGAATATTCAAACATAGATTGGTTGAAGAAGACTTCTGCTCAAATTTCCCTTTTATCTTTGTTGTTGCATTCTGAGGAACTTCGTAATGTTATATTAAAGGTGTTGAACGAAGATTATATTCCTAGGGAAACTGTAGTGAATCGGTTGGAAAAAATTGTTGGAAGATGTTTAAGGTAAATTGGATTAGCTTTTCCAATGATGAATTGCCCATAGAAGGTATGGGGCATAATCGGGGCATTTATATTACTGTGAAGTATTTAAATTTCTATGTCACGTGTGTCATGATTGATGGATACTCTGTTGCTAATATTTATCCTATATCCATCTTACAAAAGTTAAATATCAGTACCTAGAGGATTCAACCCAACAATGTTTGTGTCAGAGCTTTTGATGGAGTAAAAACAAACTCCATTGGCTAAATAGAGCTAATCGTGACTATAGGGCCTGTTGAATTTTTTGTAGAGTTCTAAGTATTGAATATCGATGCCTCTTACAATTTTTTGTTGGGAAAACCATGGTTTCACAAGGATGGAGCGGTTGCATCTACATTACATCAGAAGATCAAGTTCGAGCATGACAAGAAAGAAGTGGTTATTCATGGTGAAGGAGATTTATCCATCTTCAAAAACTCTCCCATGTCTTTTATTGAAGCAAATAATGAAAAAGAGACATTTGTCTATCAATCTATCCATATAGTGCTGGTGGATCATATCTTTAAAGGGCAGGTTATTCCAGGGCCACAATTATCTTTTACTCTTGTCATGAAGCTAAATGAGATGTTGAAATATGGATTTGAGCCAGAAAAGGGTTTAGGAGTGTCTCTGCACAGTATAGCTCATCCTATATACCCGAGTAAGAGCATGGGCACTTTTGGTCTAAGATTCAAACCTACAGCTGAAGATTGGAAAAAGGCCAGGAAAAGAAAGAAGGAAACATAGTCACTCCCTCGCCTAGTGTCGCTACTTAGTAAGTCATTTGTCAAGAGCAGTGTCATGAAGCCTATAGAGTTCGAAGCTGAGTTAGTTGATAACTTCCAGAACCTATTAGTTGATGTTGATATGGTTGAAATGGGAGAAGGTACTAGCAAGACAGATGTGTAGTTCATAGGTCCTGATGTCTAGTTTAACAATTGGGAAGTCACTCATTTTCCCATCAGGAGGGAATTTTGATAGTTTGTTTTGTTTTTCTTTCTATTTATCCAAATTATTTCAGGGTTCTAATTCAGAATTTATCTTGTTTATGTTCTGTTGTCGTTTATGTCTAAACCCTTCTATCTTTCCTTTTAAATAAAATGTAATGTCCCTTTTCTTTAGCGTCTAATATATTATATTTGTCTTTTTCCTTATACAGTTCTCTTTATGTTGATTCTAATGATATGACGTACATGCGGAATTTTTAGCCTGATCATAAAATCCAATCTAATAAAGATATAATGAAACATGAGGCAAAATGTGATGAAGAAGGGGTATTTGAGGAGGGATGCAAAGAATTGAAATAGTTTGAAGATAAGTCGAACCCTAATTTGAATAAAACTGAGTCGATCAATCTGGGAGATCAAAAAGATATTAAGGAAACTAAAACAAGTGTACATGCTTCGTCACAGTTAAAAGAAGGAATGATTCAAGAGCTAATTGACTATAAAGAAGTTTTTGTATGGTCTTATGACGATATGCTTGGTTTAAGCACTAAATTAGTGGTTCATAAATTGCCAACTGATCCTGTTTTCCCTTCTATCAAGCAAAAGTTGAGAAAGTTTAAAACTGATGTAAGTATAAAAATCAAAGAGTAAATCATGAAACGACTTGAAGCCAAAGTCATTCGAGTGGCTAGTTATCCTACTTGATTGTCCAATGTTGTTTCTGTCTCAAAAAAATGGCAAGATTTAAGTCAAGTATGTCTAGATTATAGGTATTTTAAAAGAGCAAGTCTGAAGAATGATTTTCCACTGCCCAACATCCGCATTCTACTAGACAATTGCGCTAAACATGAGGTTGCCTCTTTTGTGGATTGCTATGTCGGATACTACCAAATCATTATGGATGATAATTATGTAGAAACGGCATCTTTTATCACACCATGGGGGACTTATTCTTATTGAGTGATGCCGTTCGATTTGAAGAATGCTGAAGCAATATACATGAGAGCAATGACCACTATGTTTCATGATATGATGCATAAAGAGATTGAAACCTATGTAGATGATGTGATTATTAAATCAAAGAATTAGGCTAACCATGTTAAAAATCTAAGTAAGTTCTTTGTAAAGCTTCGAAGGTATAACTCAAACTCAATCCAGTAAAATATGTATTTGGAGTTCGATCAGAAAAGCTGTTGGGGTTTGCAGTCAGCCGTCGGGGTATTGAATTGGATCCTTCAAAGATCAAAGCCATTTAGGATCTTCCGCCACCCAAGAATAGAATAGAGGTGATGAGTTTTCTTGGTAGATTGAACTACATCAGTAGGTTAGTAGGTTCATTGCTCAGCTCACAACCACTTGTGAGCCCATATTAAAGTTATTGAAGAAGAGTGTTGTGGTTGAGTGGACTGAGGAATATCAGGAAGCGTTCAATAAAATTAAAAAATATCTATCAAATCTACCTATGTTAGTAACATTGGAGACTGGTAGGCCTTTGATCTTGTACTTATCGGTTATAGATAATTTGTTCGGTTGTGTATAGGGTCAGCATGATGTCACTGGAAAAAATAAGCAGGCTATTTATTATCTTAGAAAGAAATTCACAATGTATGAAGCCAAATACATTCTCCTTGAAAGGACGTGTTGTGCCCTGACTTGGATAGCGCAGAAGTTAAATCATTATTTTTCATCCTATACTACTTATCTCATATCCCACATGGATTCTTTGAAGTATATCTTCCAGATGTCTATGCTAACGGGTAGACTGGCAAAGTAGAAAATATTGCTTACTGAGTTCGACATTATGTATGTGACTCGAACCGTCATGAAAGCCCAATCTTTGGAAGATCATCTTGTTGAGAACCTCATTGATGAAGATTATGAACCATTGAAGACATATTTCCCTGATGAAGAGGTGTTGTATATTAATGAAGTCGTTATAGATGTTGATCAAGGTTGGAATCTGTTCTTTGATGTAACCGTTAACATGAAAAGATTCGAAAAAGGTGAAGTTCTTATCTCTGAATTGAGGCCATATTTCCCGATAGTAACATAACTTTAATTTTATTGTACCAATAACATGGCGGAATATGAATCTTGCATTCTGGTGTTGAGGCTAGCTTTTGATATAGGAGTCTAGGAATGATTAGTGTTGGGGGACTTAGATTTTTCTGTCCATCAGATTCAAGGCTATTGGACACACGAGATTTAAAGCTCATATCGCATCAACAATGTTTGCAAGATCTATGTTAATAGTTTGTGTCAATAAAGTTTAGGCATATTCTAAGAATTCGCAATGAGATTGCTGATTCTTTTGCCACTTTGTCTTCAATGCTCCAACATACTGATAAGGCCTATATCGATCCTTTGCATATACAGAGTCATGATCAACATGCTTATTGTAATGCAGTAGAAGAAGATATCGATGGTGAACCTTAGTTCTTTGATATCGAGCGATACATGCAGTCGGGAGAATACCCAACTCATGGCACCAGTGATCAAAAGAGGACTATTTGGCATTTTTCTAGTAGATTTTTCTTAAGTGGGGGAATTTTGTACAAGAAAATCCCTGATCTAGGACTCTTGAGGTGTGTAAATGCAAAAGAAGCTTCAACAATCATGGTTGAAATACATTTTGGGGTATGCGGGCCGCGTATGAATGGCTATGTCTTATTAAAGAAAATACTTTGAGTGGGTTATTATTGGCTTACTATGGAGAGGGACTCCATTCATTTTGTTCAGAAATGTCATCAATGTCAGGAACATGGTGATATGGTACATTCTCCACCTGCTGTGTTGCACACAATGTTTACCCCATGGCTTTTCGTAGGTTGAGGGATAGACGTGATTAGACCAATTGAGTCGAAAGCTTCGCATTGATTTATTTTGGTGGCCATTGATTACTCTACAAAGTGGGTAGAAGCAGTAACTTTCAAGTCAATAACAAAGAATGCGGTGGTAGATTTTGTTCATGCGAACATCATATGTAGATTTGGAATTCTCAAGATTATTATTACAGATAATGCTGTCAATCTCAATAGTCATTTGATGCAAGAAGTGTGCCAATATTTTAAGATCAAACATCAAAATTTCACTCCGTATCGTCCAAAGGACAATGGCGCCGTGGAAGCTGCCAATAAGAATATCAAAAATATACTGTGAAAAATGATACAAGGGTCTAGACAATAGCATGAGAAGTAGTCATGTCAATTTCTAGGTTATCGTACTACTGTTCGCACTTCAATGGGGGAAACTCCATATTTATTGGTGTATGGGACATAAGCAGTCATTTCTGCAAAAGTTGAAATGCCCTCTCTTCGAGTCATTGTGGAAGCAGAGATTGATGATGATCAGTAGGCCAAAATTTGACTGAAACAGTTGAGTTTGATTGATGAAAAAAGGCTGACGTCAGTATGTCATGGATAATTATATCAGAATAGAATGGCTCAAGCATATAACAAAAAGGTACATCCCAGGCGTTTTGAAGTTAGTCAGATGGTATTGAAGCGTATCCTCCCTCATGAGATTGAATCTAAAGGCAAGTTCTTCCCATATTAGCAAGGTCCCTTCATTGTGAAGAAAGTGTTGCCCAATGAAGTTTTATATTAGACAGATGTAGAAGGCAAAATGAAAGAAATGACTATCAATGCTGATACAGTCAAAAGATATTATGTATGATATTTTATGCTTTGTTAGTTCTGTTGCATGTTTAGTACTTGCATGTTTGAAGATTGATATGATGAAGGCATTTCATTCTACTATCCAAACATTGTGGCATCCTTTGTTTACCCTGTTTGAGCTTTAGTTTTATTTTCTTTCATATCCCTCTTTTGGAATCAAGATAGAGTCAGAAAAGTTTCAAAAAAATAAAATAAAGTTAAATTAAATTAAAAAAGAACAAGAAATATGTCAGAAGGGAAGAAAGAGAAGAGTGTCAAGAAAAATAGAGTCAGAAAAGGTCCCAAAAAGAAAAAAGAGCTAATAAAAGAAACAAAAATCAAAATCAAAATCAAAATCAAGCAAAGGAATAATTGCCAGAACTACGTGTGACCTGATTCTCCTCTTTCGAGTGTGATATACATAGGCAACCCTGTTCCGGGTTCGGTCCAACCAAATAAACAATTTAGAGTCAACCAACCAAAGAAACTGGGGCATGAGTTAATCCTCATTATTTGAGTCGATTCCAAAAGTTGTAAGTCGTATCCTACTTCAAGTGTCGTTTGGGCCTCATGTTATCCTTTTTTTCTAACCTCATCCAAAATCCAAGTTACAACCAAGGAAAGACCTTTATATCAATCTTTGAGAATGATAAGGCTAAGTATTCAATGCATATGATAATGTATTTTGGGAACTACTTGTCTTCCTTCATATAAGGAATCAGGAGAGAAATAAAAATAAGAGTCATATTGGTGAAAACCTTTTCGGGCACCGTAAGATGATGGTAAGTTAAGATAAATAAAAATAATACATCCTTATTGGTGATGGTAAGCTGAGAGAAACGAAAATGACGGAGTCTCATTAGTGAAAACCCTCACATACACCATAGGGCATTGGTGAGCTGAAAGAAAGGAAGAGGTTTGTTGACGAAGACCCTTCAAGGCGTCACTAGCCAAATGAGGTCTCCGAATGTAATTGGACCAAGAAGTAACTCAGTTTCAGGGCTATTAACTCAAGAACAATTGGTAGAAAGGTTGGATGGAAAGATCAGACAGCTTAATCCAAAATACATGGCATAATCATTAGAGTTGACTGTAATTTTTAGATAATTTTTTTGTTTCTTTATTTCAAATGGGGACACTCATTGTCTTTTCTTTCTTCCCTGTATTTCTATTTTGTATTTTCTTGGGTCATTTATTCAAATGAAAAGTCATTTTTCCTGTATCTTTGAGTCAAATTAATGTAAAAGAAAGTGACAAAAGATTTCAAAACTGGCTACAAACTTCTTCAATTGCACAAAGAAAGACAAAAGGACCAACACATGAAAGAGACATGATTATGAACCGAAATAAGGCATGCAGAAAGTTTTGTCAACAGACAAGTCAGGGAACTCGTGGAAATACCAAGATATAAAGGGGATTATCTGAGAAACATAGCAAAACAGAGATATTGTATTTGTTTCAAAGTCACTCTTAATATTGTGAGTTTAGATCAATGGTGCTACAATGCAATGACAAATGTTAATGATTGGAAGCAAGAGTTAAATGTGACAAGTGACACAGAAATCGCCTTAAAAGCCAAATCCACAAGCCAACCACCTTCTTTTAAACTCACAAGTTTTCTTTGTATGAAACAGGAACAGTTGCTACCTTCAAATCAAAGGCTTCAAAGTTCAAATACCCAGAGAGGCCATTCCTTATTTCTGCAAATGCAAGAGCAATGTTGTTGTACAGGTTTGGTATTCACAGTTATGGTGAAACTCATCATCTTGTACCCCTAAGAGTCACACTCTCGGTCTTTCATGTCTCATGGCTAGGAGGTGCACTTCCTAATTTGAGCCTTTAATCCTAAAAGATGCACTTTTAGTAAGAATCTTTCACATTCACTCTTAAGAGAGGGACTTGTTGGTCTCAGTCATTCAATTTTACCCTCAAAAGGGTATATTTGTTAATCGGAATTTTGGTTCATCTTTGCATTATGCATTGTTACAAGTAGTTGTGATTGGGTTTGACACCCGCAAAACTTTTGATGATAAACTGGGGCAAAAAGAAAATTTAATTCCTGTTATTAGGAACTTCACTTTAGGACCCTCCTAACAAAATGAGATTTTATTTTTATGGAAAATGAAATCTTTCTTTATCATAATCTTTGTGTGGGATAAATTTTGTTCTAGTTTTGATTTTGATTTCAGGAGCCCGACTGAAAAACTGGGTGATGAAATGAAAAGTCAGGAGCCACCCTGTTCTCCTTAAGAATAGGGTGGCGAAATTGCAAACCAGGAGCCCGCCCGAAGAATAGCGCGATGAAATTAAAAGTCAGGATCCCGCCAGAAGAACAAGGTGATAAAATGGTAATTCAAGAGCCCACCTGAAGAATAGGGTGATGAAATGGCTAGTCAGGAGCCCGCCTGAAGAACAGGGTGATGAAATTGCAAATCAGGAGTCCGCCTGAAGAACAGAGTGATGAAATTGCAAGTTAGGAGCCCGCATGATAAACAGGGGGATGAAATGGTAAGTCAGGAGCCCACCTGAAGAACAGGGTAATGAAATAGCAAGTCAGGAGCCCACCTGAAGAACGGGGTGATGAAATGGTAAGTTAGGAGACTGCCTGAAGAACAGAGTGATTAAATTGTAAGTCAGGAGCCCGCCTGAAGAAAAGGGTGAAGAAATTGCAAGTCAGGAGCCCGCCTAAAGAATAGGGTGATGAAATGACAAGTCAGGAGCCCACCTGAAAAATAAGATGAAGAAATTGAAAGTCAAGCAACAAGGTTAAGAGATTGAAAATCAAGTAACAAGGTGAAACAATTGAAAGGAAATAAAGTGAAGAAATTACAATACGGAAGCCCGCCCGAAGAACAGGGCAGTGAAATTAAAAATCAAAAGATTAAAAATAGCAAGTCAGGAGCCCTCCTAGATAACAGGGTAATGAAATTGAAAGTCAAGAAACAAGATAAAAAAATTACAAGTCAAGAGCACACCTGAAAAATAGGATAAAGATTTTCAAATGCAGGACCAAGGTTTAGAAGTATCACCGACAGAACATGGTCGATTTGTGAGTTCATCTCCAACATCAAATTTTGTTTGGAGAAAAAATTTATTCTCAAGTTCAACCCCAAAGAAGATCAGATCTTTTGTCAATTTTGAAAGCATCATAAACTCATGTTAAGTATCCAGAGAAGCTGGATATATAAGACTTTTGTAATTTCTGTTATCTTTAAACTTGTAATTTTTATTTTTGATGTAATGACAAAGCCGCAGATTGGAACCTCGATAGGGCCTCACTCGACTCTCCAAATCGACATAGTCCCTTACTTTCCAACCCATTGAGATACCTATGACTCGATTCTTTTATAATCTGGGTAAGTAGGATGCCCAAAATCAAGAATCGGTTGCATTCCTTCCTTCTGTTTCCTCCGTTTGAATAATGATTGGATCAAAATTCGATCTCGTTGTCTACTTCTTTGTCTGCAAACCCTTTGTGTTTACATCCAAAGAAGAGCATGATGTAGACACTTAATTTTTCCCCTCTCTAGAGTGTATTTTTACCTATCTACTTTATCCCACTGTGTACCCTCAATCATGTGATAATTTTTCCCACTAGAAGACAAAATAACAAACCCCTAACAAACCCAATGCCTAATATTCTTTTGATAAAAAAATTAACCACTCCCCTCAATAAAATTTTAACACCTCACACTCCTACCCCACCCCTACCCCACTTCACCCTACCCCTTACGTTGTCTTTCTTTCCATACAACGTCAATAGACACACACTCACGAAAATCTTCCACAATATAGGATATACATATATACACATACCTGATACAAGGGGGAGAATTACACACCCACACCCACAGTCATGCTCCCTAATTCTCATTCACAGTAAGAAAAATACACACTCACAGATGACAAGTGAAGGGTAAAAAATGGTGTCACACATATAGTTCATAGCTTCACACAGCAGCTCTGCACACACACATATTTAATTTTCCATATAGACACACACACATACAGAGACAAAGAGAATCGAGATAGTGAGGGTGAACAGAGAAACAGATTGAGCGAAGAGGTGAGGATAGCGACTTGAGAGAGGAGAAACAGTCGAGAGACCCTTTTTTCGGTGAGTTCTCATCGAAGACGTTGTTACCGCTAGATTTTCTCCATTTTTTATCACTGTCGAAACTTGTTGGAGATCCGAAGAGAAAAAATGGTGATCCCAGATCCATTACGGCGACCCATCAACTAAAACTGACCCCTCTTTCATCGGAAAATATCAATTATCTCTACCCATCCCAAAATTCGAGAAACCTTATCCGAGTTTTGGGTTTGCAAAATAGATTTAGGCTTATTTCTATTTTATTTTGGTGTCAACGTGTTGGGGAGGTTCAATTTGAGCTTGTTTGAGGTTTCGCGGTCCCGGCAAATCGTTCTACGTGATTTGTAATACAAATTCAACCCGAATGGTCTTATTCTTAATCTCCTATTCGATTTTTGTGAATATTTGCTTGGTGATGGTGTTTCCCTCATTTTGATTGATTCTGGTTGTGATTTGCTCCTTTGATTTCATTTGAAGCCATTAATTATCGTTATGTCATTGTTAATCTTGTGTTGAAATTTTGTTAATCGCATTAATGGAAATTTAATTTGATTTGGGATCTGAGTTGATGAATTAATGGTTTTAAAAAGGAACTTGGGATGGAAATTGATAAAAGTGAATATTAATCTATTTTAATTCATTGATGGCTGTCTAATTTGAAATAAATTTTAATTTTTATCGAACTCGATAGTATCATATTTTAGGTCGAGATCGAATAAGAAAATCTAGGTTGGGTAGGTAAACTTTGGAATTGTATATTGTTTAATGGTTGAAATGTGTGTTGAATGGTTTTTTTTTATCGAACTTGGATCAAATTGTACTATTTGATCGGGTAATGCCTTGAGGTATCTGTATTATTTTATTCGGGGAATGCCCCAAAAAACTTGTACTCAAAGATGGTGTGTGATCAAGGCCCGAGGTATCGGATGGAGCGTATTTTAGGATTAGTGTAGGTTAGCGTAGGTTTACATTTCAGTACCTTTTTATTTTGGATCTGTAATAAATTGTACTGGACACTAATTTTGGTTTTGTTTATTTGATTGTTTGTTTCGTGTTTTATGTGCCTGTTGGTTTATATATTCATAGTGTCGTACTAGCCGATATACTCCACGAAGCGATCGTGATCGAACCATGGGATCGAGGAGTGCCTAACACCTTTATCTCGGTCAACAGAATTCCTTAGCCGGAATCTCTGTTCGCAGTTCAGCTATTGAAAGAGTCAAAATCATTTTGAAAAGGAATTTTCAAAGGTGACTTGGAACACCAGATTTATGCCAAGTGGCGACTCTGAGTTCAAATAAAAAAGAATCATTTTTGAAATAAATTTTATCTTCTGTCACTTAATAATAAAAACCCTTTCAACCTTAAAATTAATCTTTTTGATTAAAAAGGGGGTGTGAAAAAGAGTGCTAAAATTGTTAGCATGTTTCTTGCTGGTCATCTATAGCCTACCAAGAAGATGTGTCCTACAACTAAGGAGGAGAAAGAGAATATGTCCAATATTTCTTATTCTTCATCGGTCAAAATTTTGATGTATGCAATGATGTGTACTAAATCAGATATTACTCGTGCAATTGGCGTTGTTGGTAGGTTCATGAAATTTTTTTGAAAAGAACACTTAAAGCAGTCAAGTAGATACTCAAGTACCTGAGAGGTAGAACAAGTCTTTGTGTTTTGAAGAATCTGATCTGATCTTGAAGGGTTATACAGATGCTGATATGGCGGATGGACTTAGTAACAAAAAAACACGACTGGATATTTATTTACACTTTCGGGGGGAGGGGGGGGCTATACCATGGTAGTCAAAGTTGTAGAAGTGTGTCGCACTCTCTATAACTGAAGCAAAGTATATTGCAGCTACTGATGTTGGAAAAGAGATGTTATGACTGAAATGATTTCTTCAAGAACTGAGATTGTATCAGAAAGAACATATAGTCTATTGTGACAGTCAAAGTACAATAGACTTGAGCAAAAGCATCATATATCATGCAAGGACAAAGCATATTGATGTTAGATATCACTAGATTCGAGAAAAATAAGACGACGTATCTATACAGGTCAAAAAGATTCCTACAAGTAGTAATCCTTCAGATATGCTGACCAAGGTATATCAAGAGACAAGTTCAAGCTATGCAACGAACTTGTCAGCATGCAATAAAACTAGAAGTCCGGTGTTATCTTGTTCTGGTGAATAGGTCTGGAGAGGAAGATTGTAGGGTCCATCCCCATATAGTAAATTTCATGTGCAAGTTTTTCTTGGTTAGGATTAATTTTCTTGGAGCAAAAGTTTGGCAAAATATTTGGCTAGCATTAATTTCTTTGAAGGCAAAGTTTGGCAAAATTGTAGAGGAAATCAAAGCTGCTATGTGGCATTCTTGATGGCCAAGTAATTTTTCTTATAAAAGGAGAACCTCATTCACTTCTTTAATCACACCCAAGACAAAGAAGAGTGAGGCATCACAAGAGATTTAGTATGTGAGAAAAAATAGAGAGTGTGAGTGATATTGTACTGAGATTGAAAAATCAAAAGAGGAATATTTTTTTGAGTCTCTAGTAGTCTTTGAAATATTTTACTCAGACTACAAGTGTAAAATTTTTTGCTATACTGATATTAATTGCTCCTCTCAGCCCGTGATTTTTTGCTTGAAGGATTTTCACATAAAAATTTTGATGTCACTATCGCTCTTTTTATTTATGTTGATTAACCGTATTATTATTGTGTTTCGTCTTTATTACTTTTATTACCACAAATATTATTTATGTAGTGGAGTTTATTCCTAACAAAATTCGCATCAACTCTGAATGCATAGTTGAAATATGATATTAGAATTAGGCAAAAAGAAATATCCAAATTTCATTTATAACAGTAGAATTACAAATTTTTGGATTTTATAGTAAAAAATAATTTTAGAGGACGATAAATTATTTGTTGCGCAAAGATTGTAGGATAATTAGCACACAATTCCACATAATGCAAATTAAAGTAGAAAAATAAAACAAGAATTTCACAAGATTCGACTGTAAGACTAATCCTCGAGGCAAAAGCAAAGAGATTTTCAAATTCAAGTGTAGATCAAACTAAGAAGGGAAGCCTTGGAGTAACTAGCCGGTAAAGTTGTTGCCATGTGACTTGAAGGTCACGGGTGCCATAGCAACAATTAAATATAAGGTAAGAATGCATATAATAAATCCTTATGATTCAGCCTTTTTCTTAATCTAATACATAGCGAAAGCTTTAATATATCCGCCGCCTTTTTGGAGCAAACCAATGTCTTTTTGCACCTATGAAAAAACTAAAGAGTCAAAATGGCTTATTACCTTACTCCAAATACCAAATGTGTAATGGAGGGGGCTCATAGTGGTAAATTCAATAAAATAGATCAACTCTATATATGTTGATCTTAAGCAATAAATCTGAATATATTAGCTCATAATATATATTTTGACCAATACATCTCAATTTTTTTTTCAAATAAAAAATGATTCAACTTAATTTGTGAATCTAAGTTCGACTGAATTTCAGTGCCTTCAATTATATATAAGAATACTCAGGCAAGCTCGACTGACTTTTTTGGTATAGAAAGAATTATTTCGTAATTTTTTACAATTAATTATAATAAATTCAGATTGATATATTTTTATAAGAATATATTGTGATTTCATAAATAAAAAGGAAGCTACCGTTAGAGTCTGTTTGACCAAATTTTTGGAAGGTTAAATGTAATTGTTTTTCTTCAAAAATTACTTATTTAAAAAAGAAAAAAAAAGACGGTGTTTGGTCCTTTTTTTTTGTGTGGGTCAAAAACTTTTAGAAAAAAAACAAGTGCTTTTGGAGAGTAGAGAAAGTTATATTTTAGAAGCTTAGAAAAATTTCTCCAAAATTACTTTTTCAAAAAATACATTTGGAAAAACTATAGAAACATTATTAAAAGTTTGGTCAAATACTAATTATTGCTCAAAAATAGTTTTCAACTTGATTGACCAAACAAAACCACTTCTCACCAAAAATATTTGAAAAGCATTTATTGAGGTAAAATCTTTAGAGAAATTTGTCAAAGAAAATCCCTTCTTAAATGACAAAAGTAAATTCAAAATTTTGACCAAAAAAAAAAAAGTAAACTCAAAGTAACTTTACTTGTCAAGATAGCATCAGATAACATTTTATTTATGATTGGATGGATCCAAATTAACTCAATTTTCAAAAGGAATCAAATAAACTAATGGCAAAATAATTTAACTTCAAAGTAAAACCCTTGCATGTATCACCTTATAAATTGAGAAATTTGCTCTCATGTAAAATTATGTCTCTCAAAATGGCTTATTATCCTTACAAACAAGTTTTACTTTCATTAATTATTTTATCACTCATAAATCATTTTATGCAAATAACCAATGCTAGATATATAAACCTAGATATAAACCCAAAAATTACCCTTCGTTTTATCAATGGCCTCCCTGAAAATTCATCTGTAGCTAAAGTTCGTTGTCAATCTAAAGATGATGATCTTGGAGATCGTACACTTAACTCGGGTGATCAATTTGATTTCTCATTCCGTATGAATTTCTTTGCAACTACTCTTTATTTTTGTAGCTTTACATGGGGTACAAAGCATAATAGTTTTGATGTCCTTAAAGGAGGAAAAAGCTATTGCCCAAACAGACCTTTCAAGAGAGTTTATTGTACTTGGTTGTTAAAGGATTCTGGTATTTATTTGGCTTTAGGTTCCAATCCTCCACCTGAATCCTTCAAATTTATCCATCCTTGGTTATCATAAAAATAAAAGGGGGATGTATTACATTAGTTACATGAAAATATCTTTATATAAGAAGTTATTTATTATATACCTGTGCAACCCCCCTCCCCTCCATTGAAAGAAATAACATATTTAATTTATAGAGATTAGAGTTGCCATATAAAGATTAATTAATAAAGTGACACTACTTTATTTTTTTGGTTGGTAAAACATGATTAGGACCATTATATATTAGAACAGTACAGATTACAGATGTCTAGAGGCATTATTACAAGCACAATCATCATAAATACTAGTTACAGAGATTGCATTACCAAACATAATTATCTCTGTTATGTGAGTGTAATCTTTTAGTTTGAGATGTATCAAATGCCAAATAACTAATTAAAAATCCTCTATATCATTTGATCTTATTCGGTTATCTGTAAATTGTGATTTGTGAATATATATGTGTTAATTTAATTTGAGATTAAGTTAGCATCAACAACACCTCATAGTATGATAGTAGGATGACAACTTTTTGGATTTTATAGTAGCAAAGTAATTTCAAAGGACGATAAATTATTTGTCGCAGAAATATCGTAAGTTAACTAACATTTTACACATAAAGCAAATTAGATAAGAAAAATGATACAAGAATTTCATTTGGTTCAGCTAAAATTAATCTTCGTGACAAAAGCAAAGAGAGATGTACACTATGGAAAAAGAAGAATTTTACAATATTATGAATCCCTAACTAAATCAACTATATATAAATTTCAAGTAGTCTCAAATCTACAAGAGAAAACCAAGCTTTTCCGATCAATTTTTTCGTGCCAAAATAGAGATAATGAACTACTGAAATCTTTGTACAAAATTTTAACATATCGCTTGACAAAAAATAGTTGCAATTGTTTTGCGGAAATTTGATTTTTTAGAGTCGCCACTTAATTTATTTTGAAAAGGAATTAAGATAACCTTTATAAAATACTTAGATGATTCAAAACAGGAAAATCATTTAAGTTTTGAAATTCTAGGTAAGCGGTTCCTATTAACATTTTAGGAAGGTTTTTAAGCACCTAAAATGTCTGTTAACTTGTGGTTATTCCGACTGTTTGAAAATGATTCTTTTGCCTATCTTCTAAAAGAAAAATTTATTGTTTTGAAAAAAATTGATGAAGGAATTTTTTTTATTTTTTTTTTAGGTTTATGTAAACTCAGTTTTTTGACGACTTTGTAGGGAATCTAATTAGTTCTAGGCAAGTTAAAAGCAAATAGAAAATAAGCACAAAGACAAGGGAAAGAGGGAAGAAATAGGTGATTTAGGCTCTTGAGCCCAAATCTATCGGCCCTGTCCTAATCTAATTGGCTTTCGGTCTATCTTCACCTGTCCTAATCTAGATATTGGGCTTTGCCCCTCAACCTGTCTTAAACTATATTTTCAGGCCTTTGTTGGCCCCACAATCTGCTTCATCCGTATTATTTTACAACTTTAACTTCGAAGCCCAAATAAATAAATAATGAAATGCATAAATAAATAACTAAGCAAAAAAATCTAAAAATAGGACGGATAAAATTGAGACTTTAATTAGAGTCTCTTAGAAAATTGGGGAATGGGTTTCAAACCCATTTCTTCTTCTTTCATCCTCTCGCATCCGGTATGCAACAAGATTGTTGTTTGAACTTTCTCTAGGAGTTGACTTGAGAGTAAAATGCAATCAAGAGTTCATGGTGAACTCGGACAGAACACATTCACATGCATCCAAAAATAAAGAGGAAAAGGATTAAGACTCGCATTAGACCGTTCGAACTAAGTGCAATCAAGCATACATCATAAGAAGATACAAATGGCAATCAGAAAGCTTATATTCATGCTCAAGGCGGTCCCATAGGTTCACAGAAGACATGAGAGAATTTAGCATTCATTGTCACATCCAGGACAACATTTAAGGTTTCGAGATTCAAATTTTAAGAATATTTTGCCCATTTTTAGATAGCATCAATAATTATAAATAAGCAGATGGAATGAAAATTAACTTAAACTACAAGGTTCAACATGGGGCGGACATGACTCAACTCCAAGTTATAGCATACTGAATCAATCATAATGTTCAATCATGTAATATACAATTCAGATTAGCGGACTCTAAAACTACGAGCTCAAAGGTCTCTTTCGTTATTATGGATCAGAGAGACCTTATGAATTGCAGTTATGGCAAACAAATAAATAATTAAAAAAAATAAAACTAGCATAATAAAAGACATCTTTGATGATCAAAATAAGGAGGAAACAGGATCTCCAACATAGAATTTACCCAACCATAAAAAGGAAAATAAAAACACAAATTAATTCAATTAAAGCAGTTCTCAAGAAAAACTTGACCTGGACATTAATTCCTTCAGAACATAGCTTTAAAAAAAATTCCCGTTTTAATAAAAAAAAAAAAAAAAAAACTATTAAAGGAAGTAAATGACAGGAAAATTCTTTAGCAAAATTCCTTGCTAATCGGAACAACAAGCCTAAGACTAACGCGAATACTGTGATACATGAAACCGAGCTCCTCCGTCTAAAGCAGTCTTTACGGACGAAGGCAATCACTACTATTCTGCGAAAACTGATCTTGCAAAACTTTTAAGAGTTTTAGACCGTGAAATCAACACCTAAACAGAAAGTAATACGAATCAAACTCAAGGGAAAAGCTATAAACTACATTGATTTTCGACATCAAATATATCAAATGAGACCGAATCAATTCACATGTTTAACATTCATAAAAAAGCCATTACATTTTCTAAAGCTTCAAAAAAAAAAAAAAGCACAACCCATAGGCTTAAAAAAAGGGCGGTGGGACGTATTATTTCTATCCTCCTCCTCCTCTTTCTGACGAACTCAAAAATGAGTTTTTAATGGTTGGGATGGTCCTCGAGAAATCATGGGATTTTCTGGCTTACTATTGGATGTATCCTCATCATCCTTTGGCATTTAAGAAGCCAAAGAACTCAAGAGGCAATCCTACTAACGGCGCTACCAACTCGACAACATCAAGCTGGTGATGGCAAACAAGTCAACGTCAAATACTAACAACGAACAAGACACCATCAGCCTGAAACTATTAAACAAAATCAAAGCATGAAACTTTAACCATGAAACCAGCTATTCAAACCTCAAGCAGTACACACAATAAGAGTAACTGGTCGAAAATCAATCAACAATGTCATGAGTAAATAACACATTACAAAGTCGGGGCAAAGATAATAGAAATCACATATTAGGCAACTAAGACAAGAATTAACCTAACATAACAACACAATCAAATATTTTTCTTCACTAAAGAGAAACCTATGGCCTTTAAGGCCTTTACAACGGACAGCCCAGCACACAAGATTATCGTAAAATTACTTATGACTACAGAATGACGAGATGAAGCAGAAATAAGCGAAAACAAAATGGCAGATGTGATGTTAATTGTCTCGAAGCAGCAAAACAGAACTTCGATCTCCATCGGAGTTCACCACCACCGAAATATTCGATGCTGCCGCAAGAATTTCAAATCGCCGAATGTTTTTCCTAAAACATTTTCTAAAGAAAATTCCCTTCTGTTTTCGAAAACCAGTTTATTTTTCTCTATTTTTTCGAACCCTGTTTTGGCTCTGCCAAGAGCTTTTTATAGGAGGAGTCCAGGAATGAATACTTGAGGCTTATCCGATGTGTAAAAAAATTAAAATAGGGGATAATTTAGGGATTTTTAATGGGATAGATTCGGAATTTTGGAAAGGAAAATTCAAATTGGAGTTGAAGATAGGGTTTTCCACCAACCACTTGTACGAATTTAGGAATTTTCCTAATGAAATCCAAAAATTTGCCAACCAATTAGTATTTAGAGATTGAATTTCCTTCACGAACCAATCAAAAATCGCCAATCATGTACAAATTCGTACCAATATCCCGAGGATGACCCAACTCATCAATTTCTAGAAGCTTCTAGGCTCTTCTCTCAAGAATTCACGTAGGGCGGGCACGTGGCGAGTATGGAAAAGGTCGGGTCGGTTTGGGTTATGCTAAAACGAGTCTGGTTCGGTTGGGTTGAAACCGTCGGTATTGTTATTATCGTGGCTTTGTCGTTGTTTCTCTGTTATTGTTATTCTCTATTTTTTATCGTCAGTTGTGTTGAAGGAGGAGGAAAAGAGGAGCAGGCCGTGTCAGGGATAAGTGGGCTGGGGCTGACTGTTGCTGTGGGATGATGAGGGGTTAATTGGATTGGTGTTGGGTTGTTAATGAAATAACAATAAGAATGGGCTGCTGGTGGGTTGTTTTGTTGGGCTGGTGTTGTTTGCAGTTATTGGGTTAATTGGGTTAAAAAAAATGGGAAAAGGATATGGGCTGACCATTTTAAAAAATATGGCTCAAATTAGAAAAGATGAACAAGCTGTAGCCAGTCGGCTAAATTAATTCCTTTTTTTAGCCATTTGGCCTAATTGGGCACATGCTGTCTCTATACTTAATTGATACACTTTTATACCACATTGATACACTTTTATACTATATTGATACACTTTTTTAAAAAAGAGAAAGGAAATTCTATGCAAGTTCATGCAGTCCCTACACCCTATTGATACTCTTTTATACCACATTAATACACTTTTATGCTACATTGATACACTTGCAGTGTCCATATACTCAATTGATACTCTCTTATACTAGATTGATACATTTTTAGAATGCATGGAGAAACTCTATAGAGTCGTATAAAATATGTTTATAAATAATATTTGTAGTTAAAAATTGTATAGAATGTGTATAAAAATGCTATAATATTATATAGAATATATATATATAGAAGCTGTATCATTATTATATATAAATATATATATTTAACAATTGTATTATATTAAAAGTATATGGTATTGTATTTTATTGTATAAATAAGTAAAACTAAACAAAAAAAATAGTATTTTATTTTAATAATGTTGGTGAATGCAAAATAATCTGAAGAAAAATAAAAGCAATTACTCAATTATTTAAAAGAATAAAAATCTGGTTCTAAGATAATGGTTTTTTCATTAGTGCTCTGGAACATGTGCTTTATGAGGGACATGATTGTGTTTGCAGTATTACAAGTGCGTTCTTGAAACTCCATACGATCTTACTGGATCGCACAACTTAGCAAAGGCAACGGCTAAAGGAAACACTGTCCTTAGTGGCTATTTATCAGGTTTTTAAATTTAGGTGCTAGTTTTGTGAAATTATTTTAGTTTTAGGTGTTATTTTTGTCCTTTTCTCAAAAAAATTATTAAGGTTTTAGGGTTAATAATGGGAAGATTAGGTCAAATCTGGGGTTATTTTAAAAAATAACACCAATTAAATTTAGGGATTAGCTAAATCTATTTAAATTTTGGATAAATTAAAAATCAATTGACTAATTGCATTCCAATTGGGGCCAATTTGATTTCGATTATAGCCAAATTTAATAGATTGGCCGAATTAAATCAAAATTCGATATTAATTAATACCTCACTTAACCCCGAGCTTCTTGATTTAATAAAATAAAACACATATTTATCCAAAAAAATTATTTTTGAGAATGAGTTGTATTTAAATCAAGATTTTAACCATTTATATTTATTTTCAAGATAATCCTTGATTAAAAATCCAATATTCCATAGAATAAATATTTAAGTAATCAAATTATATAACCTCGTATAATTGAACACAATAATATATAATCGCTACTTAAAATGAAAAAATTACGTACAAAAATATTTTAAATTTTTTTTATTCGAATGAAATAAATATTTTGATTTTATTAAAAATCGAAGAAACTCAGGATTAAATTTGGTCGTGGAGGGCAAAAATTAGGTGTCAACAACTGCCCCCTCCCTTTGGGTAGGGTGGATGCAAGTAACCCTAGGCAAAGGAGGTTGACGTTCTTAATTTTTGTCTGTCCACAAATTCAAATTTGAAAGAAGTTGGCTTTCTCACGAGCTTCATAGAGTTATGGCCGGACCTCGGTATCAAGTTTCCTACATATCTCAGGTTACATGAGAATTCAGGCCACTTGTAGTTCATAAAGCTTGATTCAAACCACGATTTTTAAAAAATCACAAGCTATCTCGGTCTTGGAGTTTTTGATGAAACCGAAAAGCTGGAGAATAAAGGGATTTGGAGGAAGGTTGGAATGCAGTCGAGTTTTCAACATAGAGCCCAACCTACATATCCCCGTGACTTAGGGAATTAGACTACTTGCAGTTCGACTCAATCGGTAGAAAAGATAGTCTTTTATTTTAGATAATCTTTGGTTCAGGGTGAGTGAAAAGTTGATTGAGTATTGGAAAAGAGGCTTGTAACCTATTAACCATGAATGTAGAGCTCTTCACATCCATAGGTAAGAATTCACCTGGTTATAATTTTCAAAACATTAGATATCCTATCACTCAAATTTGAAAGAAAGAGAAGGTTATCCTCGGTATGAGTTTAGAAGTATCTCGAAGGTGAAGCTGAAAACAGAATATCCCAAAATACCCACATGCCTTCTAATAGGGGTGTGGTTGGATGGTGGTGGGGATCATCCTTTAGCTCGCGTTCAAAGATTTTAACGTCCTTCTCTAGACTATGTCTCATTTTGCTGCTAAGAAAGAGTTTCACATTGTGTTGCGTCCTATCTTGAGTAGTCCGCACCTGTGGTTTTGATTTGAGATTTTCATCCTCTCCAATTCTCTCGACAATATCTCAAACAAAAATCGTTAGTAATAAGAGCAATTAACGAAAGGGGTGTATAGTTTTTACCATATCTCCACGTGAGTTCTTTCCTAAAAATCGAAATCATCCTTTCCTGTACCTTTTTGGTAGGAAATAACTTGTAACAACAACCCTTTTAGTTGTTGCATAAGTAGCTTGTTCGTCGAGTGAATAAGTCTTCAAAGTGGGGTGGCCCTTTTGGACACCAACGACACTTTATGCAGAACAATACGTGCAACCATTTAATCTTGTGTTGATGCGACAACCCATTTGGTTACCTATATTACTTGTTGTATGTGTAATGATAACCTCTTCGATTATTGACTATTATTCTATGCATATAACCTTGGGTAATTCTTGTGCATCTTTTGTATCGATACGACTTATAGATTTCCCTTGAATTGTAAATCTTTGGATAATCTTGTGCATTATTTGAGGTTGCATACGAGGTGACTTATAGATATCCTTTGAATCGCTAGCTTTTGGGTAATCTCGCACATTATCCGACCTTGGATAAGAGATGGCTTACAGATATTCCTCCAATCGCTAACTCTCGGGTATTCCTGCACATTATCCGACCTTGGATACAATACGACTTATAGATATTTTCAAATTAGTAGTCTTTGGGTAATCCTGCACATAATCTATCTTGGATATGAAGCGGCTTATAGAGAACCTTTGAGACTTACCAAATATGATAATCTCGCATATTCTCCGATAAGGATTTAGTTGCGACTTACGGATAACCTTCTAGCTATCAATCTTTGGGTAACCTTGCACACTATCCAGTTAGGATGTTGATGCATCTTACGGATGACCTATGGACTATCAATTCATGAGTAATTTTGCACACTATCCTATTTCAAATAATATGACTTATAGATGACCCTAAGATTGTCAATTTCTAGGATATCTCATATGTCGTTCGAATCACGTGTTTTGGATGCATTCGAATATTGATTTATGATGAGATATCCTCGACGCCAGCGTATGATATCTCGCGTGTCAGCAGATATTAGATGCTAATGATATCCTCGACGCCAGCATATGCTATCTCGCGTGTCATCAGCTATTGAATTTTGATGACATCCTTGACGCCAGCGTATGCTATCTCGGGTGTCATCGAATATTAAATACAATGGCCCTCTAGGAGATGAAATAACATGCAATGGCCCTCTTGACAATGGAATGAAATTCAATGGCCCTCTTGGCAATAAAGATGGTTTCACCTGAGTCCATTTCTCTACGTTCTTGTTTTATACACGTACCTGTACTCAAGGTAGACAGGTACTTGCTCACTTTTTCTTTGTTATTAAGAAATCTCTTATCTTCTTTGGTTTAAAGTGTGAAGGAAAGTGAAAGTTGAAGTTCTTGAGGAGTTCAAATTTACATATAAGTTGCAGAATTAAGGTAATGTACCTGATCCTACAAATATATAAAGGTGGTCTACTAGCGCTATTTATTCACTGGTATCTACTTTCTATTTATCTCTCATATCATGTGTCGTTACCTTCATCCTTACATATTCAGTACATATTTTCGTATTGACGTCCCTCACGAGGGACCTGTATTTCATGTTGCAGGCACAGGTGCTTCAGCTAATACACCTCGCTAGTAGAAGCACAGGTTATTCAGTGACTATTAGTGAGCTCCAGGTTGATTCGAGGCTTTCCGAGTTTGTCCCATATGTTTTAGTATTGTGTAGTAGTCAAGAGTAGGGCGGGGGTTTGTCCCGACCCTAGCTAATTCCATGTATCTTTTAAAGGCTTTGTAGACTAATGTAAAATTAAACATGGTAGTGTCTTGTCTTTTAGATATGGTGGCCCCAACAGCCAAGTGTTGCATATATAATTTTGTGCTTGCCAATGTAGATATTCTCATCAATGCATAATATCATGTTTGTCAAAACCTTTGGTTGTCATAGTTACATGCATGAAAAGTACAAGGTTATGGATTGGTTCTCTCGGGCCTTTACGGCTATAGGTGTCTGTCCGCCTCAATAGGATTTGAGGCGTTACAAAAGTGGTATCAGAGCAGGTCGTCCTAGGGAGTCTACAAAGTCGTGTCAACGTAGAGTCTTGCTTATAGGTGTCTTATGCACCACATCTATAAACAAGATGCTATGATCATTTAGGGGATGTTATTTTTTTCACATCTTAGATCATGCAATAGAGCCCAAATCGTAGGTGAAGTCATATTTAACCACTAAACCTGTTTTTTTTCCTCTCATTATAGTAAAAATGTCGGTTACAAGAAGGAGTAAGAATACAGGTAAGCAAGTAGACGTGACTGTCGGAGAAGGGACTAGCAAGACACCACCTAGACAAGCTAATCAAAGTGAGGCTCAAGCTGAGTTTGTATCACAAACTTCTTCTACTCATCCATCTCCAGAAGAACTAAGGAGGAGAAGAACGCATCCTTAGAAGAGGAGAAGAACGCATCCTTAGAACCACCTATTAATGCTACTGACCAAGATCTAAGGAGTGTGCTGCAATTGTTGGCTCGTATAGTTGTTGGACAGGTTCAAGGACAAACTATTCGAACCACAGGTTCTAGAGGTTTAGATAGGGCAGCTAGCCTACGGACACAAAATTTTCTTAAATTGGATCCTCCCACATTCACCGGATTAGATATTAATGAAGACCCATAAGACTTTATTGATCAAATCCAATGGGCTCTAGATGTCATGCATGCATTGGGTAACGAGACAGTTGAGCTAGAAACATATAGATTCAAAGGCGAGGCTACATTTTGGTATGAAGACTGGAAATGATCTAGGGGTATCGATGCACCTTCAGCTACTTGGAAACAGTTCAAAGAGGCATTTCTTGAACATTATCTTCCATTTGAAATTTGAGAGGCCCGTGCAGATAAGTTCCTGAATCTTCACCAAGGGAATATGAGCGTGAGGGAGTACTGCCTCCAGTTTAACTCTTTGGCTACGTATGCTCCTAATATAGTGGATACTATGGATGATACAGTTTATCGATATATGGATAGATTGGACCCATATCTAGTTTGAAATTGTACTATTATTGCTTTGAACAAAGACATGGACATAGTAAGGATACAAGCTTTTGCACAAAAAATGGAGGATCAAAGACAAAGAAATAGAACACAATAATTTGAAAAAAGGTATTCTTAGAGGGCCAGATCTATGGGGCAGTTTATGGGATCCCAAGGTGAGTTTAGGCCTCGGTTTTCTAATAGATCACCTAGGCCATTATCTTTTTATCCTGCATCTAGTGCTTCACTACAGTTTCAAGGATCCAAAGGCAACCAGTTTGAACAAAGAAGTAAAATTCAGAGTTCACGAACATAGGGGTATCAAGAGCAAGGGTCCTCAACAGCCATGTAAATAATATGGAAAGCTTCATTAAAGTGTATGTCGGTTTCGGACAAATGACTGCTTTTGGTGTGGTACATCGGGGTATATGATGAGAGAATGCTCACAAAAAGGCATGGGTGGTATGGCACGACCTACTGGATCAGCCATTACATCATCATCATCGGTGCCTCACTTAGGTAGAGGTGTACAACCTATGGGTTGTGGTAGAGGTGGTAAAGGAGTAGCTAGCTCTAGTGTAGTTCAGAATCATACATATGTGTTTGCGGATAGACAAAATTTAGAGGCTTCTCCAGATGAGGTTATAGGTACATTATCCATCTTTTCACATGATTTATATGCATTAATTGATCCGGGTTCTACATTATCATATATCACTCCGTTGGTTGCTGGGAAGTTCAAAAGAACACCAGAATTGCTAATTAAGCCATTTGAAGTATATACACCGATTGGTGAATATATTATAGCTAGAAGAGTTTATCGAAATTGTATAATAACTATTTGTAGATGTGATACAATGGCTGACCTGGTTGAGTTAGAAATGGTAGATTTTGATGCTATAATGGGTATGGATTGGTTGGCTTCTTGTTATGCCGTAGTAGATTGCCGAACTAGGAGGGTATATTTTTAATTTCCCAGGGAGGCTGTCCTTGAATAGAGGGATAATATTAGTGCGCCAAGAGGTATTTATTTATTACTTTAAGGCAAAAAGGATGATTTCCAAGGGTTACATATATCATCTAGTTAGAGTGAAAGATACAGATGTGGAGCCACCAACTCTTCAAACTATTCCAGTGGTAAATAAATTTTCTGATATATTTCCTGAGATCTTCCAGGTTTGGCACTAGAACGAGAAGTGGAGTTTGGTATTGATGTAATTCCAGGTACTCAACCAATCTTTATTCCTCCGTATAGAATGGCCCCAGCAGAATTATGGGAGTTAAAAGAACAATTAAAAGACTTTCTAGAAAAAGGATTCATAAGGCCTACTATGTCCCCTTGGGGCGCACCAGTGTTATTTGTGCATAAGAAAGATGCCTCATTGAGAATGTGTATTGACTACCGACAACTTAATAAGGTGACTATTAAGAACAAATATCCCCTTCCGAGAATTGATGACTTATTCGACCAGTTGCGAGGAGCCAAGTGTTTTTCAAAGATTGATTTGAGGTCAGGTTACCACCAAGTGGGGGTCAGAGAGAATGATATACCCAAGACAGCTTTTCGAACACGGTATGGTCATTACGAGTTTCTATTCATGTCCTTTGGACTAACTAATGCGCCCGCAGCTTTTATGGATTTGATGAATAGGGAGTTCAAGCCATTTTTAGATGTGTTCGTGATAGTTTTTATAGATGATATTCTGGTTTATTCGAGATCAAAGAAGGACCATGCCTGCCACTTACGACAGATGTTACAGATTCTTCGTGATTGTAAGTTATATGCAAAGTTCTCAAAATGTGAGTTTTGGTTAAAATCTGTGGCATTTTTGGGTCATATTGAATCTGATGAAGGGATAATGGTTGATACTCAAAAGATAGAAATCGTGAAGAACTGGCCAAGATCTATAACGCCTACGGAGGTTCGTAGTTTCCTAGGGTTGGCAGGTTATTATAGGAGGTTCGTTGAAGGGTTTTCTTCAATTTTTGCACCTTTAACAAAGCTAACACACAAAGCTTCCAAGTTTCAATGGAATTATGCATGTGAAAGGAGTTTCTAAGATCTGAAGAATAAGTTGACTTCTACACCCGTATTGGTGCTTGCAGAAGGAACAGAGGGGTATACAGTATATTGTGATACTTCAAGAATTGGCTTAGGATGTGTATTAATGCAGCATGGTAAAGTCATAGCATATGTCTCAAGACAATTGCGGCTACATGAGAAGAATTATCCGACGCATGATCTGGAACTAGCAGCGGTTATATTTGCCTTAAAGATATCACGTCACTATTTGTATGGGATTCATGTTGACATATATACCGACCACAAGAGTTTGCAATATATCTTTAATCAGAAGGACCTAAATTTGAGGCAGCGAAGATGGCTTGAATTATTAAAAGACTATGACGTTGATATCTTGTATCATCCGGGGAAAGCAAATGTGGTAGCAGATGTATTAAGTCGAAAGACCATGGCACCATCCATAGAAATACAAGGGTTGACTAAAGATCTATACCAACTAGCTGATTCGGGAGTTCGCCGTCTTGAAACTTCAGATGAAGGGCTTATTGTTTATAATGTGGTAGAATCTTCATTAGTAGCTGAAGTGAATGAGAAACAATATGCAGATCCCATACTATTACAACTTAAGGAGAATGTACAATGTAGTATGACAAAGTCATTTGAGCTAACGCAAGAGGGAGTACTTCGGTGCCAAAACAGATTATGTGTGCCTAATGTAGATGGGCTAAAAAAGAGGATTATAAAAGAGGCACATCATTCAAGGTATTCCATCTACCCGGGGTCAACTAAAATGTATCATGATTTGAAATGAATGTATTGGTGGGGTGACATGAAGAAGAACATTGCAGAATTTGTAGCCGAATATCCAAATTGTCAAAGAGTTAAAAGTAGAGCATCAAGAGCCCGTGGGTTATATCCAATGTATAGATCTTCCAGTCTGGAAGTGGGACATGATGAACATGGATTTCATCACTAGTTTTCCTCGTACATCTCAAAAGGTTGATTCCATATGGATGATAGTTGATAGGCTTACCAAATCAGCACACTTCCTACCGGTTAGGACGACTTATACAGTTGAAGAGTATGCCAAATTGTATATCAAAGAGATAGTTCGACTACACAGAGTACCAATCTCTATTATATCAAATCGAGGAGCTTAATTTACTGCAAATTTTTGGAAGTCTTTTTAGAGAAATCTGGGGACACAAGTGAATCTAAGTATAGCTTTTCACCCTCAAACAAATGGACAAGCAAAACGTATTATTCAAACACTTGAAGATATGATGTATTGGACTTTAGTGGTAGTTGGGATGGTCATTTACCTCTCACCGAGTTTGCCTACAATAATAGCTATCATTCAAGTATCAAAATGGCGCCATATGAAGCTTTGTATGGAAGAAAGTGTAGATCACCAATTGGATGGTTTGAAGTGGGTGAAACTTCCTTATTCGGGCCAGATCTTGTTCATCAATCTATGAAAAAGGTTAAAGTGATCCAACAGCGGCTGGAGATAGCCCAAAGTCGACACATTTCATATGCAGATATTAGAAGAAGGGGGCTAGAGTTTTCTATATGTGATTAGGCATTCTAAAAGGTGTCACCAATGAAGGGGGTTATGAGATTTGGTTAGAAAGGAAAACTAAGTCTGCGTTATATAGGCCCATACAAGATTACTCTGAGGTTTGAACAAGTTGCTTATAAATTAGAGCTACCCCAAGAGCTCTCAACTGTTAATCCAGTATTTCACGTCTCAATGCTTCGAAAGTGCATGGGTGATCCATCTCATATTACTCCTACTGAAGATATACAAGTTACGGAAGATCTCACCTATGAAGAAATACCTATTACTATCCTAGATCGACAAGTTAAAAAGTTAAGGAATAAAGAAATAGTTTCGGTAAAAGTGCTTGGGAGAAACCAACAAGTAGAAGAGATAACATGGGAAGCTGAAGAAACAATGAAATCTAAGTACCCCCATTTGTTTAAATACAAAGAAAAAGTCCAAGATGCTGAATTGGAGCAATAACAAGTAAGTATAATATATAAGTACTATGTGATAATAGGGATATTTAACTTAGGCTTGAACTTGTTTTGGTTGGATTGTTATACTAACATTTGAGGACGAATATTTCTAGGGGGGGGGGGTGTGACACCCCTTACATTGCATGTTCTTTCCCTATTTATAGGTAACTTGGTATAGTCTTGTGGTATAGGTAACGGATAAGATTTTTTATGCAAGTATTAATGGTGTAGATGAAATTATAGATGCTGCCCGTACGGTTTTATGTGACACTATCAAGTTAACATCGATATAAATATTTAAACTTGGGATTGTAAGCTGGTATTTGGATCTAAAGTTTAAAGTGACCAAGTGTGTACAAGTTGAAGGTTAGATTAAAGGAATTAGGAGCAGGAAATGGAATGAAATATTGAGGTGCTTGCTTGACTTAATTAAGCTAGTAGGTGAGTCGCCTACTTAAGCTTTTTGGACCAAATTAATAGACCCATGGCTATATACCAGATTTGGGTCTAAACTAATGTACTCATTTGCGCCAAATTGAAGAAAAGAGCAAGAAAATAGAGAAATGGCCCAACACTTAAATCTGCCAAAGTTCAAAGTTAATTGAGCCCAAAATAAGAATTTAAGCAAGTAGGTGCATCACCTACTTTGAATTTTAGAGCAGCTTGAATCCTTAAGTAGGTGCATCACCTACTTGACTAATTTATGGTTGGAAATGAGGTCAATAATAAGGCCTCAATATAAGATCAATATAGCTGGCCATTTTTCTCATTTTAACCATAATATTCCCATTTAAATTTCAACTTTCTCCCTTTCTTACCAAGCATAACAACAGCAGCCCTAAAATTCCTTCTAGGGTTCTTAAAGAAACCCTCATCTTTGCAAGCTAAGGTAAGTAAAAACACTTAAGTTTTAGCTTAATTATCTCATGAAAGATTAGGAAAACATGCTATAGGTGTCTAATTATAAATACATGGCAGAATATAGAACAGCTACTTGCTCACTTTTTCTTTGTTATTAAGAAATCTCTTTTCTTCTTTGGGTTAAAGTGTGAAGAAAAGTGAAAGTTGAAGTTCTTGAGGAGTTCAAATTTAAGTATAAGTCGCAGAATTAAGGTAATGTACCTGATCCTACAAATATATAAAGGTGGTCTACTATCATTATTTATTCACTGGTATCTGATTTCTATTGAGCTCTTGTATCATGTCCTGGTACCTTCATCCTTACACATTCAGTACTTATTTTTATGCTGACGTCCCTCACTGGGGACCTGTATTTCATGTTCCAAGAACAGGTGCTTCAGCTAATACACCTTGCTAGTAGAAGCACAGGCTATTCAGTGACTATTAGTGAGCTCCAGGTTGATTTGGGGCTTTCCGAGTTTGTCCCATATGTTTTGGTATTGTACAGTAGTCAAGAGTAGGGTGGGGTTTTTCCCGACCCTAGCTAAGTTCATGTATCTTTTAGAGTATTTGTAGACTAATGTAAAGTTAAACATGGTAGTGTCTTGTCTTTTAGATGTGGTGGCCCCAACGGCCAAGTGTTGCATATATAATTTTGTGCTTGCCAATGTAGATATTCTCATCAATGTTTGTCAGAACCTTTGGTTGTCATGGTTACATGCATGACAAGTACAAGGTTATGAATTGGTTCACTCGAGCCTTTACGGCTACGGGTGACTATCCGCCCCAATAGGATTTGAGGCATGAGAACAAATCTCATTCATCAAGTGAATGTTTAAGTTTGCCCCGTTATCAGTAATGATCGATTCAGGCATGCCAAATCGACAAAGAAAGTTATTCCTGACAAAATTTGCAACTACTTTCTTGGTGACGGCTCTATATTAAGCAACTTCAACCCACTTAGTAAAGTAATCAATACTAACCAAAATGAACCTATGCCCATTTGAAGCTAGTGTCTCTATTGTTCCAATAACATCCATACCCCAAGCTTCGAAATTCCAAGGTGAACACATCACATGAAGCACATGTGGAGGCATTCGAATCAAATCTCCGTGTATCTGGCATTTTGGGCACTTCTGCACGTACTTGCTATAATTATTTTCCATTGTCATCCAGAAGTAACGAGTTCTTAGAATCTTTCTAGCAAGGGTAAACTTATTTATGAGGGGCCCGCAGACTCCAGCGCATACTTCGTTTATTAATTTCGTAGCTTTCACGGCTTCGACATATCTTAAGAATCCTAAGTCTGGAGTCCTCCTAAAAAGGATTTCCCCAATTGGAAAAAAATTCTTTGCCAAATTCCGGATTGTCTTTCTCTAATTATTGCTAGCTTCTTCAGGATACATTCCAAATTCTAAATAACTTTTAATATCATAGTACCAAGACTTTCCGTCAGGCTCCTCTTCAACGTGTGCACAATGCGCGGGTGTAGACACCTAATTTCGTCCCTCCCCGATGTCATTTTTACCCATTTTTTATCCTACTGTGTACCCTCACCCGTGTGATAATCCCTCCACAAAATGATAAAAATAACAACCCCCTAACTAATTTTGTCTTATCCTAATATTCCAACAACCCATACCCTACCCCCACCTCACTACTATCCCCTACCCCCACGCTACCCCACCCCCCTCTTTTTTTCTTGTCAACAAAGAAAAGACTCAACACAATATATACCCACACATACACACAAAATAGAGAGAGAGTGAACAAAAATAAATAAAAACGAGAAAACCATCAGATTTTGCTCTCTCTCTCTCAAAAACGTCTCTTCTCTCTATACTCCTCTCCTCTCCATCGGCGTCTATGGCTACCACCGGCCATCCCAGCACCGGCGAGCCTTCCCTCTCCTCCGGAAAATCTTGAGCCAGCGCCACCGTCTCCAACCTCTGTGCCTCACCCCGCCGACTCCGCCTTCCACCGACGATCTCCTAACCAGCCACCAGTCAAAGAAGCCGTCGCCAGCCGGCCACCTCTGTCTTCTCTGTCGTTTCCATCAAAATAGCCACCGCTGCCTTGAATCCTCCATCGCTGCGACCGTACGATGGAAAACCCCAAACCAGCAACCGCGTCATCGGTTCTTTCCCGTTCCCCTCGCCGCTCCGTCGGCGAAACAACCAGGACCCTACCCGAGATTCGACCAGATCTCCGTCACCAGACTCGACCAGTTCGATCTGTTTGGTTCTCCGGTTTCTCGTTGTCTTTGGTTAATTTTGGTCTCGTCTATTTCACGATTCGACGTTGGTAGTGGGTTTGGTATAGTAAGGTGTAATTCGGGTTTTAAAGCTGTCTCGGTTGTATTTCCCGATACCCAGTGGTGTTGTTCGCTACTGAGGTTGGGTTCGAGTTTTTTTTTTGGGACGCTGCTCGGTCTTGATCGTAGTGTTGGACGCTGCTCGGTCTTGATCGTAGTGTTGTTTTCACTATCGGATTTTGTTTCTCTATATCGAGTGAGGGATCTAGTCACTGAAAAGGTTTTTCTATTCGGGTTTCTGATTTGGTCTTCCTTAACGTTATTATCAACAAAAGTCGATATTGAGGTCCATTTCTTTAACCTGTTCTCTTCTTTATTTTTTTGAATAGTTGCATTGACTATGATTATGTGTTTGGATGACTGTGATAGTCTGATTTCGCTGATATTGTCGCGTGATTTGAATTTGTTACTAAAATGAACATGAATATTTGAAATGGTTTGTTAATCGGGGAAATTTGATACAAGAAAGAAATTTAGGGTGGAATTAAAAGTGGTATAATTAAATTTTGGTTAATTTGATTCATTGGTGGTTTGTCTTGAAATGAACATTACTCGACCTCGATAATATCATGTTTTGGTCGATAATTGATAGGCAATGTAGGTTCGGGTAGAAAAAAATTTAAGAATGATGTTTTGTTTGAATGTTGTATTGTGTTTGTGAATGTTTCTTTTAGTTTATCGTGTTTAATTTGGATGTATTTATTTAGCCGGGGAATGCCCCGAGATCACTTGTATTTATTCACCGGGGAATGCCCCGACGTATCATGTTGGCGGAAAATAATCGTGATGAAGGTCCACGACGTCGGGTAAGGCATTGGAGCGTAGTCTAGATTTAGTTTAGATTAGGATTTATATTTTCGTATTTTTTTTCTATTTTTCGGACTGTATAATTGGACTGGACTTTACATTTTTTGATTGTTTTGTTTTGTTTATTGTTTGATTATTTTATGTGCTTTTGTGTGGTTTATACATTTCGTAGTGCCAAAATAGTCGATACCCTCCACCAAGCGACCGTGGTCGAACCACTGGATCGAGGGGTGCCTAACACCTTCCCCTCGGTCAACAGAATTCCTTAGCCGAAATCTCTATGCGCAAACCGGTTTAAGAGTCAATTGGTTTCGAAAAAAGGATTTTTCAAAGGTGACTTGGCACATCGGATTATGCCAAGTGGCGACTCTGAATAAAAATGCAAATAATACTTTTCCGAAACAAAATTTTATTTCTTGTCACTTAAATAATAAAACCCTTTCGAACTTTAAAAATATTCCATGTTTTTGGAGTACGTGAAAAAAAAGGGGTGTGACAGCTCTGGCGACTCTGCTGGGAGAGTTTCAGAATTCGAGCTTACTTTTGAGTCGTATCGACTTTGTTTGGCATTATGAGTGTATAAACGTTGTTTATAATTTTTGTTTGTGTTTTTTGTTTGTGTTTTCACTTTTGTGTATTTTCGTGCTCTTTGTTTATAGTATTTATCCTATGTGTTACCGCTTTATATCTGTCATCATGAGTCCACCCCTCGGCATTCTTTCTGCAACAAGTCTCGGAGCGCAGTCGTGCGGACGAACTCTAGTTGAGTCACCTTTATTTTAGGGCGGGGAGCCGTTGGATGTATGGAGTAGGTGGAAAGCAAAGCAGCCACTATCGACCATATGCTCCCCCGAACGGCCTTGTTAGTAAACCACAACGTAGGTCAGCCTTTAGGTCATTCTTATGTGCATCATTTTGAGACCTAGCGAGGCCTACAGGGTCCTTTGTAGGAGACTCACCTTTAAAGTATCCCTACGTGCTAACTGTTGCATATTTAAGGGTAACGTGGTCATTTGACGGACTGATTTTTTTAAAAAAAAAAAGAAGAAGAAGAAGAAAAGAAAAAAAAAAGAAAATATAGAAAGCGAGTCGAAAAGAATGAATCAAAAGGAATGTCGTAGTTTATTTTAGAATTTCTTATGGCTTTTGTTCTTCACGATCAAAAAACTCAAAAAGATTTTTTTTACATTTTTGCATTTGTCTTCTCAAAGTACCGTAAATTCATTTAGAAATCGGGATGATGTTGAAATGACCTCGCTATTCTCAAAAGCTGGTAGAAATGAACATGAAATTAGGGCAATTTTACCAATGTGATTCCCATGCTTTTGGTATACCCTGATCCTAACGGATGTCGTCTTTGATGAGCATGTTCTTTAAGATAACAGTGGTAGGTTTGCAGCACTCTGGCTAGTCACCCATACTTCACGAGATCCAAAGCAAATCTAGCCATGGCTAGCAGGGAAATTGAAAATTCGCTCATTGACTCGGATCAGGATCACAGGGAAGAAAGTTCTGAACACAATGATGAGGTAGTAAGCCTCAGGCAACAATTGATAGATTTACACCGGGCATGGGCTAGCGGAATGCCTCCTCCTCCTCTCCCTGTAGGTCTCGGGAATATCTCTAATTGCCCACCACTCTCTCAGGCACAATTCACTGCTCCTACTGAGTCACCTGAGCACGCGCCAGGATTCACTCCGCGACATTATTATCCTGACAATTCTGGTGTGCCCTTGGCAGTTCCCCAATCAAGACCAGTTGCTCAGCCAGCACCACCGATCACACCAGTATTCGTGGCCCCGCCACCACATGAAACTCCCATATATGTTGTGCGTCCCACAATGAGGCTTCCTCGGTCTTCCAGTGAGCCAGCACTGAAGGTTTTAGATGGTCAGTATTATGCTACGAAACCTACTCTGCAATTGAATGAACCGTATAGGTACACTCAGCCGCCTGCACTTCTATTTGATACGGAGAAACCTGTCGCAACGGAGGAATAGGACATCATAGCCCGGAAACTGAAGAGTTTAGAGCAAGCTATGAGGAATTTGCAAGGAATCGGAGATTATAGAAGTGTTTCCTATAAAGACCTGTGCATGTTCCCAGACATCAACCTGCCCCCTGGTTTTAAGATGCCTAAGTTCGAGAAATACGCAGGGCACGGTGATCCTGTTGCACACTTGAGACGTTATTGCAACCAGTTGAGGGCTGCAGGAGGAAAGGAAGAACTACTCATGGCCTTCTTTGGCGAGAGTCTTTCAGATCTGGCTTCAGAGTGGTTCATCGATCGAGATATCGATAAATGGAACAGTTGGGATGATTTGGCTTCTGAATTTGTTCAACATTTTCAGTACAACATCAACTTGATTCCGGACGAAAAATCTTTAGTCAACATGAAGAAAAAAAGCACTAAAGGTTTTAGGGAATACGCGATAAGGTGGCGTGAACAGGCCGCTAGGGTAAAGCCTCCAATGAAAGAAAGTAAGTTGGTAGAAGTTTTCATTCAGGCGCAGGATGAGACCTATTTTCAACATTTACTTCCGGCAATGGGAAAGTCTTTTATGAAAGTCCTCAAAATGGGTGAGATGATAGAAGACGGAATCAAGACCAGACGAATAGTGAGTTTTGCCGCATTAAAAGCCACCACACAAGCGATTCAAGGTGGATTTGGCGCATTTGGCGGTAAAAAGAAGAAAGAGGACGTGGCGACTGTTATAGCTGGAACTCATTCCTATCCCAAAAGACCACCTCGCCCCTATCCCCAATCCCAAGCCCAAATCTACACCCAAGCTCCGTATATTCCTCCCCACCATTACTACCCTCCACAAAACCCTTTATATTCTATTCCACCACCCTCATACCTAGTATATAACGCGCAGCCATATGCCCAAACCCCTTGTTACCCGCAGTGGCGCGCGCAAACTCCTCAAAATCGCCCATTCACTCCACCAAATTACCAAAACCCCTCCAGACCCAGTTTTCAGCCTAGGCCCGAGTATAAGTAGGAGAAAACGGTCAAAAATCAATTCACCCCTCTTGGGGAGTCATATGCTAGCTTGTTTGATAGGTTGAGAAAGTTGAAGGTTTTAAGCCCAATTCAAGGAAGGCTTTCAAATCCACCACCAAGGAATCTCGATTATTCTTTAAGGTGTGCGTACTGTTCTGATATGCCAGGCCATGATATTGAGAAATGCTTGCATTTAAAGAGAGCTGTCCAAGATTTAATTCACACAAATCCGATGTTGGTCCAGGCCTCGGAGGGTCCTAACATTAACCAGAATCCGCTACCAACTCATGCTGAAGCCAATATATTAGAGTTGATATATGATGGGAAAAAGTCTTCGAGGGGTTATAAGCCTATTGTCAAGATACAGACCATTGAGGAGAAATCGGTGAATGTAGCGGAGTCTTTAAAAGCAATGTCATTGAGCCAGAAACGAGTGAGAGAAGATAAAGCTCAAGGAAGCACCAAGAAGCCCCCGATCACAGTACAAGGCGCCAGAAGGTATGGTGATTCTAGTCAGGATAAACCTAAGTTGACAGTGGTGGGAGCTTTGAGTCAGCCTATCTTGACGGTGAAAGGAGCACTGGCAGCGCCTATTGTCCTCAAACCGGTGACCCAATCTCCGATAGTTGATACGAAAAGAACTCCCTGGAATTATGGGCGGACCGTGATGACCTATCATAGGAAACAAGTAGTGGAAGATGTAGATGAGGTAAGGGGTTTGACTAGGTCAGGAAGATGCTTCGTGCCTAAAAGCTTAAGAAAGTCCAAGCCAACAGTGAGTGGACCGTCATCTATCAAAAAGCCTATCACCGAAGAAGAAGCTGAAGAATTTTTGAAAAAGATGAAATTGCCAGAGTATTCAATATTAGACCAGCTGAAGAAAACCCCTGCTCAAATTTCCCTTTTATCTTTGTTGTTGCACTCCAAGGAGCATCGTGATGTTTTACTGAAGGTATTAAATGAAGCATATGTTCCAAGGGAGATTACAGTCAACCAGCTTGAGAAAATGGTTGGAAAAATCTTTGAGGTCAATCGGATTAGCTTTTCTGACGATGAATTGCCTGTTGAAGGTATAGGGCATAATCGGGGCCTTTACATTACAGTGAAGCGTGAAGATTTCTATGTGACTCATGTTATGATTGATGGAGAGGATCAGGCCCAACAATGTAGGTGTCAGGGATTTCGATGGTGCAAAATCAAATTCCATTGGCGAAATAGAACTAATGTTGACCATAGGGCCTGTTGAGTTCGCCATAGAGTTTCAAGTATTGAATGTAGAATCCTCTTATAATCTGTTGTTGGGAAGGTCGTGGATCCACAAGGCCAAGGCGGTTGCATCTACACTGCACCAAATGATTAAGTTTGAGCATGACAGGCAGGAAGTAGTTATTCATGGTGAAGGAGATTTGTCAGCCTACGAAGATTCTCCCTTGTCTCTTATTGAAGCAAATAACGTAGAGGAGACATTCGTCTATCAAATTTTTGATACAGTACCAGTGAATCATATCCTTGAATGACAGGTTATACCGGGACCGCAATTGTCTTCTGCTTCTATCATGATGGTGAGTGAACTTTGGAAATATGAATTTGAGCCAGGAAAGGGTTTGGGAACGTCTCTGCACGGTATAGTTCACCCCATATGTCCGAGTGAGAACCTGGGCACGTTTGGTCTGGGATTTGAGCCTACAGCTGAAGATCTGAAGAAAGCCAAGGGAAGGAAAAAAGAAATATAGTCACTCCCTCGCCCAATGCCACTACTCATTCGCGGAGCATGTGGAATCTGAAGTTAAATTTGTTGATGACTTCCAGAACCTTTTTATCGAAGTTTATATGGTCGAAGAAGGAGAAGGTACTAGTATGGCAGACGTGCAATTCATAGGTCCAGCTGTCCAGCTCAATAATTGGGAAGTCACTCCTCTCCTCGTCAGGAGGGAGTTTTGGTAGTCTATTTTGTTTTTCTTTCTATTTATCCGAGTTATTTCAGGGTTGTAATTCGGACTTTAGTTTGTTTATGTTATGTTGGCGTCTGTGTTTAAACCCTTCTATCTTTTTTTTTAATGAAATGCAATGTCCCTAATGACATGACATGCATGCGGAATTTTCAGCCTGATTTTAAAATCCAAACTAATCAAGATGTAATAAAGCAGGATGGGGAATATGATGAAGAACAAGCACTAGAAGAAATAAGCAAAGAGTTGGAACAGTTTAAAGACAAACCGAATCCTAATTTGAATGAAACTGAGTCAATAAATCTAGGGGATCAAGAAGATATTAGGGAAACTAAAATCAGTGTACATGCTTTGCCACATCTAAAAGAGGGAATGATTCAAGCATTGATTGATTATAAGGATGTTTTTGCATGGTCTTATGATGATATGCCCGGTTTAAGCACTGAATTAGTGGCTCACAAGTTGCCAATTGATCCCGCGTTCCCCTTGTCAAACAGAAGTTGAGGAAGTTTAAAACCGATGTGAGTATTAAAATCAAAGAGGAAATCATGAAACAACTTGAAGCCAAAGTAATTCGAGTGTCTCGTTATCCCATGTGGTTATCTAATGTTGTTCCCGTACCAAAGAAAAATGGCAAAATTTGAGTGTGTGTTGATAACCGCGATTTGAACAGAGCAAGTCCGAAAGATGATTTTCCACTGCCCAACATCCACATTTTATTAGACAACTGTGCTAAACACGAGGTTGCCTCTTTTGTGGATTGCTATGTCGGATATCACCAGATCATTATGGATGATGAAGACGCGGAGAAGGCGTCATTTATCATACCATGGGGAACTTATTGTTATTGAGTGATGTCGTTCGGTTTGAAGAATGCTGGAGCAACATACATGAGAGCCATGACCACTATGTTTCATGACATGATGCATAAGGAGATTGAGGTCTACGTGGATGATGTGATTATTAAGTCAAAAAGTCAGGTTGACCATGTTAAAGATTTAAGAAAGTTCTTTGAGAGGCTTCACAGGTATAATCTCAAACTAAACCCGGCCAAATGTGTATTTGGAGTTCCATCTGGAAAGTTGTTAGCGTTTGTAGTCAGCCGTCGGGGAATTGAATTGGATCCCTCAAAGATCAAAGCCATTCAGGATTCACCCCCGCCCAAGAATAGAACGGAGGTGATGAGTTTGCTTGGTAGACTGAACTACATTAGCAGGTTTATTGCTCAACTCACAACCACTTGTGAGCCCATATTTAAGTTGTTGAAAAAGAGTGCTGCGGTAAAATGGACTAAAGAATGTCAGGAAGCGTTCGATCGAATCAAAAGATATTTGTCAAATCCGCCCATGCTGGTACCCCCGGAGTCTGGTAGGCCTTTGATCTTGTATTTATCAGTCATGGACAATTCTTTCGGTTGTGTCCTGGGTCAACATGATGTTACAGGCAAAAAGGAGCAGGCTATTTATTATCTTAGCAAGAAGTTCACCGCATATGAGGCCAGGTATACTCTTCTTGAAAGGACGTGTTGTGCCCTAACCTGGGTAGCACAAAAGTTAAAGCATTATCTATCATCCTATACTATTTATCTCATTTTTCGCATGGATCCTTTGAAGTATATCTTTCAGAAGCCTATGCCGACGGGTCGATTGGCAAAGTGGCAAATATTGCTTACCGAGTTCTACATTGTATATGTGACTCGAACTGCCATGAAAGACCAAGCCTTGACAGATCATCTTTCTGAGAATCCCATCGATGAAGAGTACGAGCCGTTAAAGACATATTTTCCTGATGAAGAAGTGTCGTGTGTCGATGAAGTTGTTATAGAGGCTGATCCAGGTTGGAGGTTATTTATTGATGGAGCTGTCAATATAAAAGGAGTCGGAATAGGTGCGGTTCTTATCTCTAAATCGGGACAACATTTCCCGGTGACCGCACAACTTCGATTTTACTGTACTAATAATATGGCAGAGTATGAAGCCTGTATTCTTGGTTTGAGGTTAGCTGTCGATATGGGAGTCCAGGAATTATTAGTGTTGGGAGATTCAGATTTGCTCGTCCATCAAATTCAAGGCGATTGGGAGACGCGAGATTTGAAGCTCATCCCGTATCGACAATGCTTGCAGGAGCTATGTCAACGGTTTGGTCAGTAAAATTTAGGCATATTCCAAGGATTCATAATGAAATTGTTGATGCTTTAGCCACTCTATCTTCAATGCTCCAACATCCTGACAAAGCCTATATCGATCCAGTGCATATACAGAGTCGTGATCAGCATGCTTATTGTAATGCGGTTGAAGAAGAGCTCGATGGAGAACCTTGGTTTTTGGATATCAAGCGGTACATTCAGTCAGGAGAATACCCAGCATATTCCACCAATGATCAAAGGAGGGCTATTAGGCGTTTGGCTAGTGGATTTTTCTTAAGTGGGGGAATCTTGTATAAGAGGACCCCAGATCTGGGACTTTTAAGGTGTGTAGATGCAAAAGAAGCCTCGGCGATCATGGTTGAAATACACTCTAGAGTATGCGGGTCACATAAGAACGGTCACGTCTTGTCAAAGAAGATTCTTCGAGCAGGTTATTACTGTCTTACTATGGAGAGGGATTCTATTCACTTTGTTCGAAAGTGTCATCAATGTCAGCTGCACGACGATCTGATACGTTCTCCTCCTGTTGAGTTGCATGCAATGGCCGCTCCATGGCCGTTCGTAGCATGGGAAATGGATGTGATTGGACCGATTGATCCGAAGGCGTCAAATGGGCATAGATTCATTTTGGTAGCCATTGATTACTTCACAAAGTGGGCAGAAGCAGTAACTTTAAAGTCAGTGACAAAGAAAGCTGTGGTAGATTTTGTTCATGCCAATATCATTTGTAGATTTGGAATTCCTAAGATGATCATTACAGATTATGCTGCCTATCTCAATAGTCATTTGATGCAAGAAATATGTCAACAGTTTAAGATCGCACATCGAAATTCTACCCCATATCGCCCAAAGGCCAATGGGGCTGTAGAAGCCACCAATAAGAATATAAAGAAGATACTGCGAAAAATGGTACAAGGGTCTAGACAGTGGCATGAAAAGTTGCCATTTGCATTGCTGGGTTATCGCACCACTGTTCGTACTTCAACAGGGGCAACTCCATATTTATTGGTATATGGGACAGAAGCAGTCATCCCTGCAGAAGTTGAAATTCCCTCTCTTTGAGTCATTGCAGAAGCAGAGATTGATGATGATGAATGGGTAAAAACCCGACTGGAACATTTGAGTTTGATTGAAGAAAAAAGGCTAACGTCCGTGTGTCATGGCCAGTTGTATCAGAAGAGGATGGCTCGTGCGTATAACAAAAAGGTCCGTCCCAGGAATTTTGAAGTTGGTCAGTTGTATTAAGACGTATCCTTCCTCACCAGGTTGAAGCAAAAGACAAGTTCTCCCCTAACTGGCAAGGTTCCTTCGTTGTGAAGAAAGTGTTACCCAATGGAGCCTTATATTTGACAGATATTGAAGGCAAAATGGAAGAAATGGCTATCAATGCTGATGTGGTCAAAAGATACTATGTATGATATTTCATCCTTTGTTTGATTTTATTGCATGTTTAGTACTTGCATTTTTGAAGATTGATATGATGAAGGCATTTTATTCTTCTATCCAAACATTGTGTCATCCCTTGTTTATCTGTTTGAGCTTCGTTTTATTTTTTCTTTCATATCCCTCTTTTGGAATCAAAATAGAGTCAAACATAAATGTCGCGGAAATGAGAATAAAAGAAAGAAATTAAAAAAAAAATCAAAATCAAATCAAAACAAAGAACAAGCTGATGGAACTACGTGCGACCTGATTTTCCTCTCTCGGGAGTGAGATACGTAGGCTTCCCTATTTCGGGCTCGGTCCTACCAAATAAAGATTTAAGATTCACCCAGTCAACAAAACTGGGGCATGAGTTAATGCATTGTTTGAGTCGATTCCAAAAGTGGTAAGTCCCACCCCCACTTCAAGTATCGTTTGAGCCACTTACCATCTTTTCTAACCTTATCCCAAAGCCAAGTTACAACCAAACAAAGTCCTTCAGATCAATTTTTGATAGTGTTAAGGCTAAGCATGCAATGGATATGACGATACATTGCGAAGTACCGCTTGTCTCCCTCAGCATAAGAAATCAGGAAAGAAATACAAAAAAGAGAGAGTCTTATTGGTGAAAATCTTTTGCAAGCACCATAAGGCGATAGTGAGTAGTGAGAAAATGAAAATGAGAGAGTCTTATTGGTGAAAACCTTTGCAGGCACCATAAGGCGATGGTGAGTTGAGAGAAATACAAAAATGAGAGAGTCTTATTGGTGAAAACCTTTGCGGGCACCGTAAGGCGATGGTGAGTTGAGAGAGATACAAAAATGAGAGTCTTATTGGTGAAAATCCTTATGGGCGACGTAGGGCGATGGAGAGTTTAAGAGAAAGACGGAAAGTGAAAAGAAAGAAATTTGTTGGCGAAAGTCTTTTTAGATGTCGTCAGTCGAATGTGATGTATCAGTCCAATGGATTTGAAGAAGTGGATCAGTGGCAAAAGACACGAACTCAACAACAAATGGGGAGTTTGGATAGAAAGATCAGGCAGCTCAATCTAAAATGCATGTCATACTCATTAGAGTTGGTTGTCGTATTCAGATAAGTTTTCTTTTTTAATATGGGACATTGCCCTTTTCTTTCATTTAATTATTCATGTTTTTTGTCTTTTCTTATGTTATTTATCAAAACAAAAGTCACCATCATTTCTTTACATTTTTTAAGTCAAGTCTGTGTCAAAACAAGCGAGAAAGGATTTCAAAATTTACTACCAGTCTTTCCAATTATATGAGGAAAAGCCAAGAAACAGCACAGAAAAGAAATATGATCGTAATTCAACACGAAGCAAAGGAAGTCTATGAACCGACAGGCTATTGGATTCGTGGAATCATTCAGATTTGGGAAAAGAGTACACCTCAGGGGCATGGTAAAAATGGAAACCCATTGTTTGAGTCAGAACACATTTCCCTCAATCTGGATCCGGGTCAATGATGCGGTAAGACAGGGCAAGTGTTAGCAATTTGGGACAAAGATGAAAGGAACGAGAACTGGGGCAGATACCTGAGAAGCCAAGAGCTGCAAGCCACCACTAAGTTTTTAACTGACCAATTTTTCTTTGATTGAAATAGGGGCAAATTCGTTTCACTTGATTCAGCTACCATTGGAAATGCACATCCATGGAATTTTACCTTATGTTCAGGACCCTCCTGAAAAATGGGATTTCACTTTATGCTCAGGACCCTCCTGAAAAATGGGACTTTACTTTCTGTTTAGATATTTTTACTTTCTGTTCAGGACCCTCCTGAAAAATGGGATTTTACTTTCTATTCAGGACCCTCCTGAAAAATGGGATTTTACTTTCTGTTCAGTGATTTTTACTTTTAATTCAGGACCCTCCTGAAAAATGGGATTTCACTTTATGTTCAGGACCCTCCTGAAAAATGGAATTTTACTTTATGTTCAGGACCCTCCTGAAAAATGGGATTTTTACTTTCTGTTCAGGACCCTCCTGAAGAATGGGAATTTACTTTCAGTTCAGGACCCTCCTGAAAAATGGGAATTTTACTTTCAGTTCAGGACCCTCCTGAAAAATGGGATTTTACTTTTTGTTCAGCACCCTCCTGAATAATGGGATTTTACTTTCTGTTCAGGACCCTCCTAAAAAATGGGATTTTACTTTCAGTTCAGGACCCTCCTGAAAAATGGGATTTTACCTTCTGTTCAGGACCCTCCTGCAAAATGGGATTTTACTTTCTGTTCAGGACCCTCCTGAAAAATGGGAATTTACTTTCATTTCAGGACCCTCCTGAAAAATGGGAATTTACTTTCAGTTTAGGACCCTCCTGAAAAATGGGAATTTACTTTCAGTTCAGGACCCTCCTGAAAAATGGGATTTTACTTTATGTTCAGGACCCTCCTGAAAAATGGGATTTTACCTTTTGTTCAGGACCCTCCTGAAAAATGAGAATTTACTTTATGTTCAGGACCCTCCTGAAAAATGGGAATTTACTTTCAGTTCAGGACCCTCCTGAAAAATGGGATTTTACTTTATGTTCAGAACCATCCTGAAAAATGGGATTTTACCTTCTGTTCAGGACCCTCCTGAAAAATGGGATTTTACTTTATGTTCAGGACCCTCCTGAAAAATGGGATTTTACCTTCTGTTCAGGACCCTCCTGAAAAATGGGATTTTACTTTATGTTCAGGACCTTCCTGAAAAATGGGATTTTACTTTCTGTTCAGGACCCTCCTGCAAAATGGGATTTTACTTTCTGTTCAGGACCCTCCTGAAAAATGAGATTTTACTTTATGCTCAGCACCCTCCTGAAAAATGGGATTTTACTTTCTGTTCAGGACCCTCCTGAAAAATGGGACTTTACTTTCTGTTCAGGACCATCTTGAAAAATGGGATTTCACCTTATGTTCAGGACCCTCCTGGAAAATGGGACAACGCTTTAAAAAATGAAATACTACATATTTATAATTCTTGTTTGGGATAATTTTCGTTCTAGTTTTAATTTTGAGTTTCAGGAGCCCGCCTGAAGAACAGGGTGATGAAATAGCAAGGCAGGAGCCCGCCTGAAGAACAGGGTGATGAAATAGCAAGTTCGGAGCCCACCGGGAGAATAGAGTGAAGAAAACAAATGAGTCAAGCAACAAAGTGAAGCAATTGAAAGCCAAGCAACAAGGTGAAAGAAATTGCAAGTCAGGAGCCCGCCTGAATAATAGGGGGATGAAAAGTCGAGTCAAGAATCAACAGAAGCTGTATAGATAGGATTTTTGTAATTTCATTTATGTTTTAACTCGTATTTTTCATTTTTGATGTAATAACAGAGCCGCAGACCAGAACCTCGATGGAACCTCACTCGACTCTCCAACTCAGTATAGTCCATCTCCGTCCAATCCTTGGAGATACTTATCACTTGATCCCTTCATAACTTGGATGGGTAGTCTGTCCTAATTCAAGACCTGGTAGTCCTTCTTCCTTCTGTTTCTTTCTTTGAATAATGGTCGGGTCAAAATTTGGTCTTGCTGTCTACTTCTTTGTCTGAAAACACTGCGTGTTTACATTCAAAGGGGGCATGATGTAGACACCTAATTTCGTCCCTCTCCGATGTCATTTTTACCCATTTTTCATTTTTTATCCTACTGTGTACCCTCACCCGTGTGATAATCCCTCCATAAAATGATAAAAATAACAACCCCCTAACTAATTTTGTCTTATCCTAATATTCCAACAACCCATACCCTACCCCCACCTCACCACTACCCCCTACCCCCACGCTACCCCACCCCCCTCTCTTTTTCTTGTCAACAAAGAAAAGACTCAACACAATATATACCCACACATACACACAAAATAGAGGGAGAGTGAACAAAGATAAAAAAAAAAAAGAAACCATCAGATTTTGCTCTCTCTCTCTCTAAAAAACGTCTCTTCTCTCTATACTCCTCTCCTCTCCATCGGCGTCTATGGCTACTGTCGGCCATCCCAGCACCGGCGAGCCTTCCCTCTCCTCCGGAAAATCTTGAGCCAGCGCCACCGTCGCCAACCTCTGTGCCTCACCCCGCCGACTCAGCCTTCCACCGACGATCTCCTAACCAGCCACCAGTCAAAGAAGCCGCCACCAGCCGGCCACCTCTGTCTTCTCTCTCGTTTCTATCAAAATAGCCACCGCTGCCTTGAATCCTCCATCCCTGATACCATACGACGGAAAACCCCAAGCCAGCAACCGCGCCGTCGGTTCTTTCCCGTTCCCCTCTCCGCTCCGTCGGAGAAACAACCAGGACCCGACTCGAGATTCGACCAGATCTCCATCACCAGACCCGACCAGTTCGATCTGTTTGGTTCTCCGGTTTCTCGTTGTCTTTGGTTAATTTTGGTCTCGTCTATTTCACGATTCGACGTTGGTAGTGGGTTTGGTATAGTAAGGTGTTATTCGGGTTTTAAAGTTGTCTCGGTTGTATTTCCTGATACCCAATGGTGTTGTTCGCTACTGAGGTTGGGTTCGAGTTTTTTTTTTTTGGGACGCTGCTCGGTCTTGATCGTAGTGTTGGACGCTGCTCGGTTTTGATCGTAGTGTTGTTTTCACTATCGGATTTTGTTTCTATATCGAGTGAGGGATCTCATCGCTGTCAAGGTTTTTCTATTCTGGTTTCTGATTTGGTCTTCCTTAACGTTATTATCAACAAAAGTCGATATTGAGGTTCATTTCTTTAACCTGTTCTCTTCTTTATTTTTTTGACTGGTTGCATTGACTATGATTATGTGTTTGGATGACTGTGATAGTCTGATTTCGCTGATATTGTCGCGTGATTTGAATTTGTTACTAAAATGAACATGAATTGTTGAAATGGTTTGTTAATCGGGGAAATTTGATACAAGAAAGAAATTTAGGGTGGAATTAAAAGTGGATAAAAGTGGTATAATTAAATTTTGGTTAGTTTGATTCATTGGTGGTTTGTCTTGAAATGAACATTACTCGACCTCGATAATATCATGTTTTGGTCGATAATTGATAGGCAATGTAGGTTCGGGTAGACAAAAATTTAAGAATGATGTTTTGTTTGAATGTTGTATTGTGTGTGTGAATTTTTCTTTTAGTTAATCGTTTTTAATTTGGATGTATTTATTTAGCCGGGGAATGCCCCGAGATCGCTTGTATTTATTCACCGGGGAATGCCCCGATGTATCATGTTGGCGGAAAATAATCGTGATGAAGCCCCGCAGCGTCGGGTAAGGCATTGGAGCATAGTCTAGATTTAGTTTAGATTAGGATTTATATTTTCATATTTTTTTTCTATTTTTCGGACTGTATAATTGGACTGGACTTTACATTTTTTGATTGTTTTGTTTTGTTTATTGTTTGATTATTTTATGTGCTTTTGTGTGGTTTATACATTTCGTAGTGCCAAAATAGTCGATACCCTCCACCAAGAGACCGTGGTCGAACCACGGGATCGAGGGGTGCCTAACACCTTCCCCTCGGTCAACAGAATTCCTTAGCCGGAATCTCTGTGCGCAAACCGGTTTAAGAGTCAATTGGTTTCGAAAAAGGGATTTTTCAAAGGTGACTTGGCACACCGGATTATGCCAAGTGGCGACTCTGAATAAAAATGCAAATAATCCTTTTCCGAAACAAAATTTTATTTCTTGTCACTTAAATAATAAAACCCTTTCGAACTTTAAAAATATTCCATGTTTTTGGAGTACATGAAAAAAAAAAGGGTGTGACAGCGGGTTATTACTTCAAGCTTATTTCGAAAGAATCAATGTAACTCTGATCTGGGTGCTGAATCATGGAGGATATAGTGGCCAAAGTATCAGCAAACTCATTCTGTATCCTTTGGATATGTTTGAAATCAACTCCTTTGAATTTTCTGCATAATTCTTGCACCAACTCCACATAAGGAGTAATCTTAGAGTTTTTTACCGCCCATTCTCCCCGTAAATAGTGAATCGGCAAATCCATCTCCGATGACTAGAATTTTATGAACACCCATATCGAGAGCCAATTTGAGACCTAGAATGCAAGCCTCATATTCGACCATGTTGGCAGTTAATGGATAATGTTGGCATGTTTCGGATACCAAAACTCACTCATCATTATTTGCCACTTGGCTAGCTTTCCCGTAGGCATGGCTTTCTAGAATATATACTTCAATAGATCCATTTTGAAAATGATATATGTTGTGTATGAGGATAGATAGTGCCTCAACTTTTGTGCAGCCTAGGTCAAAGCACAAAGCGTCCTTTCTACAAGAGTATAGCGAGCTTCATACAGCATAAACTTTTTGCTCAAGTAGTAGATTACTTTTTATTTCTTACCGGTCTCATCATGTTTCCCGAGGACACATCCGAAAGCATTTTCTGAGGCTGACAGGAAAAGAAACAACAAACTTTCTTTCCTTGGTGGGACCAAAACTGGCGGAGCAGACAAATATTCCTTGATTCTATTAAAAGCTTTTTGACATTCTTCTGTCCACTCATTCAATGCATCTTTCTTCAACATCTTAAGAATGGGCTCACATGTGACTATTGACTGGGAAATGAACCTGCTATTATAATTCAAATGACCTAGAAAACTCATAACCTCTTTCTTGGTCCTTGGCGGAGGCAAATCTTGAATTGTCTTGATCTTGGACGGGTCTGGCTCGATGCCCCTTCTGCTGACTATGAACCCCTGTAGTTTCACAGCTGGCACACCGAAAGCACACTTAGCAGTATTCAACTTCAAGTTGTACTTCCCTAGTCTTTCGAAGAACTTTTCCAAATGGGTCAGATGATCAAAAATCTCGCGGAATTTGATAATTACATCATCCATGTACACATCAATTTCTTTATGACTCATATCATGGAAAATCATCGACATATACCTCATGTATGTTTTACCCGCATTCTTGAGACCAATCGACATTCCCCTGTAACGATAAACACCCCACGGTGTAATAAAAGTTATCTTTTCTGCATCTTCCTTATCCATCAATATCTGATGATACCCAGCAAAATAATCCATGAAAGACTGCATTTTATTCTTCACATAATTATCGATAAGGATGTGGATGTTGGATAGTGGAAAATTATCTTTAGTACTGGCCTTGTTCAAATCTCTATAGTCGACACAAATTCGGATCTTGTCGTCATTTTTCAGCACTGAAACAATATTGGCTAACCATGATGGATATTTTGTGACATCCACAACCTTAGATTGAATTTGCTCTGTCATTTCTTCCTTGATCTTCAAACTTAAGTCCGGCTTAAATTTTCGTATTTTTTGCTTAACTGGATCAAACTTGGGACTGATTGGTAACTTATGCGACATGATGTTAGTGCTCAATCCCGGGATCTCATCGTACGACTAGGAAAATATGTCAATGTACTCCCGCAATAAGTGAATAAGTTCTCATTTTTGTGCTTCTGCTAAGTGAACACTAACACTTGCTTCTTTGACTTCATCATAATCGCCCAGGTTGACTATTTCAGTTTCCTCCAGGTTAGGCTTATCTCAGTTCTCAAATTCTTTTATATCTTTCACTAATTTCTCCACATCACCTTCTTTCCAATCATTATCATTCCCCTCATTTTGTTTGTCTAAGCTTTGACATGTCATTGGCAGGTTTTAAGTTACTGCTACTGTAATAAACAAACAAACCAAGTTAGATGACAATAAGATAAAAAAATATACTAATATAATCTTGTTTCAAAATAACTTTCTTAACTAAAGGGAGGCTTTTTCATTGAAATTTGGGAAATAATTACAAACTATGACTTATAACCCGTGCAAATACAGGCCCATGCCTTTTTGAAAGTAGTAAAACACGAAAAGGAAATTTGAGACATAAAAGGGTGGATCTCGGGGCCTGGGCCTCCTCCGAATAATCACCGATTTTAAAAAACTACTAGTAATTTCCCTTTTACCTACCACAATGGGTGATGAGTTATGAGTGGAGTGAAGGTCCAGTTTGTAAATCCTCCCTCGATAAAACCTTCCTCACCCCACTAGACTTTGAAAAATCTTCTAGTGTGGTATTGCATCCCTCAAACAGATTTCCTGTCCCATCCCTAATGACGTCATCTTTTGACATTTCACGCATGGGAAGTGACTGGTACAAGAATGGCAAGGGCCTAGACAAACTCACCGTTGACTTATCCTCAATCTCATCCTTCTCTGTTGGATGGTATCCTAACCCATACTTAGATGCTTTTTCTGGGACCAAAATAGGCTCATAATTCCTTCCAAACTCTTACCTAATCCCCGACTGGGCTCAAACCTACTTCTTAACATCACAGTCGCAACCATTTTGGAGACAGAAGGCATTGGAACGTCGGGTATCAGATCTTTCTTCGCAACACTTACAATTTCCACTGTATAAAACTACTACCCTGCGAGATATCTTCAATCACCGGCACATAACCATTGGGATAATTCGTATAGATTCGTTCTCCTTGAATAACTTTTTGATGATCCTCCTAATAAACTTCAAGAACTGATGAAGGGTCGATGAAATTGCCTTTGCACCATGGATCCATGGTCTCCCCAAGAGCAGGTTATAACTAGGATGGATATCCATAACATGAAATTTAGCCTTGAATTCAGCAGGTTCCATCTGGATGTATAAATCAATTTCACCTATGGTATCTCTCTTCCCTCCATCAAATGTCGGTATATTTACGTGGCTTTGGCGAATTTCCCCCAAATCATAACCCTATTTGAACCAATATGGAAAGAGGACAAATGTTTAAACTAGATCCGTAATCTATTAATACCTGATTAATCACATAGTCCCAACAAATAACAATGATATATAAGGCTTTGTTATGCATCACTCCTCAAATGACAACTCTTCCACACAGAACGATATGCGATGACTTCCCATAAAATTTCCTATCATTGCGGCTAATTCTCGATACTCGTTCCTGCGGGAACATATACCTTATCCAAGACCTTCAATAAAGCTTGTCGGTGGTATTGCGAACTCATTAACAGTGCCAAAATAGAAATCTAGGTTGGAGTCTTCTCTAAATGCTTGACAATTGAATACTCTTTCGGTTGCATACGCCTATAAAATTCCTTGGCCTCCCCTTGAGTGATTGGACTTTTCTGTGAATCCTTTCTGTTGGTCAAATCTTTAGGAATGTAGCATCGTCCAGATCATGTCATCCCTTGGGCAGCGATAATCTCTACAATGAATTCTTTCCTAGGTGGAAGAGTGTACACCTGAGTCGGGGCAGTCATCACTATAAATAGAGTCCTCTCATTTAAACTTAAGGCGGCTATGGATTTTTCTATTTTCTCCACCCCTTCTGTTCTTTTGAACTTTTCTGAATTTACCTTAGTGATGGTCTTGATAGACACCCATTCGTCCTCTATTTTAATTATGTTAAATGCAGCTCCTCCATGATTAGGCAATGGATTACTATTGATATTTGGTGCCGGCGACTGAAGCGTGATGACATTTTGATCAATCAAATCTTGAATCTTATGCTTTAGGCTAACATAATCCTCAGTCCTAAGCCCTGCCGCTCCCGAATGATAGGCGCAATTTTGATCGGCACGATAAAAGCGGGAGTTGGGATTAATAAGTTTTGATTGGATAAGCTATAAATGACCCGCATCCTTCAATCTTCAAAAGAGTTCGGTGCGACTTTCAGCCTGTGGCGTGAAGTTTTGGGGAGGTCTTTTTTTGAGGTTTGGACGTGGGGGATTATAATGGTTTTGATTAGAAGAAGAAGGTACTTGATGATAATTTGGAGCCTTTTGGACGTTTGTTCGGTTATTCGGAAAGGCAACTTAAACATGAGGTTGATAATTCGGCTGTGGAACTTGATATTGGGGTAAAGTATTTGGATTGAACATTTGGAAGTGGAGATTGGTACTGGGATTGGATATTTGGAAGTGGAGCTTGATACTGGGGTTGGGTGTAGAATACATGCTAAAAATTTGGTGACGGCGGGGAGGAGAGAATGTTCCTAGGCTTAATTTTTTTCTTCAAATTAGCCACAGAATCAGTAGAGATCTGGCCTACATCTTCTTTTTTCTTCTTTGGGAACATAGAAGTCCCAGACGATGTTGGGGTTTTGATAATCTTTCTTGTTCGAATGCCTTATGCTAGCTTTCCCTAATTTTTACAAAATCTGCAAAAATCACCCTAACAAAGGATACCATCCTAGTATAATATTCTCCCTCCTGAGCGCGAGAGAATACATACACAATCTCTTCCTCTGGCATGGAAGGTTGTACTTTGGTAGCCTCTTTTCTCCAACGGAAGGCATCATCTCGAAAACACTCATCATTCTTCTGCTTGATCAGGTCTACAGAGTATCGGTCAGTGACTATTTCAATGTTAAATGCAAACCTATCAAGAAAACCTTTAGCCAATGCTCTCCAACTACTCCATCTTTTTAGTTATTGAGATGCGAACCAATCTAAGACTTTGCCGCCTAAGCATCGACTGAATAAGCGCATCAATAATGCCTCATTTTTTACTACCTCCACTATTTGATAAAATTACCTTCTAAGATAGGCCATTGAATTTACAGTACCATCAAACACTTTAAATTTAGGTACCTTGTATCCTTCTGGTAGATCTACTCTAGGGTGAACATATAAATCATCATACTCTAGACCATCATAGTCCCCTGCCCCATGAGATTCCATGACCCTCATAATCTTTTCATTCATAGCCAAAAACTTCATTTCATGCTCAGTCCTCCGCTTATTTTTCTTCTCCTTGTAGTGGTCTATCTCAGAATTGGGAAAGGAATTATAGATGTCAGGGGATACGATGACATGAGAAGAATTTGGAAGGGTAGTTTGATTTTGGGGATGATAGGAGGTTGGTTGGTAGGTTGGGAGGACTTTTTTGAAATTGAGAACATTTTGTGGAATTTAAAAGTAGTTTGGTGGAATCTGAGAGTGATTTTATGGATTTAAAAATAAATTTTGTGGATTTGGAGATGGGTTTTGTAGATTTAGAAATGGATTTTATGGATTTGGGAGCAGATTTGAGGACTTGGGAGCGGGTTTTATGGGTTTGAAAATGAGTTTTGGGGATTTGGGAATGAATTTGTGGATTTGGAGATGGATTTTGTGGGGTTAGGGATAGATTTTGTGGATGGTAAGAATTTGGGTTATTTTCTCGATTGGTGTTTTGGAAAAGTTGAGGAGCAGAGACAGAAGATATGTTATTTGGATGATCCCCGAAAATAGGCGTACTGAGGGGAGGGATTTTGAGCGAAGGCCCGTGTCTTCCTGGGGCCGGATTATTGACAGTGATGGCCAAATTAGCCAAATCTCTAGTACGGTTCATTTCCTCCTGAAGCATTTCCAATTTTTTTGTGAGTTTAACAATCATCTCACTTTCTTCCGCTATTACATTGTCCCTGATGGTTAATGCATTTTTTTCGTTACTTTTCGTCATATTTAAATAATGGTTAGGGGATGGGATCTTATGTGCTTTTGACCGGGTGAAGTAAGGATGTTCTGCGAGCTTATTTCAACATGGAGTAGCTTTCTGTTATCTGTAAAGTAAAATAACTCAAAGGAAGATGTGTTAGTTCCCATATGTGATTAGCAATGCAAGATATTTGACAAGAAGTAACCACATAGAGTTGTTTGTGTCATAGCCAAATTGATCCACAGGAGCATAGTGGATAAATTTATCTTTGATTCAAACAAACGCACATAAACACATAAAACAGGTATATCACGTAAAAGCATAACGTGTATCCTAATTGGGGAAACCCTTTTGAGCAAAGGGTTTGGACCTAATTAATTTTGAAGAAAATATGTGCCTTTTTAAAGCCAATCCATTATCCCCCAACTTTCATAGATATGTAAAAGGGCATAAATGCCTACGAAAGATAGAGTAAGGGGGATACAATCTTTAGGGAGAAGAAAGATAACATGAAAGATAACAAGGTCCCACGCAGAGGAATAGAAAAACTAGCTACTGGATTCTCCTTCGTTTGTCCTTGCCTTCTTAGACTTATTCACCTCTTGCCATATCTGATATTTTTTAATGATTAGGTGACTCCCGCATAGCTGTGACTTTTTCTCGAAGGTCATTTTTTCAATGCTATCAATCTATGAAACCATTCAATCATCCAAATCGATTAGATACTGCCTATCATCATCAACCTCTTGTCTGGCTCGCTTCAACTCTTCTCTCAACATTTGTATGGTCGAGGCATCCTCCATATACATTTATTGGTGTGCGATTTCACTTTTTTAAAATTCATCTTGAATCCTATGGAGTCGGATCTGGTGCTTTGATTCTATATCAACAACCCAAGTGGGTATATTCGGCCCCGGGACCAATGTTTCGGCGAAACTCTTCTTCAACCACTCTTTGTAAGTGTCACTGACTTTAGGATCATACTCGATGCGGAAAAATACTTCCTTCTACCCTCTTCTTCTCCATCCATCTACCAAGTAGTTTTTGAGCGGGGCCTCGCCTTCGTCAAACTCGGTGATGAATCTAAGCATAGGCGCGGTTTGGGGTGTCTCTTGCCTGATTTCGAATTGCCTAAGGACTGGTGCCATTTTCCGCTTGTGGGAATACCATAGTTCCAAGTGGACTTACCGCAAACACAAATTCTCTTGTCTCCTTCCATTTTGCCTCCAATTCAAATTTATGCCCGAACTTTTCAAAAGCATTATACCTTCCGAACCGGTGATACAACTCACGAAAAGATATGCTAGCCCCATCATATTCCCCTAGCCGAGTGTCATCATCAATTAAAAAGGATTTCTTGATCTTTTGACGGTCCCATACAATAGGGACTAAAATGTTCTTATCAGGTATACTTTTTCTCTAGAAACAGATTTCAGTGCTCTCGTAGTAAATCAACACCTCTTCAATATTGGGGGTCAATTCAACATCCCCGAAGCAAAAAACCATATTCTGATCACCCCAAAAGGTCACCAGCACATGAATTATTTTGGGCCAAGCGTCCATCTCTATCAGCGAAGGCAAATGCCCGATATGTATCCTAACAATCTTTTTCTCTTCTCCGCTCATATAATCCCACCATACTTTCAGGAAGTTGTCAGGTCTGGTAACCATTTTGAACTTTTCACGAGGATTCGATTGAGCTATTTCCTACACGAAAGCAAACAAAGTAAGCCTTCCCCTACCCTAAAGGATAATGAATTGGATTAAACAAACATATATTTTCTTCGACACATAAATATGATTCGTCTGTAATTGACTTAGGGTCAATAGACGCAGGGTAAGTTTCTAATGGGCCCAATACCCCTCTGATATTGGGTCGTCCTAGGCTCATGCCTAAAATAGGATTTTTATTTCGCCCTATCCTAGGTGTCTAGAGTGGGTTTGAACCAGGTTCCCAAGCAGGCGACTTAGGTTTGAAAATACGAACAATCATCAGACGCCTCACGTGCTAATAAACCGCCGTATTTATAACACTTTATATGTAGTTGAACAACAGGGGCTCGGACATCCACGAAACTCCAAAACAGTTTAATAATCAATGCAGGATTATGCTATAAAATGCAACAGTTAAATTTCACAGAATTGAAACACATAAGTACGTAAACAATTTAAATAGTAAGTCAAAAGATAAATTCAAACACTTGGTTAGAACCTAGTTAAATTTTCCCAGCAGAGTCGTCATTTCTGTCTTGCGAAAATTTTAACTTTTTGGAGTCGCCACTTAATTTATTTTGAAAAGTAATTAAGATAACCTTTATAAAATACTTAGATGATTCAAAACAGGAAAATCATTTAAGTCTTGAAAATCTGGGTAAGTGGTTCCTGTTAACATTTTAGGAAGGTTTTTAAGGCACCTAAAATGTCCGCTAACTTGCGGTTATCCGAACTATTTGAAAACAATTCTTTTGACTATCTTCTAAAAGAAAAATTTATTGTTTTGAAAAAAAATTGATGAAGGAATGTTTTTTTTTTTTAGGTTTATGCAACCTCAGTTTTTTGAGGATTTGTAGGGAATCTAACTAATTCTAGGCAAGTTAAAAGCAAATAGAAAATAAGCACACAAAGACAAGGGAAAGGGGGAGAAATAGGTGTTGTTTGCAGCTATTTGGGTAAATTGGGTAAAAAAAAATGTTAAGATTTTGGGGTTAATAATGGGTAGATTAGGTCAATTCTGGGGTTATTCTAAAAAATAACCCCAATTAAATTTAAGAATTAGCTAAATCTATTTAAATTTCGATCAAATTAAAAATCAATTGGCAATTGCATTGCAATTGGGTCTAGTTTGATTTCGAATATAGCCAAATTTAATAGATTGACCGAATTAAATTGAAATTCAATACTAATTAATACCTCACTTAATCTCGAGCTTCTTGATTTAATAAAATTAAACACATATTTATCCAAACAAATTATTTTTGTGAATGAATTGTATTTAAATCAAGATTTTAACCATTTATATTTATTTTCAAGATAATCCTTGATTAAAAACAATATTCCATAGAATAAATATTTAAGTAATCAAATTATATAATCTCGTATAATTGAACACGATAATATATAATAGCTACTTAAAATGACAAAATTACGTACAAAAATATTTTGAAAAGGTTTTATTCGGATGAAATAAATATTTTGATTTTATTAAAAATCAAAGAAACTCGGGATTAAATTTTGTCATGGAAGGCAAAAATTAGGTGTCAACAGCAATCCCTAAATAAGAGAGCTTGGACATCGAAAATTCAAATAGACAGTTGGTAGATAGTCAAATGCTTTCTATTACTAATGTTATTTTTTTCCTTCTTGAGTTATTTTACTATTTTCATTATTGTCAATATGTTTTTTTCTTTCAGTATCCCAATAATATTTTGATTTTTGATAACTTGTTGGGCCTGAGATTTGAAAAACTCAAATTTGGGCCAACATCAAGAAGGCTCAAAGCTTAAGATTCCAATTTTGCCAAATTTTCTAATTCCAACTTTCGAGGTTTTCAATTCATATATTTTGGAAAAATTATAGTCCAATCTCTTTGGTAATCTATTTTATAAAATATGTATTGAGTGTATATAATATATATATATATACATATATATATATATATATATATATAAAATGGCTGAAGTATATATTACATATATACTTCGATTGTATATACATATTATATACATACCTATACATAGTATATACAATCGAAATATATATGTAATATATACTTCAGCCATTTTAATAAATAAGATGGACTACCAACATGGATTGTGGTGCACCGGATGAGGCTGCTCCACCCTTAACTAGAGGTCGAGGGTTCGACCCTGGGCATGGAGAAAACTCTGTTGGGAGCGATACCCCCCGAATGGGGCCCTACCCGGCGCGAATCCGGATTAGTTGGGCTCCAATACGGGTACCGGACACCAAATGAAAAACCAAAAAAAAATAAAAATAAGATGGACTAACAATACATTTACGTAAGTTACCCCAATAACGAAACTTTTTTCATATTCAATACTAAACTCGAAATCTCGAAATCTCTTATACCAAGATAGAGAAAGGTCCTACCTACATAATTTATGTTCCCAAATAAAAGAAAAAGTCTTATTATCTAAAAAATATTATTTAATTTATGTTATCCTGAAGTCAATGCTTAAACCATTTTTTTTTAAAAAAATAAATATTATTTATATATAATAAAGTTGAATTTTCTTATGGCCTCTCATGCAGAGGCACCTGATCCCATGTACCTCTTCTTTGGCTACAAAATAACCAACCTAAATTTAGTTGTTAAGCAATCACATTAATTAACCCATGGGTCAAGAATTTTAAAATAATTTTATATTTTAATAAATTTGAATCTTCAAATAATTCTCTTTTTAAAAAAATACCCTTAACTTCTCAAGTCCACTACAAGCCACACAAAGTCTCTAATTGACTCAATTATTAGTCGAATTGAATACTAAACATATGTTCGTGAGAATCAATTAATGTTTCACTAATAAATTGAAAAATATTGAATTATTAATTAAATTAAATAAGCATGGTTAGCTATGACTCATTAAACTGTTGGCTAATACCAAGTGGTATTTGTTGGCTTTGACTCATCTCCAATATAGATTTACTAACTAATTTGTCTTTCATTGGCAACTTGTTAATAATAATAATTATTATAATGTTATTATAATTAATATTATTATTATTATCAGATTTTTTTTTTCTTGTTTACAATTCTATGTTTTAGGCTTATTGTATCTCTAGATTTAGTGTGTAATTAAGGTAAGTGTTTGTTGAGTCATACAAGTGTCTTTTTGGGTTAAATTAAGAGTTTGCCCCCTAAAAGTTTAGCTAATTTGCATTTTTAAGCAATTTAGTTTAATCTTTTCAAGAAAGTATTGTTATACCATAGTAATTAGTAAAATAAAGATTTTGATTATTATTAAATGAAAAGTATGGGCCACGATCAAAGTTGAAAATAAATCTAACTTATTATTTTAAAGGTGAAAAGGTTATCTTTTCGTTATTTGTACATTTTAGAAATAAAAGATCTAAATTTTATGGACTTCTATCGTAACACTAGATTAATATTATAATAAATAATAATTAATTTTTTTCGATCACATATTAATAAATATTTATCTTGCTTTTATATATACCTATAAGGTGTAAATAAAAATTACTAAATTCATGTGAATTTGTAGCAAAACTTCTAGATCCACTTCTAAAATAACCTAGTTGACTAAATGAACAAATTGCATCAAATTAGGGACAAAAATTGCTGTTCCAGTATGTTGAGAATTGAGATTGTTTCAAATTCATGATTAAATAAAAGATTAGACATGAATAGATAATTAAAAAAAAATATTGTTTGAAATATTGATAATCATTAAGCCTGACAAATTAAAGCCTTTAATTAATCTTGCTTTGTTTTTTTGGTTTTGACTTTCAAGAGTACAAATCTAGTTAAGGTGATTACTACTAACACTCAATATTACATTAATAATATATTATATTTTTGTAATCTTTACTTTAATATAATTACCAATAATCTAGTTGGCATTAATTGATTAATCATATACGTACTGTATGTACGTATTACGTATTTACGTACATGCATAAGTACTCGAAACACGAGCACGTGTCCACGGGTGAATTAATTCAGCATCTCAATTAAATAATTAAATTGACTAAACCATGTACTAATCATATGTTTACAATATACAAACCATAAACCTGACAACTGAGAAAGATATAATAAAATAAAAATCACAGCATCTTAATTAACTAACTGTTTGATTATTGTTTTTTTAATTAACATAAATAAGTTAAATTAGACATTGTAGAGAGCAATGAGACACTATTAAACAGCCTCAACTTATCTGTAAAGTATTAAGAATGACTTGTAATGAAAGTGATATGCATAAAAAATAAATATATGACCCTAACCTCCTGCACCCTACTTACACCCCTCCCCACCCCCCAAACAACAAAGCATGTATATATATATATATGACCCTACCCTCCTACTCCCTACCAACCCCCCCCCCCACCACCACCACCACCACCACACACACACACCAAAGCATGTGTATATATATACCTATAGGTTTATATATGTTTATATTATGCTAATAGAGTCAAATCTATAGGTTTATATATGTTTATATTATGCTAATAGAGTCAAAAGTATATGAGAAGTGAACTCTTCAGAGTCACTTATGGACAAGTTTCTAGTAAACTCAATCATTAAAGAATATAAAAATCACTGTTTAATTGGATTTGATAACATCATTATAATAAAGAGTGGTTTTTGAAGTGGTTTCCACTTCACAAGCTAGTTGTAGAAAGAAATAAACTAATTATGTCAATGTAGGACCAGTGGACCACTAGGAGAAAAGCAAAGTTTTATTTGGTTTTTGCTTTCTTCATTTACTTTTTAAATTGTGCATGGTGCATGGAGTTTTCAAATCCCATCCCATTTTTGATATTGTCTAATTTTTTCAAGTAGGTGATTTGTTCTTATCCTTGTTTGGTCGTGACTAAGCCAGAAATTTGATGAAGAGTGTGTAAATTTTTTTCTCAATTGCGTTAAGGGTGTGCAAAATTAAATAAACACTCATAATAACTAACATTTAACCTATATACACAACATATTTTTCGATGGGTGTGCACCTGACCACCCTTTAAAATAAATGGCTCCGCCCATATTGTTTGATACTTCGTACGCGAGATAAGGTAGAATATTTCATAGTTATGTTTGATACTAAAATTTTATAACCATATTTAGCTGAAGGAGAAAAGCAAAATATATTCTCCGCAAAGTAACATATTTTCATTACTAAATCAATTTAACAAAGAAATAATGATGGATTATTAATGAATTTTGAATTAGCTATAATCAATTCAATCAAAGCAACACACTTCTTGACTAATTCATTTCTAATTCATACATTACTAATTCATGCATTACTAATTCCGTATTTGTATCAAACGACGCTTTCTTGGAGTGGGGTGTGTGTTAGGATTTAGAGGTTTGGGGGTGGGTGGGGTGGGGTGGGGTGGGGTGGGGGTGGGGGTGGGTGGGGAATAATGATTGTTAAGGTACAAATTCATAAACGTGTGAGGTGACTATGTTGTGGTAAGGTGAGGGAACCATGGAGGACCACCATCCTCTTGTTTTTTTTTTTCATTTGGTTCAAAATTATTTTATGGACCCATACAATAATAAAACAAAAACAAAAACAAAAACAAAAAATTTAAAAAAGGAAAAGAATTGCATCATAACTTTTAATCAACTTGCAAATAATTAATGTTTTGGATGGTATTCTCAGAAAACTAGGATACAACCCTGGATTTGTATTAGCACATTGATTTAAATATATATAATTTTGGGAGAGCATATTCCTAATCTTACATGCATATACATGGAATTGAATTCCATTCTTGACTTCTTAATAATAGGGTTAAGTACATCTGAACTAATTAATAATTAATAATTAATTATTTCAACATCAAAGTAGTAATCGGTCTCCCGCATTGTTCACCCTTTTTAGTACCTTTTTTCGTCCATCTTTACTTCTCCTTATTAAAAATAAATATTTAATACTCCCTCCATTTTGAAATAAGTGAATTGTTGGGATATTTATTGGTGTTTCAAAATAAGTGAATCATTGAATTTTTTTCCAAATTTACCCTTATGATTTGACAATCAATTAACTTTTAAAAAAGTATTACAAGGTCAACTTTTTCTTTTTTTTTGGGGTAAAAATGGAAAGTTGTGTTAAATTTATGTCTTTAATGTTTTTTCCTTAATCTGTGTGCAAAAATTCAACAATTCATTTATTATGAAATGGAGGGAGTAATAATTATCCAATACTGAAAAAATTTGATTGTGACGTTTTAAAGGGTAAATAAATTCACTTTTAAACAGTATAGGTGTGTATTATGTCACTTCAATAGTTTAGATGTGTTTTCGACTTTTCGAGTATAGTTTAGAGTAGAAATAATGACTTTACCCTATTAATTAACTCAATCAAGACAAGTGTGACATATCATGTAACAATTCTCGTGGTAATTTTTTGATTTTTATGTATTTTGACCGTTTAATCCTCCCACCAGTTGTTCATGGTAATTCTAGTCTGCGGGTGTGGTTGACACAATTTTCGAGGTGTTTGGGTAATTAGAATTATGCAAGTTTTTATTTTTATTTTTTGAAGGTTGAAAATAATATGGTTGATCAAAGTCAATATTCGATGATATCGAGATTGAAATAGAATTTCGACAATTTAATTTGATGCTCCAAAATATCATTTTTAGGTTAATAGAACCTTTGATTTGAGTCTCAAGATGCTCAAACGAAATTTAAGTAGTTGGTTGAGAAGTTGGAAGCTTGAATTTAAGGTTTGCCTTCAATCAAAATTTGTTCAAGATGATCTTTGTTCAGCGTCTTGATGAATCCATTCAGTCTAGAATGTCGTTTTCAATAAAGTATCATATTTAATTTGCGTTCATGAGGTTTCAGACGAATTTTGAGAGTTTGTTCAGAGAATTTTTGGACTTAGAGTTTTGTTGGTGTTCAATTGTTCTGGTGCAACACATTTGTGCACCATAATCGTGTTGGAGGGACCGCGATCACAGAGGATAATTAGTGGGGTCCTAGTCTAGGTCAGTACTATTGATCATTGCGAATGTGATTGGACCCTTGTGATGGTGAAAAAGGAATCGATCTGGACATAAATCCTCTTTTGGAATATAAATCACATAACTCAATTTTTGAAGCTTGAAAATTCTTTTTTGAAGATTTAAAAGATGATTCTCAAGAATTCTTCTTTGGATATGATTCTTAATCTATATTTATACATTTCTCAATGATTTACGTGTGATTTCATCTTGCAATCTTGATATTTTAATTGAAAAATTTTAAAAAATTGTGTCTTGAGTTAAGAAATGATATTTTAATGATCTGAAGTCGATTTTGATTTATTTATTTTTTATATAATTTCAAAATTTAATTTCTTAAGTTATCGGTAGCATTTCAAAAAACAATTCTAGTTTTTCTCTGTTGGACTCGGGGGTTGACATTTAAAAAAAAAAACATATTAATCTTTGACTTTGATGTATTTTGAAAATTTTACTCCCTCCGTATTTGCGTTATGATATTTGTGATCTGGTGGAGTGAGTTGGACGGTTCCCTAGGTGGTTGGTCGAGTCTTAAGTGAGTTTTCATTTTGAAATTTTTTTAAGTTGGTTTGATTGATCATGTTCAACATTTGAAATTTTAGCTATTGTATGGTTATTTCGTCAGTTTCGTTAACTCAATAATGTCATTTTTAAATTAAAAGCACCGTTTGTATGGATCCTGAGACATTCAGATGGATTTTGAGTAGTTAATTAAAAAATTGAAAAGTTAAAGTCTTCAGTTGATATTGATAAACATTCAATGATAACGGCCTCCATTTGTGAATATAATGATTCTACTGAGTCTGAAATCTCTTACCAAGGGATTCGATAAATTTTAAATTTTAATTTTTGTTTTTTAATGTGTTATTAAGCGCATGACTCAAAAAAGATAAGATCATCACACCAATTGAGAGTTTACGAAGATGTGCCAATCAAAAGTTTAATTAAAAGTCGTCAATTTTACATTAAATAAAATAAATAAATTTATCTCAAACAAATAAAGAGAGTTCATTTATAACGACATTGAAATTTAAATGTAATAAATTCCAAATGTTTACTTCCAAAGATGGATCAATTGGAAGTCACTAAATGAGGGATTCTTAGAACGAGAAAAATATATACCCAACTCCTTCACCAACCAAGTACAATAGAGATTTTTCTCGATCCTAATGTAAGAAGCTAAGTGACAAGGGCTTTTTCTATGATAGAAAACATCAAACTCATTATGTTTTTTGCCCCAATCAAATGTGCAATGAAAATAAGTAGTGCCCAGCAAATTCTTATGGAATGAGAATTCAAATTGGTCATCTGATTTAAGTGTGTGAATTTTAAGATCATCATCCGCTGATTGACAATGAATATAGAGTTAAGAAGTATTTTGCGGGAGGCCACTGATAAAACGTTCAGTAATTTTTGGATTAAAAGATAAAGAATTTGTCATCATCACCATATTGGTGACAAATGAAATAAACAATAAAAGTTGAACTTTGGTGTAAGAATGATAAGCCATTTTACAAGTAAAAGTAAAGTTGATTTTCCCACTTTATAAAGATGATATACAAATTTGTGTAAGAATGATAAGCCATTTTACAAGTAAAAGTAAAGTTGATTTCCCCACTTTATAAAGATGATATACAAATTTGGCATTGAAGTATTGACTAAAATTAAATTAAGAAGATTACATCAAATTAATTAGGTAATTAAAGTAGATTACTTTTTTTAATCTTTTTGTGTTAATTTCATTTTCACTTAATTTTTGTTTTGTAGCATTAAAGTCTTAAGTATGACCAAATTAAACTAACAAGATTGCACCAATCTGATTTTGTATTAAAGTAGACTACTTTCTTGACCTTTTTGAGTTGATTTCATGTTCACTTAATCTCTATTTTATAGCATTAAAGTCATTAAATTATTCTTTTAACATACAAATTAATCAACTTCGTTTTGATATCGCAGAAAAAATAATAAACTATTTTCAACAACGATAACATATTTGGGTATTCTAATAAAGTGGGGTCTGGAAAGGGTGAAGTGTATGCAGTTCATACCACTATGCCAGATGAAGGAGTGCATCCTACCTTGTTTAGAAGTGTATCACTTTATTATTTTGTACCTTATTTAGACTTCTACCTAACTTAGATAGAAGTGAATCACTTTATTATTTTGTACCTTATTTAGACTTCTACCTTACATGATTAATTACTTGTATAAATAAAACATTGTACCTCTATTTTATTTCAGTTGAATATATTCATTCCAATCAATTCAAGTTCAGTTATTCAAGTATTCGATTCAATTCAATCATTATCAATCATTTTCTCCCTTCAATTTTTTTTTTTTTATCTGGAGATTCATTTTTTTTGATATCATGTTAAAAATAAAAAGAATTTTGAATAAGTAATTGAATTTGTTGAATGAATGAATGATTGAATTGAATCGAATACTTGAATAATTGAACTTGAATTGATTGTACTGAATGTATTCAATTGAAATAAAATAGAGGTACAATGTTCCATTTATACAAGTAATTAATCATCTAAATAAGGTAGACGTTTAAGGTTCCGTTTACTTCTTTTTTTAAGATTCAGACGTTTGAATCTGAATGCACATCTGAATGATTAAGATGTTGTCTCTAGATCTGAAAACTAAATGATTAAGACCGATTGTTTTTCAACATCTGAATGTGTAAAAAAAATTATTTGTATACATAATAAAATAAAAATACAATTCAAATAAAAAATTAATTATATATTAAAAAAGTATGTAATTTAATACAACAAAATTATTAGTATTTGATTGAGAAAAAATATTTATGTTTGTTAGTGATAGTGGAGATGGCTTATAATGGTGGTTGCGGGGACAATGATTGATGTTAGTGATTAATAATGTTGGTGGAGATAATTATGATGGTTGGTATTGTAGTGACCGTTATGATGGTGGCGATTGATGGTGGTGGTTGTTGTTGTGATGTGACGTTGCTTGATGTTAGTAGTTTAAGGTGTGTATTGTGTTGGCTGAAACATAAATGCATGATGATTGACGATGTGTTGATGCTAGTTGGAGATGTTATTTGTTATGATGGTGGAGATGGTTGTTAGTAGAGATAAATTGTAGCGATAGTACTGGCTGAAGTGGTCATAGAAGTGCCGTTACTAGTGACAATGATGGTGGCAGCCAAAGAATGTATAGAGGTTGTGATGTATTAGTGGTAGTTAGTGGTGGTGCTAGTTGTGATAGATGAGTTGGTTGGTGTCACACCCCCTTTTTACGCGCGTACTCCAAAAACATGGAATATTTTTAAAGTTCGAAAGGGTTTTATTATTTAAGTGACAAGAAACAAAATTTTGTTTCGGAAAAGGATTATTTGCATTTTTATTCAGAGTCGCCACTTGGCATAATCCGGTGTGCCAAGTCACCTTTGAAAAATCCCTTTTTCGAAACCAATTGACTCTTAAACCGGTTTGCGCACAGAGATTCCGGCTAAGGAATTCTGTTGACCGAGGGGAAGGTGTTAGGCACCCCTCGATCCCGTGGTTCGACCACGGTCGCTTGGTGGGGTGTATCGACTATTTTGGCATTATGAAGTGTATAAACTACAGAAAAAGCACGCCAAAAAAACAATTAAACAAAACAAAACGAAACAAACCGAAATGTAAATACAGTCCAATTATTACAATCCGAAATAGAAAGGGACTGAAAATAAACCTACGCTAATCCTAAACTAATGCTTTACCCGATGCCTCGGGCCTTCATCACGGACGTCCTCCGGGTACAAGGTACTTCGGGGCATTCCCCGGATAAATCAATACAAATCCTTCGGGGCATTCCCCGGCCAAATGAGTACAATTTAAACTTTTCGTGCAATAAAGTAGAAAATATCATTCAAGCACATATCCAAAACACTCCAACAAATTGTTATTCCTAAATTTGCCTACCCGGCCTACGTTTGCCTATGTGTTCTCGACTAAAGACATAATTCCATCATTGATTCATACCAACAATATATCAAATATTAACCGAATCTATCCTTTTGTCAATTTTTCAATTTCATCCCCCGACTTTCTCTCTATTCATCCATTAGAACATGATCAAGTTTATGCCTTAATCTACCAAAAACCAAGCAACCAAGCATCACAATCACAACATCAACATAAACAAAAATCCAACAAAATCATAATCACCACTCACAATCGCAACTAATCAAAACCAAAACAACCACATATATATATATATATAAAAGACGAGTTAAGAAATGGACCTCGATAGCACGCTGTGTCGATAATAAGGAATTCCGAAGACCAAAATACTCGATCGGAGATCCTCACAACGAACCAACCAAACTCGGTATTAAAATAATAATTGGACAGCTCCAAAATCCGTGAATAACAAAAAAAAGAACTTTACTATACGACACCCGCAACCGAGAACGACAACACAATTCGATAAAGACGAATCGAGATCCATTATCGACGACGAATCCACAAAATAAATGAAACCAAGATTAACCAACAAACAACAGAAAACTAAAACCCAACGTAGATCAGGCTCCGGGGAGTTCCGGTGACGGAGAGGCGGCGACTGTCGTCGACGGTGACGGAGATCTGGTGATGAAGATCCGGTCAGATCTGGTCGCGAGCCGGCGTCGGAGATCCGGCAGATCTGGTTGGGATCTCGGGTTGGGTCCGGTCGACGTTACTCTTGCGGGGATTCGGTCGATTCTCGGACGACGAACGATGTGAAGGCCGGCGACGGGCCGACTGCCGTCGTTGACCGAAGAGAGAAAGGAGGAAAGGCGGCCGGAGCTGGCCGACGCGTGATGGCGATTGGTCGGCGACGGCGGCGCTGGTGTTGTCGCTGATTATCACCGACGTCGGTGTTAGTGGTTATCGCCGGCGTCGGTGTTAGTGGTTATCGCCGGCTGAAAACGGCACTATTCCGGTGTCGGTGACTTCTTGGAGGAGAGGGAGAGTGAGTTTAGAGAGAGAGTGAGTTTTTGAGAGAGAGGGAGCCAAATGCTGATGGTCCTCCTCTTTTTTTTTTCCTTTTTCTTTTTTTGTGTGTATGTGTGGGTATATATTGTGTTGAGTCTTTTCTTTGTTGACAAGAAAAAGAGAGGGGGGTGGGGTAACGTGGGGTAGGGGGCAGTGGTGAGGTGTTATTTTTTTATTGGGTGGGTGGTTAGGATAAGATAGGGTTAGTTATTTTTGTCATTTTGTAGAGGGATTATCACACGGGTGAGGGTACATGGTAGGATAGGATAAACAATAGGTAAGAACGATATCGGGGAGGGACGAAATTAGGTGTCTACATCATGCCCCCTTTGAATGTAAACATGAAGTGTTTTCAGGCAAAGAAGTAGACAGCGAGATAGAATTTTGTCCCGACCATTATTCAAAGAAAGAAAAAAGAGAAAAAAGGACTACCGGGTCTTGAATTAGGACAGCCTACCCACCCAAATTATGAAGGGATCAAGTGATAAGTATCTCCAAGGATTGGACGGAGATGGACTATACCGAGTTGGAGAGTCGAGTGATGTTCCGTCGAGGTTCTGGTCTGCGGCTCTGTTATTACATCAAAAATGAAAATTACAAGTTAAAACATAAATGAAATTACAAAATCCTATCTATACAGCTTCTGTTGTTTCTTGACTCGACCTTTCATCACCCTATTCTTCAGGCAGGCTCCTGACTTGCAATTTCTTTCACCTTGTTTGCTTGGCTTTCAATTGCTTCACTTTGTTGCTTGGCTCTTTTGTTTCTTCACCCTATTCTCCAGGCGGGCTCCTGACTTGCTATTTCATCACTTTGTTGCTTGAATTTTCATTTTCTTCACTCTGTTCTCCCGGTGGTCTCCGAACATGCTATTTCATCACCCTGTTCTTCGGGCGGGCTCCTGCCTTGCTATTTCATCACCCTGTTTAGCCTTGCTATTTCATCACCTTGTTCTTCAGGCGGGCTCCTGCCTTGCTATTTCATCACCCTATTCTTCAGGCGGGCTCCTGAAACTCAAAATTAAAACTAGAACGAAAATTATCCCAAACAAGAATTATAAATAATTAGTATTTCATTTTTGAAAGCATTGTCCCATTTTCCAGGAAGGTCCTGATGATAGGCGGATTTACACGCCTATATCAATATATTTTGCCCATATTTTAGCCTAGTTTTGAGAACAAATTATATATTTCATGCACTTTTAGTCCTTTTTCCCGTAAATGAGCTAACGAACATGACTAGGAAAGTTTCAGGTATAAATGATGCAAAATACAGCATTTTATGGCTAACTTGACGCAAAAGAAAGCTCACGAACGAAGGAGAAGGAAGTGGGACGCCTAAAGGACCAAAACTGCTGCATGGAAAAACTGTCCCGGGCTAAAACAACAATTCTGAAGACTTTGGGGACTTACATACACAAAGCTGGATTTTGACAATGATACATTAACCTAGTACAATTAGGTTATGTATTTCATTATTTTATGTGGATTATGATAATTTTACCTTAACCTAGTACATTTGGGTTAAGGATTTCATTAGTCTAGTAGGATTTGGTTATTTATTTCATTAGCTTAGAAGGAGTAGGATATGGGTATTATAAATACCCTATCATGCTAGAGATTTTGAATGAATCTTACATTCAACATTCAACAATTAATTTTCTTCCATCCCTCTCATCTTCCACTACAAACACTTCTAATCTACTCTTCTATTCTTAAACTCCACAACAAGAGAATCATTACTTGCTAAGGAATCACGCCTCACGCCTATCACTTGATCTACACGCCATTACTCAATATCGTGATATAATAACAATGTCAATCGTGATTTCCTTCGCATTCATGGGTAACTAAACTTCTCTGTTGGGGTTATGGAAGCCGAATGAGTTACTATCTATTGCTGTGAGTTTGTGAGTTTGAGGCACGTATATTGCTTATATCATTATTCTCTTCATCTTAAATCTACATTCTTTGCGGTTGCAAACGCAAGAATACGCCAGTCTAACATTTAACTTGTTCGAGAGAAAAGTTATTTGTCTGGAAAAGAGATAATGTCAAAGTAATAGGACACCCTTTCCTATTAAAAAGCTAGTGCCGTAACTGGACTAACCTCTTAGAGAATTCGTACCGTTAGACACGCTTTAAGCTCGAGAGAGTTAAAGTGAAATAGTCCTTGTTTAGGTCGAGACACGCTTGGAGTTACCATCGACTACAATCCTCTATAAGCAATGGTATGTCAGAATTCTACACACTCATAGCCAATAGAGACGTATACCTCAGAAGGTGGACATAACCCCAACGCTTCAATTCTCATTGTTTACAACCAACGTAACAATCTCTCTCTTTTTACTTTATTATTTTCAGCTTTTGTTTACATTACTTGCAAAACAAGAATCCCCCCTTCTTACGAGACTTGCACCAAAATTTTAGTAATTTTACTTACTTGTTGGCCAAGCTATTCCCTGTGGGATCGACACCCAACCCAGGTTGGATTCTATATTTGCTAACGACCGCTTTACACTCAAACGAGAGCTGTAGATTGAGCGTTATCAAAAATTGGCGCCGTTGCCGGGGAATACACGTGTCAATTAAGTTCATAATAATTACTAAACCCTTTGGTCAAAGACTCTCGTACTTTTACTTTTAGTTTTTGTTTTTGTTTACTGCAGGTTTTTTGTTCAGTACATCAATGGATGCACAACGTGAAATACCATTCGATGATGATGATGATGATCTTGATGGAGCTGGTGCCACTGGAGCCATTATTCTTTCGCCATTAGCCCCCAGAGCCAAGTTCAACATCACGAGCACCATGATTCTGTTATTGCAACTCAAGGGATTATTTGGTGGACTAGCAGGCGATGATCCGAATATGCATCTCATCAACTTTATTTCTACATGCAAGTCGTTTGACAATCCTGGAGTTGGTCAGAATGCAATTCGGTTACGCTTATTTCCATTGTCTCTGTCTGGGGAGGCAACACTATGGTTGAATGGGCTGACTCCTGATTCAATTACAAATTGGAGGGAATTGAGAGACGCTTTCCTAGAAAGATTCTTTCCGCCGTCCAAAAGGGCACAATTGAGAGATGAAATCAGCAATTTTCGTTAGCTTCCCACTGAAGCTCTTCATGAAACATGGGAGAGGTTCAAGACAAAGCTAGCGAGATGCCCAAACCATCACATGACTAATGTTCACCTCATGAAGATATTGTATAGAGCCTTGAATTCAATAACTAAGCCAGTGGTGGATAATGCAGCTGGAGGATCTTTTATGGACCTCACCTTTGGTCAAGCAAGCAATATGCTAGATCGCATGACGAAACAAAGTAGAGCTTGGCGTACCAGGGATTCCGAGGTAGCAAGCCCCACTTTATCTATAGGCATGACTGCAGACCAAAGAAGAAGACAAGAATAACGTGATCAAGATATGGCGCACATGAAAACACAAGTGGATCTTCTCACAAAGCATCTATTATCAGGGAAGACCAAAAAAGTTAAAGCCATTGTCGCACATAGAAGAGACGAATCTGATTTGGAGAAAGAAGCCAACTACTTGAGTAATCAAGGGGGTTTCCGAGGCAATGCCCAAGGAAACCAAGGTCGGAACTACTATGAGAAATTTGGAAACAAGGACCAAGGTAGTTGGAAGAACAAGAATGACAATAGTGGTATGTATGTTCCCCTGGAAAACGTGACACCACCACATCTAGTTCTGGAAGTATGGAAGACATGATGGCTAAATTATTTAAAGGAGTGGAAGCAACAAGCGCGGGAGTTACTGAGGTAATTAATGATTTGTCCTCCATGAAACAACTAGTTGATTCTCATTCCACTTCAATCAAGCAAATAGAGCAGCAATTGAGCCAACTTTCAGTAGCACTCAATCAAAGAAAGGCTGGCACTTTACCTAGCGATACTGTGCAAAACCCAAGAAATGATGGGTCATGCATGGCCATCACTACCAGAAGTGGTAAGGTGCTGGAACCTTCAGCAAAAGGCAAGCAAGTGGTTGACGAAGTTGCGGACATGGATGATAACACAAAAGGAGAAGATGCCGCAACAACCAGTCCTGACGTCAAGGACGTCACGCCCAGTGACGTGCAGCCTGAAAAAATGGAAAAACAGAAGCAAGAGGAGAAGAAAGCCATGGAGAGAACACTTCCATACCCACCACCACTTTTTCCCCAAAGATTGAAGAAGGCGGCGGATGACACTTAGTTCAGCAAATTTATGACTATGTTGAAGCAGCTGACCATTAATGTTCCATTGGTGGAGGCACTTGAACAAATGCCTGGGTATGCGAAGTTTATGAAGGATCTTTTGGCAAAGAATAGGGCAGCAAGTTATGAGCTGAAGGATGATGTGCATCATTGTAGTGCAATTGCTACCCGATCGATAGTTCAGAAGAAGGCCGACCCCGGAGCTTTCACTATTCCTTGCACCGTTGGATCTTTGAACTTTGCCAAAGCATTATGTGACCTAGGATCCAGCATCAACTTGATGCCATTATCGATCTACAAGAATTTTGGGTTAGGAGATCCTACACCAACTAATATGAGGCTTGTTATGGCGGATAGGTCGGTAAAACGACCGGTTGGTATTCTATGCGATGTCTTGGTAAAGGTTTCTTCATTTATCTTTCCAGCAGACTTTGTCATCTTGGATTGTGAAGCAGATTCAGAGGTTCCCATAATCTTGGGACGTCGTTTTCTTGCTATAGGAAGTGTGCTCATTGATTTGAGAGCTAATGAACTTTCATTCCGAATAAATGACGAAGTGGTTCGATTTGATGTTTGTAAATCAATGAAACAACCCAAAGATCCGAGTGTATTTTTGGTTCCTGATGTTTTCTTTGATGATCCGAAAGAAGTACTTAAAGAAGAGCAAATTATTGCTGACCCTTTGGCGGTTGTGCTCATGAATGGAGAGAGTAAGGATGCTGAAAATTGCAAAGAAGCTATTTGTGCTCTATCAGGATTGGGGACATATCGCTATGCTCCCAAGAAGCTGGATCATGATCTCAAAAATTGACCCACACCACCAGCGAAGACTTCCCTTGAAAAGCCACCAATGCTAGAATCGAAAGAGTTCCCCGATTATCTAAGGTATGTGTTCTTGGAAAGTATAAAGATACTTCCGGTGAGTGCGGATGATTTAAGTAAACAGCACGTAGAGGCTCTCATCTCTACTCTGAAGAGATACATGAGAGCTATGGGTTGGACTATGTGCTGTTTAAGTGTGGGGTGGCGGTATCGTATGCTATACTTCTCTATCGCATCTATGTTTGTTTATTTTGTTATTTTTTTTGTTGATTTTTTTCCGTATTTTAGTTTTTTTGTTTTTGTTGTTTTTTCTTGCTTCGCATGAAATTATTTTGATAGGCAGCATGAGATTATAACAAGAGTATGTGCTACAATTGTGACTATCGAGACGTTTAGGCTCTAGTTGTGACTCATTATGTGATATTGTGTGGTTCAATTCCTTCACTTGTTGGGTCGAGAGTCTATATTACTTCCAAGCAAGTCGACCATGTGCCTTGTGTGTGTGAGATAATCGTATATTCTATGTGTGTAGCTGATGCTAGAACTTGCCTGGTATGTATGCAAAGCGAAAATAAGGAGTGTAAGTTTAGGATATGATTTAGGCATTTCTTTGGCAACCTATATTTGTTTACCTTCAGTTTTACCTACCCATGGACATCATCCTAGTTAAACCCTTTTGAGCCTTTAGCCTATTTTCTTTGACAACCTTGTATGTAAGCCCAATCCATTTTTTTCAAGACCGTAATTTGATCCAAACTCCTAAGTGCTTTAAAGTGAAAAAGTCATGTGACAACATAAGAGGAAATTAGGTGAGTATGATGCTATAAATTGTAATGGTGCTTGAATGTGTTATGAAAAAGAAAGTGCTATCATAAGAGGTATGTTGTGAAAAGAAAAAGGAAAAGAAAGCTGAAAAGCGAGTTGTGCTTAAAATTGAAAAACAAAAGAGGAGAACAAGGGTGGTAGAATAAAAGAAAGAAAGGTTGAAAGAAAAAAAAAGTGTCAATGATACAAAGTGATGTATTAAAGCGCTTAGGAGCTTAGTCACTATTCCTGGCCAAAATAGTCCTACCCGTCCCTTAGCCTACATTACAACCATCAAAAAACCTACTTGATCCTAATCTTAACATTCCAACATTTAGTAGAGTATTACATTAAGGGCAAGCCTATGGTCATCAGTCGCTACATATGAATTCTTTGTGAGAGTGAGAGCAAGGACATTTTGAGACCCATGTTTGAAAAATATGCTATATTTGTGAGTGATTATGGGTACTATATGGTGAGACACACATGGTTGATGAGTTTTGGATAGTTGTATATGATTCTATGCACTTTAACGTTTGCATGCGAGTTGATCACCATCACGAGTCTATACTTGAGGTTAAATTGTTTCTACTTATAATCGGAAAGCTACTCTTGGTTGATAATCGTTGTGCTTGTCTTAATAAATGTTTTGTGTTGTTACTGTAAAAACCTTAAGTTGATGCTTAGAAGGACATGATATGTTGTTCGAGGACGAACAAAGCTCTAAGTGTGGGGTGTTGATGATAGGCAGATTTACACGCCTATATCAATATATTTTGCCCATATTTTAGCCTAGTTTTGAGAACAAATTATATATTTCATGCACTTTTAGTCCTTTTTCCCGTAAATGAGCTAACGAACATGACTAGGAAAGTTTCAGGTATAAATGATGCAAAATACAGCATTTTATGGCTAACTTGACGCAAAAGAAAGCTCACGAACGAAGGAGAAGGAAGTGGGACGCCTAAAGGACCAAAACTGCTGCATGGAAAAACTGTCCCGGGCTAAAACAACAATTCTGAAGACTTTGGGGACTTACAGACACAAAGCTGGATTTTGACAATGATACATTAACCTAGTACAATTAGGTTATGTATTTCATTATTTTATGTGGATTATGATAATGTTACCTTAACCTAGTAAATTTGGGTTAAGGATTTCATTAGTCTAGTAGGATTTGGTTATTTATTTCATTAGCTTAGAAGGAGTAGGATATGGGTATTATAAATACCCTATCATACTAGAGATTTTGAATGAATCTTACATTCAACATTCAACAATTAATTTTCTTCCATCCCTCTCATCTTCCACTACAAACACTTCTAATCTACTCTTCTATTCTTAAACTCCACAACAAGAGAATCGTTACTTTCTAAGGAATCACGCCTCACGCCTATCACTTGATCTACACGCCATTACTCAATATCGTGATATAATAACAATGTCAATCGTGATTTCCTTCGCATTCATGGGTAACTAAACTTCTCTGTTGGGGTTATGGAAGCCGAATGAGTTACTATCTATTGCTGTGAGTTTGTGAGTTCGAGGCACGTATATTGCTTATATCATTATTCTCTTCATCTTAAATCTACATTCTTTGCGGTTGCAAACGCAAGAATACGCCAGTCTAACATTTAACTTGTTCGAGAGAAAAGTTATTTGTCTGGAAAAGAGATAATGTCAAGGTAGTAGGACACCCTTTCCTATTAAAAAGCTAGTGCCGTAACTGGACTAACCTCTTGGAGAATTCGTACCGTTAGACACGCTTTAAGCTCGAGAGAGTTAAAGTGAAATAGTCCTTGTTTAGGTCGAGAGACGCTTGGATTTACCATCGACTACAATCCTCTATAAGCAATTGTATGTCAGAATTCTACACACTTATAGCCAATAGAGACGTATACCTCAGAAGGTGGACATAACCCCAACGCTTCAATTCTCATTGTTTACAACCAACGTAACAATCTCTCTCTTTTTACTTTATTATTTTCAGCTTTTGTTTACATTACTTGCAAAACAAGAATCCCCCCTTCTTATGAGACTTGCACCAAAAGTTTAGTAATTTTACTTACTTGTTGGCCAAGCTATTTCCTGTGGGATCGATACCCAACCCAGGTTGGGTTCTATATTTGCTAACGACCTATTTACACTTAAGCGAGAGCTGCAGATTGAGCGTTATCAGGTCCTAAACAGAAGGTGAAATCCCATTTTTCAGGAGGGTCCTGAACAGAAGGTAAAATCCCATTTTTCAGGAGGGTCCTGAACATAAAGTAAACTCCCATTTTTCAGGAGGGTCCTGAACAAAAAGTAAAATCCCATTTTTCAGGAGGGTCCTGAACATAAAGTAAAATCCCATTTTTCAGGAGGGTCCTGAACAGAAGGTAAAGTCCCATTTTTCAGGAGGGTCCTGAACAGAAGGTAAAATCCCATTTTTCAGGAGGGTCCTGAACATAAAGTAAAGTCCCATTTTTCAGGAGGGTCCTGAACAGAAGGTAAAATCCCATTTTTCAGGAGGGTCCTGAGCATAAAGTAAAATCCCATTTTTCAGGAGGGTCCTGAACATAAAGTAAAATACCATTTTTCAGGAGGGTCCTGAACATAAAGTAAAATCCCATTTTTCACGAAGGTCCTGAACATAAAGTAAAATCCCATTTTTCAGGAGGGTCCTGAACATAAAGTAAAATCCCATTTTTCAGGAGGGTCCTGAACATAAAGAAAATTCCTTGGATATGCATTTCCAATGGTAGCTGAATCAAGTGAAACGAATTTGCCCCTGTTTCAATCAAAGAAAAAAATCGGTCAGTTAAAAACTTAGTGGTGGCTTGCAACTCTTGGCTTCTCAGGTATCTGCCCCAGTACTCGTTCCTTTCATCTTTGTCCCAAATTGCTAACACTTGCCCTGTCTTACCGCATCATTGACCAAGATCCAGATTGAGGGAAATGAGTTCTGACTCAAACAATGGGTTTTCATTTTACCATGCCCCTGAGGTGCACACTTTTCCCAAATCTGAATGATTCCACGAATCCAATAGCCTGTCGGCTGATAGACTTCCTTTGCTTTGTGTTGAATTACGATCATATTTCTTTCCTGTGCTGCTCCTTGCTTTTCCTCATATAATTGGAAAGACTGGTAGTAAATTTTGAAATCCTTTCTTGCTTGTGTTGACACAGACTTGACTTAAAAATGTAAAGAAATGATGGTGACTTTTGTTTTGATAAATAACATAAGAAAAGACAAAAACATGAATATGTAAATGAAAGAAAAGGGCAATTTCCCATATTCAACAAGAAAACTTATCTGAATACGACAACCAACTCCAATGAGTATGACATGCATTTTGGATTCAGCTGTCTGATCTTCCTATCCAAACTCCCCATTTGTTGTTGAGTTCGTGCCTTTTGTCGCTGAGCCGTTTCTTCAAATCCATTGGATTCATACATCACATTCGACTGACGACATCTAAAAAGACATTCGCCAACAAATCTCTTTCTTTTCACTTTTCACTTTTCTCTTGGACTCTCCATCGCCTTACGGTGCCCGTGAGGGTTTTCACCAATAAGACTCTCTCATTTTTGTATTTCTCTCATTTTTGTTTTCTCACAACTCACCATCGCCTTATGGTGCCTGCAAAGGTTTTCACCAATAAGACTCTCTCATTTTTGTATTTCTTTCCTGATTTCTTATGCTTAGGGAGACAAGCGTTACTTCGCAATGTATCATCATATCCATTGCATGCTTAGCCTTAACACTATAAAAAATTGATCTGAAGGACTTTCTTTGGTTGTAACTTGGCTTTTGGTCAAGGTTACAAAAGATGGTAAGAGGCTCAAACGATACTTGAAGTGGGGGTGGGACTTACAACTTTTGGAATCGACTCAAACAATGCATTAACTTATGCCCCAGTTTTGTTGACTGGGTGAATCTTAAATCTTTATTTGGTTGGACCGAGCCCGAAATAGGGCAGCCTACGTATCTCACTCCCGAGAGAGGAGAATCAGGTCGCACGTAGTTCCATCAGCTTGTTCTTTGTTTTGATTTGATTTTGATTTGATTTTTGATTTATTTATTTTTTAATTTCTTTCTTTTATTCTCATTTCCTCGATATTTATCTTTGACTCTATTTCGATTCCAAAGGAGGGATATGAAAGAAAAAAATAAAACGAAGCTCAAACGGATAAACAAGGGATGACACAATGTTTGGATAAAAGAATAAAATTCATTCATCATATCAATCTTCAAAAATGAAAGTACTAAACATGCAATAAAATCAAACAAAGGATCAAATATCATACATAGTATCTTTTGACCGCATCAGCATTGATAGCCATTTCTGCCATTTTGCCTTCAATATCTGTCAAATATAAGGCTTCATTGAGTAACACTTTTTCACAACGAAGGGACCTTTCCAGTTAGGGTAGAACTTGCCTTTTGCTTCAACCTGGTGAGGAAGGATACGTCTTAATACCAACTGACCAACTTCAAAATTCCTGGGATGAACCTTTTTGTTATACGCACGAGCCATCCTCCTCTGATACAACTGGCCATGACACACGGACGTTAGCCTTTTTTCTTCAATCAAACTCAAATGTTCCAGTCGGGTTTTTACCCATTCATCATCATCAATCTCTGTTTCTACAATGACTCGAAAAGAGGGAATTTCAACTTCTGCAGGGATGACTGCTTCTGTCCCATACACCAATAAATATGGAGTTGCCCCTGTTGAAGTACAAACAGCGGTGTGATAACCCAGCAATGCAAATGGCAACTTTTCATGCCACTGTCTAGACCCTTGTACCATTTTTCGCAGTATCTTCTTTATATTCTTATTGGCGGCTTTTACAGCACCATTGGCCTTTGGGCGATATGGGGTAGAATTTCGATGTGCGATCTTAAACTGTTGACATACTTCTTGCATCAAATGACTATTGAGATTGGCAGCATTATCTGTAATGATCTCAGCAAGATGATCTGCCAAGGCTTGGGCTTTCATGGCGGTTCGAGTCACATATACGATGTCAAACTCGATAAGCAATATTTGCCACTTTGCCAATCGACCTGTCGGCATAGGCTTCTGAAAGATATACTTCAAAGGATCCATGCGGGTGATGAGATAAGTAGTATTGGATGAGAGATAGTGCTTCAACTTCAGTGCTATCCAAGTTAGGGCACAACACATCCTTTCAAGAAGAGTATACCTGGCCTCATATGCGGTGAACTTCTTGCTAAGTTAATAAATAACCTGCTCTTTTTTCCCTGTGACATCATGTTGACCCAGGACACAACCGAAAGAATTGATCATGACTGATAAATATAAGATCAAAGGCCTACCAGGCTCCGGGGGTACCAGCTCGGGCGGATTTGACAAATATCTTTTGATTCGATCGAACGCTTCCTGATATTCTTCAGTCCATTTTACCGCAGCACTCTTTTTCAGCAACTTGAATATGGGCTCATAAGTGGTTGTGAGTTGAGCAATAAACCTGCTAATGTAGTTCAGTCTACCAAGCAAACTCATCACCTCCGTTCTATTCTTGGGCGGGGGTAAATCCTCAATGGCTTTGATCGTTGAGGGATCCAATTCAATTCCCTGACGGCTGACTACAAACCCCAACAGCTTTCCAGATAGAACTCCAAATACACATTTGGCCGGGTTTAGTTTGAGATTATACCTGCGAAGCCTCTCAAAGAACTTTCTTAAATCTTTAATATGGTCGGCCTGACTTTTTGACTTAATAATCACGTCGTCCACGTAGACCTCGATCTCCTTATGCATTATGTCATGAAACATTGTGGTCATGGCTCTCATGTATGTTGCTCCAGCATTCTTCAAACCGAACGGCATCACTCGATAACAATAAGTTCCCCATGGTGTGATAAAAGATGTTTTCTCCGCGTCTTCATCATCCATAATGATCTGGTGATATCCGGCATAACAAACCATAAAAAGAGGCAACCTCATGTTTAGCACAGTTGTCTAACAAAATGTGAATGTTGGGCAGTGGAAAATCATCTTTCGGACTTGCTCTATTCAAATCACGATAATCAACACACACTCAAATTTTGCCATCTTTCTTTGGTACGGGAACAACATTGGATAACCACATAGGATAACGAGACACTCGAATTACTGTTGGTTCAAGTTGTTTCATTACTTCCTCTTTGCTTTTAATACTCACATCGGTTTTAAACTTCCTCAACTTCTGTTTGACAGGGGGAAACGCGGGATCAATTGGCAACTTGTGAGCCACTAATTCAGTGCTTAAACCGGGCATATCATCATAAGACCATGCAAAAATATCCTTATAATCAATCAATGCTTGAATCATTCCCTCTTTTATCTGTGGCAAAGCATGTACATTGATTTTAGTTTCCCTAATATCTTCTTGATCCCCCAGATTTATTGACTCAGTTTCATTCAAATTAGGATTCGGTTTGTCTTCAAACTGTTCCAACTCTTTGCTTATTTCTTCTAGTGCTTGTTCTTCATCATATTCCCCATCCTGCTTCATTACATCTTGATTAATTTGGATTTTAAAATCAGGTTGAAAATTCCGCATGCATGTCATGTCATAAGAATCAGCATAAAGAGAACTGTGTAAGAAAAGAAAAACAAAATACATTAGACACAAAACAAATAGGACATTGCATTTCATTAAATAAAAGATAGAAGGGTTTAAACACAGACGCCAACATAACATAAACAAACTAAAGTCCGAATTACAACCCTGAAATAACTCGGATAAACAGAAAGAAAAATAAAATAGACTACCAAAACTCCCTCCTGACGGGGAGAGGAGTGACTTCCCGATTATTGAGCTGGAAAGATAGACCTATGAATTGCACGTCTGCCATACTGGTACCTTCTCCTGCTTCGACCATATCAAATTCGATAAAAAGGTTCTGGAAGTCATCAACCAATTCAACTTCAGATTCCATATGCTCCGCGACATAGCTCTTAACAAATGATTCACTAAGTAGTGGCATTGGGCGAGGGAGTGACCATATTTCCTTTTTCCTTCCCTTGGCTTTCTTCAGATCTTCAGCTGTAGGCTCAAATCCCAGACCAAACGTGCCTAGGTTCTCACTCGGACATATGGGGTGAACTATACCGTGCAGAGATGCTCCCAAACCCTTTCCTGGGTCAAATCCGTATTTCCAAAGTTCACTCACCATCATGATAGAAGCAGAAGACAATTGCGGTCCCGGTATAGCCTGTCATTCAAGGATACGATTCACTGGCACTGTATTAAAAATTTGATAGACGAATGTCTCCTCTACGTTATTTTCTCCAATAAGAGACAAGGGAGACTCTTCGTAGGCTTGACAAATCTCCTTCACCATGAATAACTACTTCCTGCCTGTCATGCTCAAACTTAATTATTTGGTGCAGTGTAGATGCAACCGCCTTGGCCTTGTGGATCCACGGCCTTCCCAACAACAGATTATAAGAGGATTCTACATTCAATACTTGAAACTCTATGGCGAACTCAACAGGCCCTATGGTCAACATTAGTTCTATTTCGCCAATGGAATTTGATTTTGCACCATCGAAAGCCCTGACACATACATTGTTGCGCCTGATCCTCTCCGCACCAATATTCAACTTTTGCAAAGTAGAAATAGGGCAAATATTTGCACCTGAACCTCCATCAATCATAACATGAGTGACATAGAAATCTTCACACTTCACTGTAATGTAAAGGCCCCGATTATGCCCTATACCTTCAACAGGCAATTCATCGTCAGAAAAGCTAATCCGATTGACCTCAAAGATTTTTCCAACCATTTCCTCAAGCTGGTTGACTGTAATCTCCCTTGGAATATATGCTTCATTTAATACCTTAAGTAAAACATCACGATGCTCCTTGAAGTGCAACAGCAAAGATAAAAGGGAAATTTGAGCAGGGGTTTTCTTCAGCTGGTCTAATATTGAATACTCTGGCAATTTCATCTTTTTCAAAAATTCTTCGGCTTCTTCTTCGGTGATAGGCTTTTTGATAGATGACGGTCCACTCACTGTTAGCTTGGACTTTCTTAAGCTTTCAGGCACGAAGCTTCTTCCTGACCTAGTCAAACCCCTTACCTCATCTACATCTTCCACTACTTCTTTCCCATGATAGGTCATCACGGTCCGCCCATAATTCCAGGGAATTCTTTTCGTATCAACTATCGAAGATTAGGTCACCGGTTTGAGGACAATAGGCGCTGCCAGTGCTCTTTTCACCGTCAAGATAGGCTGACTCAAAGCTCCCACCACTGTCAACTTAGGTTTATCCTGACTCGAATCACCATTCCTTCTGGCGTCTTGTACTGTGATCGGGGGCGTCTTGGTGCTTTCTTGAGCTTCATCTTATCTCACTCCTTTCTGGCTCAATGACATTGCTTTTAAAGACTCCGCTACATTCACCGATTTCTCCTCAATGGTCTGTATCTTGACAATAGGCTTATAACCCCTCAAAGACTCTTTCCCATCATATATCAATTCTAACATATTGGCTTCAGCATGAGTTGGCAGCGGATTTTGGTTAATGTTAGGACCCTCCGGGGCCTGGACCAGCATCTGATTTGTGTCAATTAAATCTTGGACAGCTCTCTTTAAATGCCAGCATTTCTCAATATCATGGCCTGGCATATCGGAACAGTACACACACCTTAAAGAATAATCAAGATTCCTTGGTGGTGGATTGGAAAGCCTTCCTTGAATTGGGCTTATAACCTTCAACTTCCTTAACCTATCAAATAAGCTAGCATATGACTCCCCAAGAGGTGTGAATTGATTTTTGACCGTCTTCTCCTTCTTATACTCGGGCTTAGGCTGAAAACTGGGTCTGGAGGAGTTTTGCTAATTTGGTGGAGTGAATGGGCGATTTTGTGGAGTTTGCGCACGCCACTGCGGGTAAGAAAGGGTTTGTTCATATGGCTGCGTGCTATATACTGGGTAAGGGGGTGGTGGAATGGAATATAAAGGGTTTTGTGGAGGGTAGTAATGGTGGGGAGGAATATATGGAGCATGGGCGTAGACTTGGGCTTGGGATTGGGGATAGGGGCGAGGTGGTAATGGGTTCCGGCTACGACAGTCGCAACATCCTTTTTCTTTTTTTGCCTCCAAATGCGCCAGATCCACCTTGAATCGCTTGTGTGGTAGCTTTTAATGCAGCAAAACTCACTATTTGACCGGTCTTAATCCCGTCCTCTATCATCTCCCCCATTTTGAGGACTTCCATAAAAGACTTTCCCATTGCCGGAAGTAAATGTTGAAAATAGGTCTCATCCTGCGCCTGAATGAAAACTTCTACCAACTTACTTTCTTTTATTGGAGGCTTTACCCTAGCGGCCTGTTCACGCCACCTTATCGCGTATTCCCTAAAACCTTCAATGCTCTTTTTCTTCATGTTGACCAAAGATTTTTCATCCGGAATCAAGTCGATGTTGTACTGAAAATGTTGAACAAATTCAGAAGCCAAATCGTCCCAACTGTTCCATTTATCGATATCCCGATCGATGAACCACTCTGAAGCCAGATCTGAAAGACTCTCGCCAAAGAAGGCCATGAGTAGTTCTTCTTTTCCTCCTGCTGCCCTCAACTGGTTGCAATAACGTCTCATGTGTGCAACAGGATCACCGTGCCCTGCGTACTTCTCGAACTTAGGCATCTTAAAACCGGGGGGCAGGTTGATGTCTGGGAACATGCACAGGTCTTTATAGGAAACACTTCTATAATCTCCGATTCCTTGCAAATTCTTCATAGCTTGCTCTAAACTCTTCAGTTTTCGGGCTATGACATCCTGTTTCTCCGTTGCGACAGCCTTCTCCGTATCAAATGGAAATACAGGCGGCTGAGTGTACCCATACGGTTCATTCAATTGCAGAGTAGGCTCCGTAGCATAATACTGACCATCTGAAACCTTCAGTACTGGCTCACTGGAAGACCGAGGAAGCCTCATTGTGGGACGCACAACATATATGGGAGTTTCATGTGGTGTCGGGGCCACGAATACCGGTGTGATCGGTGGCGCTGGCTGAGCAGCTGGTCCTGATTGGGGAGCTGCCAAGGGCACACCAGAATTGCTAGGATAATAATGTCGCGGAGTGAATCCTGGCGCGTGCTCAGGTGACTCAGTAGGAGTAGAGAATTGTGCCTGAGAGAGCGGTGGGCAATTAGAGATATTCCCAAGACCTTTAGGGAGCGGAGGAGGAGGCATTCCGTTGGCCCATGCCCGGTGCAAATCTATCAATTGTTGCCTGAGCCTTACTACCTCATCATCGCGTTCTGAACTTTCTTCCCTGTGATCCTGATCTGGGTCAATGAGCGAATTTTCAATCTCCCTGCTAGCCATGGCGAGCTTTGCTTTGGATCTAGTGAAGTATGGGTGACTAGCCAGAGTGCTGCAAACCTACCACTGTTATCTGAAAGAACATGCTCATCAAAGACGACATCCGTTAGGATTAGGGTATACCAAAAGCATGGGAATCACATTGGTAAAATTGCCCTAAGTTTATGTTCATTTATACCAGCTTTCAAGGGTAGCGAAGTCATTTTAACATCATCCCGATTTTATCTACACTTATTTTATCTACACCTATTATTATTTTTTATTCTTCTTCTTCTTCTTTTTTTCGCGTTATCGACCTTTATTTTATCATTCTTTATGGCTTTTGTTTTTCCTTAAAAGAGGAAAAATAATGAAAAACAACAAAAACAAAACGATTAGATCAAACCCAAAAGTAGGTTGCCTACGTATCATGTTGTACATGAATCAGATCTTGCGTTGTTTGGGCCTTGCCAAAATGAACAATTTGTCAATAAAACGTATAAAATTTTGGGACCACTGTAAAACTAAAAAAAATGAATACGAAACAACATTATAGACCCCTAAGAAAACACAGGTGAAATTACTAATAAAGACTCTAATACCAAAAACAACTTGACCTCGACTAAAAACAGACACCGCCCTGCAATGACAGACACATAAAAAAAAGACTTCAACTGAAATAAAGATAAGTGCTCTTTTAGACTGGCGCTCTGCGCGATGACCCTGGCTGATACGGACCTGCCTCTGAAGTTCTCTTTCTCCCATTCAAGCCTTGTAGCATATCCTGTAAAGATACCCTAATACCGGGGAAGAAGTTTCGAGCCTGTATTCCTGCTTCATGAGGAGTGCACTTGAAAAGATTATTCTGACACCTTTCTACTGTCTTGAACAAATCTGCTAGCTGAAACCTCAGTGTTTCCACTTTGTACCCTACGCTTTTATCCTGATGATCGTCTATTATGCATTCTTCCTGTATTCTCCCTCTAAGCTGCGCTGGAAAAGGTTGACTGATACCCCGAGGGACAGATTAAAGCCAGACCTCATATCCCTGAGTGTGGCCCGGATTATCCAAACTTTCTTTGAATGTGTCCACACCTAGCTTTCATACCTGCTCTCACCTAAGGCTTGGTCTTTAAAGTACTCAACATCCTTCAGAAGATTCACTGCTGGTGGCACGTCCTGTAGCCTACCTAACTGGCGCATTACCCTGGAAGGATTGTATGGTCTAGTGCAATTGAGCCCTAACATAACTAAAGGGAACTGTGTCTGACAACCCAACAATACTACTTTTGGTCGAAGCCACAGATAAGTCCACAAAATGTTGTCCCTGGTTCTTAATTCAAGAAATTCAATCCAAGCCTTGACTCCCACGGGCAGGGAGAATTTGTCCAAACGCAACCTGGAATCCATGGCTTTCACTCGATTGGGAATACAATGATCTAGCACATCTGATCTAACTAAACAAGGTGCATGCAAGTGCTCCATCATCCATAACTGCAATATCAGGTTACTGCCCTCGAAAAATCTCCTTCCCATTTTCACTTCGGTTAGAGCCTTATATATTTCTGTTAAGATCATGGGTATGAGGGTGAACCTGCCCTTTTGATTAATGCCCTGGTCGTTTTGATCCTTATGAAATAGGGCCATCACCACAGATTGCAAGCGGGTATTGATATGTCTTTCTTCTAGTGGAAACACTAAAGTTCCTAGCAAAGCGAGGGTGAAGACTTCAAGGCGTTTTTTCTCCCACTTCTCCTTAGTCACATGAAATTCATCCCAAAAGCAATCAAAACCTTCGGAGGGCCCGAATCTAGCGAACAAAAAGTCTAAGGAAACCTATGAATCACTTAAACAACCTAAACGGATACCCTTACTTTTTAAACCACAAGACTGCAAAAATCTCACGCCAGTATGATTTCGCGCTCGGATCATATCCTTCTCAATATAGGGCAAATGCAACAAACCGGATATTTCTGCCAAAGTAGGAGTCATTTCACATTCCCCAAACCTGAACACCAAACTACTCGGATCCCAAAAGGTCAACAAGGCCTCTATCACATCTGGACGAGGGGTAACATGCAGAAGTTCTGTAAGATCGCCTAATATTTTAGTCAGTTTCTGCTGATCAACATAGTTAAACATTTCCCACCATTTGATTAACTTTTTGGGCACTTTGACAACCATCAGGACTCTAGACTTGGTGGACAAATCCATCTTGTAATAACACACAAGACGTTACCTCAAAAATTCAACAGGACTAGAAGATTCCCAACCCTTGGGATTTTTTATGCCAACATATGTCGATGGGACAGACCACATTCATGACTCCATTTTGCCGAACAGAAGTACAGAGCGAAATCAGTCTACTTGGCAAACAACTCTAGATTACGGGACGAGAGACTTAGACTAATACTAAGACCAAGGCTGACACAAAAATTTACCGGACCCACCGAGGGTTGCCTACGTATCCCAACCCGAGGGAAGGTAATCAGGTATGCGTAGTTCATTCAGATTGGACAATTAACGATTAACTAACTTAAAAGACAAACGAATAAAATTCTTTTTTTTTTTTGAATTCGGTACTTTACAAAACGTAAAGAAAGAAAAAAAACTTTTGAGTTTTTGGATAGTGAAAAAAAAACAAAGGCCATAAGGAATTCTAAAATAAACTACGACATTACTCTTTTTTTTTTTCGTTCTTATCGACTCACTTTTCTAATTTTTTTTCATTTTTCCCTACACACCTTACTCTTAACAAATTAAATTAATTTAATTTAATTTTTTATTATTATTATTATTATTTTATTTTTTTTCAAAAATCAGTCCGTCAAATGACCACGTTACCCTTAATAATGCAACAGTTAGCATGTAGGGATGCGTTAAAGAGGAGTCTCCTATAAAGGGCCATGTGGGTCCCTCTAGGTCTCCGCATGATGCACATAAGCATGACCTAAAGGCTGACCTACGTTGTGGTTTACTAACAAGGCTGTTCGGGGGAGCGTATGGTCGATAGTGGCTGCTTTGCTTTCCACCTACTCCATAACACCGACGGCTCCCCCCCTAAAATAAGGGTGACTCAACTAGAGGTTGTGTACAACACATGTTCTACAGACTTGTTGCAGAAAGAAGGCCGGGGGGCGGACTCATGATGACAGATATAAAGCGGTAACACATAAGGTAAAATAATATAAACAAAGAGCACGAAAAAGCACAAAAAGTGAAAATAACACAAAAAATAACCACAAAAAATGTTTATACACTAGTAAAGCCAAACAAAGCCGATACGACTCCAAAAATAGCTCGAATTCTGAAAACTTATCATAGTATCCCCAGCAGAGTCGCCAAAAGCTGTCACACCCCCTTTTTACGCGCGTACTCCAAAAACATGGAATATTTTTAAAGTTCGAAAGGGTTTTATTATTTAAGTGACAAGAAATAAAATTTTGTTTCGGAAAAGGATTATTTGCATTTTTATTCAGAGTCGCCACTTGGCATAATCCGGTGTGCCAAGTCACCTTTGAAAAATATCTTTTTCGAAACCAATTGACTCTTAAACCGGTTTGCGCACAGAGATTCCGGCTAAGGAATTCTGTTGACCGAGGGGAAGGTGTTAGGCACCCCTCGATCCCGTGGTTCGACCACGGTCGCTTGGTGGGGTGTATCGACTATTTTGGCATTATGAAGTGTATAAACTACAGAAAAAGCACGCCAAAAAAACAATTAAACAAAACAAAACGAAACAAACCGAAATGTAAATACAGTCCAATTATTACAATCCGAAATAGAAAGGGACTGAAAATAAACCTACGCTAATCCTAAACTAATGCTTTACCCGATGCCTCGGGCCTTCATCACGGACGTCCTCCGGGTACAAGGTACTTCGGGGCATTCCCCGGATAAATCAATACAAATACTTCGGGGCATTCCCCGGCCAAATGAGTACAATTTAAACTTTTCGTGCAATAAAGTAGAAAATATCATTCAAGCACATATCCAAAACACTCCAACAAATTGTTATTCCTAAATTTGCCTACCCGGCCTACGTTTGCCTATGCGTTCTCGACTAAAGACATAATTCCATCATTAATTCATACCAACAATATATCAAATATTAACTGAATCTATCCTTTTGTCAATTTTTCAATTTCATCCCCCGACTTTCTCTCTATTCATCCATTAGAACATGATCAAGTTTATGCCTTAATCTACTAAAAACCAAGCAACCAAGCATCACAATCACAACATCAACATAAACAAAAATCCAACAAAACCATAATCACCACTCACAATCGCAACTAATCAAAACCAAAACAACCACACACACACACACATATATATATAAAAGACGAGTTAAGAAATGGACCTCGATAGCACGCTGTGTCGATAATAAGGAAATCCGAAGACCAAAATACTCGATCGGAGATCCTCACAACAAACCAACCAAACTCGGTATTAAAATAATAACCGGACAGCTCCAAAATCCGCGAATAACAAAAAAAAGAACTTTACTATACGACACCCGCAACCGAGAACGACAACACAATTCGATAAAGACGAATCGAGATCCATTATCGACGACGAATCCACGAAATAAATGAAACCAAGATTAACCAACAAACAACAGGAAACCAAAACCCAACATAGATCAGGCTCCGGGGAGTTCCGGTGACGGAGAGGCGGAGGCTGTCGTCGACGATGACGGAGATCTGGCGACGAAGATCCGGTCAGATCTGGTCGCGAGCCGGCGTCGGAGATCCGGCAGATCTGGTCGGGATCTCGGGTTGGGTCCGGTCGACATTACTGTTGCGGGGATTCGGTCGATTCTCGGCCGACGAATGGCGTGAAGGTCGGCGACGGGCCGACTGCCGTCGTTGACCGAAGAGAGAAAGGAGGAAAGGCGTTCGGATCTTGCCGACGCTTGATGGCGATTGGTCGGAGACGGTGGCGCTGGTGTTGTCGTTGATTATCGCCGGCGTCGGTGTTAGTGGTTATCGCCGGCGTCGGTGTTAGTGGTTATCGCCGGCGTCGGTGTTAGTGGTTATCGCCGGCTGAAAACGGCACTATTCCAGCGTCGGTGACTTCTTGGAGGAGAGGGAGAGTGAGTTTAGAGAGAGAGGGAGCCAAATGCTGATGGTCCTCCTCTTGTTTTTTTTCTTTTTCTTTTTTTGTGTGTATGTGTGGGTATATATTGTGTTGAGTCTTTTCTTTGTTGACAAGAAAAAAAGAGGGGGATGGGGTAACGTGGGGTAGGGGGTAGTGGTGAGGTGTTATCTTTTTATTGGGTGGGTGGTTAGGATAAGATAGGGTTAGTTATTTTTGTCATTTTGTGGAGGGATTATCACCCGGGTGAGGTTACACGGTAGGATAGGGTAAACAATAGGTAAGAACGATATCGGGGAGGGACGAAATTAGGTGTCTACAGTTGGTAGTAGGGATTGGCCGGTAGTGGTTGCTGATTGTGGTGTTATTGACGGCAGTGATGGCGGTGAATATAACTAGAATAAAAGAGGTAGTAGGTGTGGTAGCGGTATATTTTGTCGATGGTGGTTGTGATGGTCGAGGTGGGTGGTAGTGGTGGGTGGTGGCTGACAATGGTGACGGTGGCAGAGTTGGTTAGTGGTGGTGACTGCTGATTATGAATAGAGTAGTGAATATTATCCAACACCAGAATATCCCTTCAGACCTATTAAGACTTGGTTCTAGATCGGAATGATTAAGACCTATTCAGACTTATTAAGAGTTAAAACTTTAATAAAAAATAAATGCACTTAATGGTCTGAAGTCTGAATATTCAGATTCAGACCTCCATTAAGTGCAAACAAATGAGGCCTAAATAAGACGCAAAATAATAAAGTGATACACTCCTAAATAAGGTATAAGATATTGGAGATATATACCAAAGATTTACTTAGGTATACAAAAGAAATAAAATAATATATAAAAATTCTGAATTTAATTCGGAATCAATATATTGAAGCGACTAAAATTAAGGCTAGCACAAGCTATGTACTGGAGCAGATGAATATACAGTGAGATGAAACATGTGAATCAATTCGGTCCATTGAACCGATACAACAATATTCCACTAATGTGTTGTTTGTTCTTAGAATGATTTTTTGTAATGCTTATGACAGTGTGAATGACTTTTTCTCGTTACACAATATAATTTAATGGTTTTTGTGATATTTAAGTAAGTTGAGTAACTTTTTTGTTATAAAAATTACTCCATTTAAGCATTTTATTACAATAATAAAGTGCTATTGAATGAACTACTCAATTTTATGTGAATATTAAACATTATTGCCTTAAAAAACGTTCCACTTTCTTTTTCTTTGAATCATTTTGTTCCACATCAATTTATACGGTAGCTTTTTTAATTTCCAGTCAAAAGAATTTATTTTTTTTACCGCAATGATTTCAACTCCTTGTAAATATTTTGAACTATTTTTATTGTATTTATTATACATTTTTATGGAGTTTCTAAATATGTAAATATTATTTAAGAAAATTTAATGATTTATGGCTAAATTCAAAGGAGAATTACTAAATTAGACTATTTGGAGATATTAATTGAGCTACATAAATTGGGGTAAAGGGATACTAAGTTATATGAAAAAAAAGATATTTATGCTGATGATAAAAATAAAATTAACAATAAACTTAATTGGACCAAATTTTCCCAGATCATGTCCGAATCTAACAACAAGAATACTCAACTGAATTTGAGACTGAGATCAAACCTATCTGACGGGTGATCTCTAGATCTGATAACAAGACTCAACTGAATTTGAGACTGAGATCAAGCCTATCTGACGGGTGATCTCTGGATCTGATAACAAGAATACTCAACTGAATCTAAGACTGAGATCAAGCCTATCTGACGGTTGATCTCTAGATCTAATAATAAGATTACTCAACTGAATCTGAGACTGAGATCAAGCCTATCTGACGGGTGATCTCTAGATCTGATAACAAGAATACTCAACAGAATCTGGAACTGAGATCAAGCCTATCTGACAGGTGATCTCTAGATCTGATAACAAGAATACTCAACTGAATCTGAGACTGAGATCAAGCCTATCTGACGGGTGATCTCGAGATCTGATAATGAGATTACTCAACTGAATCTGAGACTGAGATCAAGTCTATCTGACGGGTGATCTCGGGAACTGATAATGAGATTACTCAACTGAATCTGAGGCTGAGATCAAGTCTATCTGACAGGTGATCTCGCGATCTAATAATGAGATTACTCAACTGAATTTGAGACTGAGATCTTGCCTATCTGACGGGTGATCTCTAGATCTGATACTGAATAACTTTATATGGGACCAAGCCTATTTGACGGGTGGTCCATGAATCAATGGAACTATCTGAGTTCCTCACTGAGATTTAGACATTGTATCAAAACTTCGTCAATTCCATTAGCTCAGTAATATAATTTTGAGTTAGACGCACTATTGATTTGAATCCTGAGACATTCAGATGGATTTTGAGTACTTGATTGAAAAAATGATGAAAAGCCTTGAGTTGACTTTGATAAACGTCTAATGATAACGACCTCCATTCGTGAATATAATGATTCTATTGAGTCTAAAATCTCTTATCAAGGAATTTGATAAATTTTAAATTTTAATTTTTTTATCTGTTATTAAGCGCCCGACTCAAAAACAATAAAATAGGGCGCATCATCACATCAATTGAGAGTTTGCGAAGATATGACAATCAAAAATTTAATCAAGAGTCGTCAATCTTACATTAAATAAAAAAATAAATCTATCTCAAATAGATAAAAAGAGTGCAAGCCATATATTGTGCTCATGTATTTCTTGACTAGAAAAGCAGGCATAATGAAAACTATTTCAAATTTATAATGACATTGAAATTTAAATGTAATAATTTCCTAATGTTTACTGCCAAAGATGGATCAATTGGAAGTCACTAAATGAGGGATTCTTAGAACGAGAAAAATATATACCCAAGTCCTTCGCCAACCAAGTACAATAAAGATTTTTCTCGATCCTAATATAAGAAGTCAAGTGACAAGGGCTATCTCTATGATAAAAAACAACGAACCCACTATGTTTTTCGCCCCAATCAAATGTGCAATAAAAACGAGTAGTGCCCAACAAATTCTTATGGAATGAGAAATCAAATTGGTCATCTGATTTAAGTGTGCGAACTTGAAGATCATCATCCTGTGATTTACAATGAACATAGAGTAGAGAAGTATTTTGAGGGAGAGCACTAATGAAACGTTCAGTAATTTTTGGATTAAAACTTAAACCATTTGTCATAATCACCATATTGATGACAAATAAAATAAATAATGAAAGTTGAACTTTGGTGTAAGGGTGATAAGCCATTTTAGAGTAAAACTAAAGTTTGTTTTCTCACTTTATAAAGATGATATACAGATTTGGTATCCAATTAAGTTTAGGTAAGTTGAGTAACTTTTTTGTTATAAAAATTATTTAAACATTGAATTACCATAAAGTGATATTGAATGAACCTACTCAATTTTATGTTTTATGTGAATATTAAACATTATTGCCTAAAAAATGCTACACTTTTTTCTTTGAATCATTTTGTTCCACCTCAATTTATATTGTAGCTTTTTTAATTCAGTCAAAAGATTTTTTTTTACCACAGTGATTTCATATCTCCTTGTAAATATTTTGAACTACTTTTATTGTAATTTATTTTACATCTTCATGGATTTTCTAAATATGTAAATATTAATTAAGGAAATTTAAAGATATATGGCAAAATTCAAAGGTGAAAATTAAGAAGTTTGACCAACTTAAAATATGAACTAGCTAAGTAAATTGGGATAAAGAGAGTACTAGGTTATATGTCAAAAATGATACTGCAAAATAAATTAAAATTAATAGGGTTTATGCTGATGATAAAAATAAAACTTACAATAAACTATTGGACTAAATTTTCGCAAAAAAGACTCTCCCTTGTCAATTTCGATAGATTGAAATTCCCTAGTTTTAGGATCAATATGGTCAAATCTGGTAGAGGTTGATCCATGATTTTAAATTTGTGGTTCTCAATAAAAAATAGGAACCGAAAAGAATTAAATGAAAAAATATAAGCACCTCCATAGGGAATCAAACCCACATTCAACAACCCAAGAGACACATTGCTAAGGGGTACCTTTACCACCACTGAGTCATTCCATAATTTATTATGGGTTCCCACCTGTTAATATTTATACGTTTTGATAATTTTCTCATTTATTTATAACTCTTATAGTAGAGGGTGTGGGTTCCCGAGAACACACACTCGCTACCGTAGATCCACCCCTGAAACCTGATAAATTTAAAAAAAATGCATGGAGAGTGATTAATTGTCATGACCAAAAATCCAAGAAAGTGATTACACCTTTCTCACCCTCATGATAGGTAAGCCAAATTCAAATGGTACATGGCAATATAAGGTTTGCGAAAAAAAAAAAGAGAAATCAACACAATAAGTCTCAAATACCATCATCTCATAATTACACTTAGAAGAAAGTGTGAAGCTCAATCGATCTCCGTCGGAGTGGCTTTGCAGGCGCAGACAAGGGTCTACAGGTGCGATTTCACAAGACACAACAGCTAACCATGATGAAAAACAACGGTCCAAGCTCGGAATAGACCCTTGAAACTCATTCAGAATTCATGAATGCAAATCAACAATGTTACTAGACTAAACTTAACATTCCAGGTTCTATTCAATCGTCAAATTACCGATGTAGACAGGTAATTTTGTCCCTCCAAAAATTATTTTTCCATCTTACCCCATTTTATCACGCACCCCACCCCATTCCATATTTTTTCCCCAAAAAGGATAAAAAATAACCAAATTCATAACAACTTTGACACCTCACTGGACTCCTCCATTTTATACACAGTTCACAATTCACAGAACACACACTCACATAATTTATATTTTTATATTTCATACACACAACACCTTACTGAAAATTTCTTTTCTTCTCCACAAAACCACGCACACACAGCACCGGATACATACACACATCTGATCGAGAGAGAGATTGGTCAGAAAAGTGAGAGAGATTGGGGAAAGTAGAAAATAAGAAGAGAAAGGAGAGGGAAATGGAGAAAAAAACAGAATCGAAGAAGAGAAAAATAGGTTGGTCTTCAATTTTTTGGCAAAGTTTCACCAAAATCACAAAGTCAGTTTCCTGCTGTTGTTAATGCACCTAAACATGACTCAGAATTCATTCCAAGACAAAAGCATACCAATATTTCCACCACTCTTCTCTAGCTCCTCAGCATAAGCCTTCTACATTCACAACACCACATATCGTCTGTGATCTTGTTGCTCAATCCACAACTGAGGCTTCTACATTAGCTAGCCGCCCAACGGTTGTGCTTCTTCATGCTTCTAGTGGACCTATGTCCAATACTCTTAGTGATCATTGCTATACTCCTGAGCCTACTTTTAAGTTAACTGGACCACCAAAATTTCTTAACAAGAAGTCTAGTGTGTCAGAAGAGCCAGAGAAAATGGTTGGAAAATGAAGAGTAAAGAAAATGCTATGAAAAGTTTCCTAGGACCTAGGGGTGTGCATCGATTGGTTCGGTTCGGTTTTACGTGTTATTGGTTCGGTTTATCAGTTTTCAGTTTTTAAATATGTAAAATCAATAACCAACCAATAAGATATTTTCTTATCGATTTTTGGTCCTTAACGGTTCGGTTTGACCAATGAAAAAATACTTATAAAATAGAAATAGTAACAACATAAAAAATGAAATCTTAATTACCGCCAAAACCTACGCAATGCATTTTAGTTTACAAGAATCTTCAAACTTGAATTGAATGTTAGTTAGGGGAAAAATTGAATTCTAATTGTTGGAAGCTATAAATGCTTCAAGCTTTTTATTACAATAATAGCCGAACTTTATATTGTGCCTTTGTTGCCCTTAATAGGTTAATACTTTGTAAATCACTGAATTATGAATTAGTAGTGCATATAATCTATATACATACACATATTTATATATATAGATATAGATATAGATATAGATATAGATATAGATATAGATATAGATATAGATATAGATATAGATATAGATATAGATATATATAGATATATCTATATATATATATAGAGAGAGAGAGAGAGAGATTTAAATATATAACATAAATAGGGATAAAACAATAATTTAGTGTATCCTTATTGGGTTATCGGTTTAACCGATAACTCAATAAGCTAAAACCGATACCGAACCGTTTACCCAGTAAATTTTTTTATAAAACCAATAAAAAACCGTTAACCCGATAACCCAATACCAATAATCCAATAACATTTTTATCGGTTGGTTCGGTTTTTGCACAGCCCTACTAGGACCTGCGGGTAAAGAAGATGTTTTATACAAAGATTGGGGCATGTTTACAAGTTGTCACACCCCTTTTTCAACATCCAAAAGATTCATTTTTTATGGTTTCGAAAGGGTTTTTATTATTAAAGTGACAAAAGATGAAAATTTGTTTCGAAAAAGGATTCATTTTTGTTCAAAACTTAGAGTCGCCACTTGGCATAAATCGGGTGTGCCAAGTCACCCGTGGATATTCTTTTTAAAAAATGGTTTTGACTCCATAAACTGATCCGCAAACAAAGATTCCGGCTAAGGAATTCTGTTGACCAAGGGGAAGGTGTTAGGCACCCCTCGATCCAGTGGTTCGACCACGGTCGCTCGATGGAGTATATCGGCTAATTTTGACATTACAAATGTATAAACTACACAAAAACACATAAAACAATCCATCAAACACATGAAACAAAACAAATCCAAATATAGTGTCCAGTCCAATCATACAGTCCGAAATAGAAAAATGCAAAAAAAAATATAAAACCCATCTAAACTAGACCTAAACTAAGCTCCAATGCTTTACCCGATGCCTCGGGCCTTGATCACGAATTTCCTTCGAAGACATAACACGTCGGGGCATTCCCCGATAAATAAATATATGAAACCTCGGGGCATTCCCCGACCAAATAAATACACTTGAATAGAATACGATAAATTAGAAAGAAACATTCCCACGCACATTCAACCAAATACAATTTCTAAATTTGCCTACCCGAGTCTACATTTGCCTATCCGAATCGACCTATCACACGAGACTATCGAATTTAACCAAGTCGATGCTTATCCCGAATCAACCGACTATCAATGAATCAACATAAACTAATGTTCACTTTTATCAATGTTTTCAATTCCCGCCCCTTAAATCTCATTTTTCGATCAAACAATCAACTTCAATATAGAAAAATCCAATCAAAGCCACGACAATCATAGATGTTCAAACATGCGATCAAAATATATTATCAATCATCACGAAACAAGCAAATGACAACATCAATATATCAAATTGAGTAAAATGAAAAGGAGTTGAAAAATTGGACCTTAGAAGAAGCTTTCGAAATTAATGTATTATTCCAATTAAATTCGGGTTCTCCCCATCCGAAACCTTCGATTCGAACCTCAACAACAGACCAAATCCAACTCGATCAAACCCCAAGAAAAAAACCGATCAACCCCAAAACAGTCCCCGCGAAATACAACAGTTTTGGAGGCTCAATCGCCGATTTTAGGAATTTTCCTGCAGGTTTTCAGAACTGACTCGACGGAGTTGCTGTTTTAACCAAAAATCACAAAAAAACCACGACAATCGACCAACCCGTGCACGCTTTCCGATGAAGGTTCGATCGAAGATAAAGCTGAGTTGTTATTGTCGCATCGCCGATACTCCGTCGAACTCGATCGATCGGAGTTGTAGGATTTTTGAGACTGTAGGTCGTTGCTTTCACTGCACCGAAGATCCGGTGAGCTCGGTGATGGCAAAAATTGAGAAAAATGGGTTGGGTATTTGAATCGATATGGTGTGGGTTTGATCGGTTTTTGGAGCGGTGGAAGAGCTGGTGGGAATGGGTCTGGTCGGCGACTGAGTCCGGCAACGAATGGACGATTCCGGCGAACAAATCACTAAAAAAAACTCAACACCCAGTCAGCTTCTGTTCAACCCCTCTCCAATCAACTCTCTATTCTCTTACGTCTAAATCCCCTAAATCCCCATCTTCCCTCTTCCTTCGTTACTGATTCTCTTTTTGTACCACTGTATGTGTGATGTTTTAGTGAGTGAATGGAAATTTTTGATGGTGTCTGTGAGTATGGATGTTACTCTGTGTATTGGAGTCTTACGGTGATGGTATATGGTGGAGAAGATGATGTTGATGGGTTTTTATATTGTTCATTCTTTTTTTTTTCAGTGAGTGCTCTTCGGATCTTAAAGGGAAAGGAAAAATCTCATTAAAAGGGGTGGGGTAGGGATAGTGTATAGGGTAGTAAGGTGGGGGTAGGGGTAGGGTGTGATGTGGTTTATTTTGATTGGATAGGTTGTTAGGATAAAATAAAACAAGATAAAATTTTGTTAGGGAGTTTGTTATTTTTGTCATTTTGTGGAGGGATTATCACACGGGTGAGGGTACACGGTAGGATAAGGTAAAAATGGATAAAAATGATATCGGGGAGGGACAAAATTAGGTGTCTACATCATGTCCCCTTTGAATGTAAACACGAAGTGTTTTCAGACAAAGAAGTAGACAGCGCGACCAAATTTTGATCCGACCATTATTCGAAGAAAGAAACAGAAGGAAGAAGGACAACCGGGTCTTGACTTAAGACATCCTACCTACCTAAGTTATGAGAGAATCAAGTCACGGGTATTTCAAAGAATTGGAAGAGAAGTGGACTATACCGAGTTGGAGAGTCGAGTGAGATTCCATCGATGTTCCGATCCGCGGCTCTGTCATTTCATCAAAAAATGAAAATTACAAGTTAAAACATAAATGAAATTACAAAAATCCTATTTATACAGCTTCTTTTGGACTATTGACTTGAGTTTCATCACCCTATTCTTTAGGCGGGCTCCTGACTTGCTATTTCTTTAACTTGTTGCTTGCCTTTCAATTTCTTCACCCTGTTCTCCAGGCGGGTTCCTGACTTGCTATTTCATCAACTTATTGCCATGCTTTCAACTTCTGCACCCTGTTCTGCAAGCGGGCTCCTGACTTGCTATTTTTATCAACTTGTTGCTATGCTTTCAATTTCTTCACCCTGTTCTGCAGGCGGGCTCCTGACTTGCTATTTCATCAACTTGTTGCTATGCTTTCAATTTCTTCACCCTGTTCTGCAGGCGGGCTCCTGACTTGCTATTTTTCAATCTGTTTAACTTTCAATTTCTTCACCTTGTTGCTTGGTTTTCCATTTATTCGCCCTGTGCTTCGAGCATGCTCCTGAAATCACATCAAAACTGGAAAAAAAATTATCCCAAATAAAGAAATGCAATTTCTATGAGTTAATTGGAATGACTCGACTAAAAGGTACGTCTTTTAGGAATCAAGGGGGATGACTCGGCTAAAAGGTACGTCTTATAGGAATCAAAGGGGATGACTCGACTAAAAGGTACGTCTTATAGGAATCAATAGGGGATGACTCGACTAAAAGGTACGTCTTATAGGAATCAAAGGGGATGACTCGACTAAAAGGTACGTCTTATAGGAATCAAAGGGGATGACTCGACTAGATGGTACGTCTTATAGGAATCAAAGTGGATGACTCGACTAAAAGGTACGTCTTATAGGAATTAGAGGGAATGACTCGACTAAAAGTTACGTCTTATAGGAATCAATAGAAATGACTCGACTAAAAGGTACGTCTTATAGAAATCAAAGGGGATGACTCAACTAAAAGGTACGTCTTATAGGAATCAAGGTGAATGAAAAGGTATGTCTTATATGAATCAAAGGGGATGACTCGACTAAAAGGTACGTATTATAGGAATCAAGGTGAATGAAAAGGTATGTCTTATATGAATCAAAGGGGATGAATCGACTAAAAGGTACGTATTATAGGAATCAAGGTGAATGACTCGACTAGAAGGTACGTCTTCTAGGAATCAATAGGAATAACTCGACTAAAAGGTACGTCTTATAGGAATCAAAGGGGATAACTCGACTAAAAGGTACGTCTTCTAGAAATCAAAGAGAATGACTCGATTAAAAGGTACGTCTTCTTGGAATCAAGGGGATGACTCGACTAAAAGGTACGTCTTCTAGGAATCAAGACTTAAGTTAGGAAGTGCATTACCTAAGAAGCAAAATTTGAATTACCCAATCAAGGAAGTGTGTTTCCTTATCAATGTTGTTTGAATTATCAAAACAATGAAGTGTGTCTCCTTACCAAAGCTGCTTGAATTACCAAAACAAGGAAGTACGTCTCCTAGAGATCTTGAATTATGAGTTTTACCATGGTTTTGATTACCAAACCTGTGCAGCAACCTTGCCTCTTGCATTTGTATAGGTGAGAAATTACGGCCTTTGATGTTTAGGATCTGAAATCCTTGATCTGAATGCAACATGTATTCCTATTACATACAAAGAAAACTTGTGAGTTTAAAAACATGGTGGCTAGTTTTTGGCTTTGGCTTTTGAGGCAATTGCTCCTGCCCGCGTCACATTTAGCTTTGCTTCCAACCATTAGCATATGTCATTGACTTGCTGTATCATTGACTCAAACTCAGCTTATTAAGAGTGGTTCTGAAACAAACACAGTATTTCTTGTTTGTCGTGTTTCTCAAATAAACCCTTTGAACCTTGGTATTTCCATGAGTACCCCGACTTCTCTGTTGACAAAACTTCCTGCATGCCCTTTTTTTTTGGGCTCACAATCATGTCTCTTTCATGTGCTAGCTTTTGTCTTGCTTTGTGCAATTAAAGAATCTGGTAGCCAATTTTGAAATCTTTTCTCACGGGTAGGGTAGGGGTAGGGTATAGGGTAGTAAGGTGGGGGTAGGGGTAGGGTGTGATGTGGTTTATTTTGATTGGATAGGTTGTTAGTATAAAATAAAACAAGATAAAATTTTGTTAGGGAGTTTGTTATTTTTGTCATTTTGTGGAGGGATTATCACACGGGTGAGGGTACACAGTAGGATAAGGTAAAAATGGGTAAAAATGATATCGGGGAGGGACTAAGTTAGGTGTCTACACAAGTGTTAACCTTTCTCCAATCCTTGAGATGTCAAAATTTGAGGAGAAAAATGGACATGAAGAATCCGTGAAACATTTGGGAGAATATTGCAATCAAGTAAGGAAAAATGGAGGGAAGAAGAATGAAAAAATGCAGCTACTATTGTAGTTTGAAAATGGGCACGTCCAAGAAGACCACGTTGTCGTTATCCTCAGTCTCAAGCCCATGTTCATTTCTAAGCTCCATATAATCACTCTCAAAATCATATATACTCCATTTCCCCACCTCCATATCTAGTATATTACGCACAGCCATATGTTCAACACCCTTCTTACTCACAATGGCGCGCACCAACACCTCAGAGTCACCCTCCAACTCCACAAACATATCAAAGCCCTTCTAGGCTCGATGTTCGATCCAAGTCAAACAGTGAAAAGAGGCAGAAGACTAGGGATAGTTTCACACCAATTGGAGAGTCGTATGCCAATTAATTTTAGAGATTGGTACAGTGGGGCATGATTACTCCTCTCCGTGGTAAACACTTGACCCACATTCAAAAAATTTTAACCCTAATATACGGTGTGCATATTATTTTGATGTTCAGGGTTAGAGTAATGAAGGTTGTGATACTTAGAAAAGAGAAATAGAAAAGATGATTCAAGAAAAAATAATTGTAGTGCAAAACGTTGCCACCTCGAGCATGCGTCACACAGAATCCTTTACTAACATATGGTGATGCACAATACTGGGAAGAAATGAGTTGAGCATGAGGATTCAAAACTTATTTGTGGAGGGAAATGTGTTTGATGGTGATGAAAGCTCTAGTCATGATGTGTAAATCAGTGGCTAAATGTCAAGCTCCGCAATTGGAAAGACACTTCTCTCCTTACTAAGAAGGGGTTTTGGTAGCTACTCTTGTTTTCCTTTCTGTTTTCTGAATTATTTCAGGGTTGTAATTCCGAATCTATCTTGTTTTATGTCTTTATCGTTTATGTTTAAACCCTTCTATCGTTCCTTTCAGTAAAATGTAGTGTCCTTTTTTATTTTTATATTATTTTAAGTTGTTTGTCTTCTTTACATAATATAATTTATGTTGATTTTAGTGATATGACATGCTTGCGGAACTTTCAGCCAGATTTTAAAATCTAGTTTAATCATGAAACATTGAATCAGAGGGTTAAAGTTAGAAAAAGAGAGCATTTGAGAAAATAGATAGACTGTTGAGGCATTGGTGATCAAGTCGAAGCCTTCTTTCAAATTTAGGGAAATAATTTTGAGAATCACAAGAATAACTTGGTCATCAATTGAAAGACATGTCTCAATTAGGTAAAATAGTGAATGTGCGATCCTGAGTCAAAAGGAACAGAAAGAAAATCAGCTCCACGAAATCATGAGTCATTCAACATGAGGAATGTACAACAAAAATGGAGTTGTATGTTGAACAAAGTGAAAGAGTAGTGATGCACAAATTCAGTTAAAGTTAGTGTTGTAAAAATATCACAAATGATCTCCATCTTTCACTTTCACATTGCATGATATGTACTTGCATTTTCAAGGATTGATTTGACGGAGGTATTTCATTCTGCTATCCAAAAATTTTGTCATCCTTTTTTTACCTCATTTGAGCTTTAGTGTTATTTTCTTTCATACCTCTTTTGGAATCAAGATAGAGTCAGCAAAGCTCAAAAGAAAAGTGTTGAGCAAAAGAATAGAGTCAGAAAAGTTTCAAAAAAAAGAAAAAATGTGTCCAAATAGAAAGTAAAGAGAAGAGTGTCAAGAAAAATGGAGTCAGAAAAAATCCCAAAGAGAAAAAAGTCAATAAATAAAGGAACAATAAATTAGAATCAAGCAGAAGAACGAGTTCTCGGAACTACGCGTGACCTGATTCTCCTCTCTCGGGGATGAGATACGTAGGCTGCCCTACTCTGGGCTCGGTCCAACCAAATAAACAATTTAGAATTGTCCAGTCAAAAGAAACTGGGACATGAGTTAATCCTCATTGTTTGAGTCGATTCTAAAAGTCGTAAGTCCGACCCCACTTCAATTGTCGTTTGCGCCTCATGCCATCCTTTCTTTCTGACCTTATCCAATAACCAAGTTACAACCAAAGAAATACCTTCAGATCAATCATTGAGAATGTTAAGGCTAAGCATGCAATGGATATGATGACACATTTTGGGAACTACTCATCTTCCTCGGCATAAGGAATCAGGAGAGAAATAAAAATGAGAGAGTCTTATTAGTGAAAACCCTCATGGGCATCGTATGACGATGGTAAGTTGAGAGAGATAAAAATGAGAGAATCTTATCGATGAAAATCCTCACGGGCACTGTAAGACTACTGTGAGTTGAGAGAAATAAAAATAAGAGATTCTTATTGGTGAAAAAACCTCACGGACGCCATAAGGCAATGGTGAGCTGAGAAAAAAAAAATGAGAGAGGCTTGTTGGCGAAAACCCTTCAAGGCGCCACTAGCCTAATGAGGTATCTGAATGCAATTGGCCTAAGGAAGTAACTCAGTTTCAGGGTCATTAACTCAAGAACAATTGGAAGAAAGTTTGGATGGAAAGATCAGGCAGCTTAATCCAAAATGTATAGCATAATCATGAGCGTTGACTGTCATTTTTAGATAATTTTTTTGTTTCTTTATTTCAAATGGGGACATTCATTGTCATTTCTTTCTTCTCTTTATTTTTATTTTATTTTCTTAAGTAAGTTATCCAAACAAAAAATTACTGTCATTTTTTCTCTTGTCTTTGAGTCAAGTCCATATCAAATAAGTGAGAAAAGATCTCAAAACTTGCTACCAACTTTTTCAATTGCACAAAGCAAGACAAAAGATCAGCACATGAAAGAAACATGACTATAAGTCAAAACAAGAAAAGCAGAAAGTTTTGTCAGAAAACAAGTTTGGGGAATCAAGGATAAATTATGGTTCGAAAGATTCATCTAATTGACATAGCAAAATGGAGATATTGTGCTTGTTTCTGAGTCACTTTTGATAATCTGAGTTTGGATCAATGGGGCAACAAGTCAATGACATATGTCATTAGTTGAAACAAAAATTAATGGAACAAGTGCAAGAGAAATCGCCTCAAAAGCCAAAGCCACAAGCCAACCACCCTGTTTTAAACTCACAGATTTTCTTTGTATGAAACAGAAACAGTTTCTACATTCAAATCAAAGGCTTCAAATATCCAGAAGTGCAATTTCTCGTTTCTGCAAATGTAAGAGCGGTGTTGTTGTATAGGTTTGGTAATCACAATCATGGTAAAACTCATCATCTTGTACCCCTAAGAGGCACAATTTCTAATTTTGGGTCTTTTATGTCTCATGGCTAGGAGGTGCACATCCTAATTTGAGCCTTTAATCCTAAAAGATGCATTTTTTGTAAGAATCTTTCACTTTCACTTTTAAGAGAGGGACTTGTTGGTCTCAGTCATTCAATTTTACCCTCAAAAAGTGCATTTATTGATCAGAATCATGATTTTTCTTTGCATTATGCATTGTTGCAAGTAGTTGTGATTGGGTTTGACGCCCGCAAAAGCTTTTGATGATAAGATGGGGCAAAAAGAAAATTTAATTCCTGATATTAGGACTTTTAATTTAGGACCCTCTTAGCAAAATGAAACTTTATTTTTCTCGAAAATGAAATCTTTATTTATCATAATCTATGTGTGGGATAATTTTTGTACTAGTTTTGAATTTGATATCAGGATTCCACCTGAAGAACAGAGTGATGAAATCGCAAGACGAAAGCTCGCCTAGAGAATGGAGTGAGAAAATTACAAGTTGGGATCCCACCGGAAGAATAGGGTGATGAAATTACAAGTCGGGAGTTCGGTCGGAGAATAGAGTGAAGAAATTTCTACTCAATAGCCCGCCTGAAGAACAAAGTGATGAAATTGCAAGTCGGAAGATCGCTCGGAGAACAAAGTAAGGAAATTGCAAGTCAGAAGCCTGACTGAAGAACAAGGCGATGAATTTAAAAGTCAGGAGCTCTCTCGGAGAACAGAGTGAATAAATTGCAACTCAAGAACCCACCCGAAGAATAGAGTGATGAAATTAAAAGTCGGAAGCTAGTCTGGAGAACAGAGCAAAGAAATTGCAAATCGAAAGCTTGTCTGAAGAAGAGGATGATGAAATTGAAATTTGGGAGCTCGCCTGGAGAACAAAGTGAAGAAATTACAACTTGGGAGCCCTCCCGAAGAATAGGGTAATGAAATTGTAAGTCGTGAGCTCGCCCAGAGAACAGAGTGAGGAAATTGCAAGTCGAGAGCTCGCCCGGAGTACAGAGTGATGAAATTGCAAGTCAGGAGCCCGCCTGAAGAACAAGGTGATGAAATTGCCAGTCGAGAGCTAGCCCAGAGAACAGAGTGAGGAAATCACTGTTGATACCCAATTTTTGCTCTCCATGCCTAAAATTAATGTCTTCAGGGTTTCTGTTCGTTAAAGGGCACGAAGCATAATTTTCACATCTTTTTACAATTATTTGATAAATTATTGATAATTATCCTTTCTTTAGGATTTTAATAAATTTGTTGTCATATTTTTATTTTTTATAACTTATTAATATTTTTTCTAATTTTAGAATTTTTATCAATTCATTATCGTTCTTAACATTTTACAATCACCCGCACACGTGCACGACATGACGTTATATATATATATATATATATATATATATATTTTACAGTATTTTTAAATTTAATATATTTTAATAATTTTAATATTCTTTACATTTTTCATTCAACATCTATATTTTACGGTCCGCAAACGCTGAGTCGGATCAATTATTTTTGTGCAGTATAATAATTTGATGTCCTATCACATCCGACAACGACAACACAATAATGTCTTGTCACGTCCGACAATGACCACTCAGTGTTGTCTCGTCACATCTGACAATGACCACTCAATGATACTACCCTTCGGATAATTACTTTGTTCGTTGGTCAAAAGGATGAAAATCCTTTGGCCAATAATTTAAGGACCTAAGAGTGTTCTATTATAAAAAGAGAGGACACCCCTTTATCCATTGGATAAAAGGGGTGCTCAATTTTTTGTATAAATAGGTAGTGGGAGGACACATTTTTTTTTGTTCATTTTCTCCTCTCTTTCAAAATACACATATATTTATTTTTTACAACTCATAAACATTTTTCTTTTGCAAATCCACACACATATTCATAAATACACAAGCATATTTTATTTATTCCATTTTTCTATTTTTCTCTTCAAAACACACCAAAGACAAAGACACACACTAACACAACACACATATACACACACTAAAATCAAATGGTTGCTCAGTTTTCTCTCCCAAAACATGCTACACAATACAAACAACAGACACTACATACACAAACACCATCTTTTCTCTCTCTCTAACGGATCTCCCTCTTCCCCTTTCTCGCTTCACCATCATCTGCATCTCATCGCAGCTCCCCCATTGAGACCCCAACAGGATCAGTCGCCACCAGATCTCTCTTCGTTCTTGCCGTGCCTCGCTAGAGTTGATCGCCGGCAGGCGGCCCTCAAACTGTTAACGACCAGATCCAGCCACCATTCTATAACATTTCCCTTTTCCCTCGATTTGCGCTGCTGTTTCTCCTTCGGGAAGAGCTTCGACGAGGTTTCCCCTCGTAGATTTGCCACAAATTCGGCTCAAAAGACCCGCTACTCCGGACCTTCATCGCCGTCGAAGTAGCGGTGTTGGTTGGTGCCTTTGTTTATTTTTTATGCTTCATAATATTCTTATAATTCTTGTTCTTGTCTGAGTTGTTTAGATCTGATCGGAGTTGGCCATGGGTTTCCTTAATAATCTCTTTTGCAGATGGTTGTTTACTTTTGCAGTTACTGCTACTTTGTCTCTGGGTCTGCTGCTGTTTTGCATCAGACATTGATTTTGAATAATATTTATTATTTACATTTATTTAGCTGATAAAGAACATGGATACTACACTATTTACATTTTTATTTGACTGATAAGAAATAAATACTACACTGATATTGGCCAATGAAAAAATTATTATTAATTTGAGGCCTCCGTAAACAAAAGACAGATTTTACGTATACAAATACGTAATAAAAATATTTTTTGGGCGATGATGAAACTTTATAACAACACAAGATTTTACAACTCATATTCTGGCAAGACGATTTAGGACGGCCAATTAATTGTGCAACCATTTCGTAGCAAAACGATTTAGGATGGCCCATTAATTGAGCAACCATTTCGCAGTCATGACTTTATCTCAGCCAACTTTTAACAAAAAATATATTTTTTTTTTATAATACGTAAATATACACATTCTCATTTATTATTATTTATTTGTTACTAATATTTTTTTTACAAGTGTTTATACAGGTTATTTTGGAATACTCGTCGGGAGTTACAATCAAAGAGACTCTTTTAATTTTGCATTGTATTTTATATTCTTATATTTGTACAAATGTTATTATAGTGAAAATTTTATTTTTGGGGTGTTGGGCGGGATTTTCTTTATTTATACGACTTCACCTCGTGTTTATGCAAACTTAGGCCGTTAATGTTTACATCAATAAATTAAATTAATCAATTAGTTTGCATACTTTGACATCATAAACATTGTGATCTTTTCTGTTCAAATAAATCTTTACTTTTTACTCGTAAATTTTAAATCAAGTAAAAAAAATTTATTTTTAAATATTTTTTTCCTCATGGCATATCAAGATACACTTCTCTTCATACACGTCACAAAATATATTTTTTTTCACATATAATTTATACATTTTTTATACATATTTTTTTTTACATGTGTTTCATAACAATATGTTTTATTTATATATTTAATATACATATACCTTTACATAATTTTAAACATTTATATTTTTAAAAGAATTATTTTACACTTAATACATATTTTGTACATTATTTTAAAATATACCTCCTCCCTCTTTGAAAAATTTAGTCTAGCCGGGTACCACATTTGTGGATCTCGAAGGGTGCCTAACCCCTTCCCTTCGGGATAACTTGAACTCTTACCTAGAATCTTAAATTGGTTTTCGCAGACTAAATACATTAATCATATTTGTTAATAAATAGGTTTCCTTATTTTCCTTAAAAATTAGGTGGCGACTCTGTACATAAATTCATTCTTTTAGAGTCCAGAACGTCGTGCTCATTTTAACCTCAGGTAGAAAACCGGGTATGATAAAATGGCGACTCCACTGGGGATAACAACAGGTTCTAACCATGATCGACTCGATTTTCAATCGAGGGAGGTATTTTTACATTATTGTATATGATTAAATTCTTTGATTCCTTACCTATTACACTGCAAATTATGTGAATTTGGTCATAAATTCTTTACATTTTTTGTCCTTATCATGCTTAGTTTAGGATTTTTATGATTTATTATGTTATTTATTTTACATATTTTTATATCATACTATGTGTGAAAGGACGCAAGCCAAATCCAAACTTGCGTTCCATATTTGTTTGAATAACACTACTTTTTACTGCTTTATCACTTGCATTTTTCTATCGAGTCTTTGGCCGTACACAATTTACACACTATGGTACACGCGAGGGGTGTACTGCACTCCTCCGAACCTTCTTTGGATTTCTTAGTTTCAGAGTCGGTGCAGTTAGGTTAGTGCACCTTCTCGCAAATATTCAGTCCACTCTTGAACATTTAGGGAAAAATCCTACTCTAGTAATAGGTCATATTGTATATACCTTAGGCGGGACGGTCCAAGGTATCGTCTTCGCAAATAGGAAGCCACCCTTTCGTCAGAAGGTTATGAAACCTTTATGACATATTTTGTGATAGAACTGATTCAGATAATCCAGAAATCGAACATTAATGGATTCAGAACAATCAAATTGGCCTTCTTTTACTCTTCCTTCATTCGACATCATTTTCACGTCAATAAACATAAAGTATTACCCAAACTAGCCAATATTTGACACCATTTTTATGAATACAGTGTGTTGTTAAAACTCCACTTCACAAATATCTTTCTCAAAGTCAATGAAAGCCGAGTGTTCTAAAAATGCTTTTCTTTCATTCGACTTTCTCTTCAAGTCCGTAGATAGGGAAGGTCACTAAAAACTCCACCTACGTCTAACTTTTTTTTGATCCAAACTAGAGTAGAATGTCGTCAAGCATTCTTCCAATTTTTTATTCCTTTTTCTAGTCAACAGACGTAGAATATTATTCAAAACTCTACAATTATTTGACACCCTTCGAAACAATGAATGTGGAATATTATTCATCTCCACCACTTCTAACTCTTTCCAGCCAAAGAGCGTGAGGCATCGTTAATACTTCTCTTGCGTTCGATATCTCTACCACAAGATCCTCATTCATCAATAACGAGACTTGAGATACTCACTTTTTAAAGGCATCATTTTAGCCCGCTTCTATCAATTCTTATCGACTATATAGGCCTCTTTTAGCCACCCTTGTTGGATACATTCCCTTTCCAAGAAAACTTAAAACTGTTCTAAATCCAAAATGTGTCAAAATCTAGATTCATCTATGTCAGTTTATTTGAACGAAGGCCTACCTCTAGCAAAATGAGGCTCCACAATATAAGATGTGCTTACTTGATGTTGTCTGAATGTGCTTGTCCATCGACATGAACTAACTCTTTAACTTTCATTTGTGTTGGCATTATCCCCCCGACAGAGGTTAACTGTGTTGATCGATAGAACTAGCCGACTTAAGCTATATATCTCAAGAAAGAACACCAATACCGTCGACCCGACCAGAAATGTTCCAAAGTTGGCAAACGTATCAGGAATTTTCAAAAGACAAGATAATGAACATATGCTCCTTTTGGAGTAACAACTCGAGACGTTAAGAGGAGAACTGCACCAAGGAAAGGATCCCACACATCCATTCACGGCTACTCTACCGCTCCCTCCTAAATTTTTGTCGCTAGAAACTCCAATACCTAAACGCTATCAGTCAGTACAACCTCCCACAACGACTGTTGGTTTAACAAATCCATCTTCCCCGTTCACACTCATCACTTCCCATAAATTTCCTCATTGCACCCCATATCAAAATATTGTCAAATCTGCTTGTGATATTAAACAAACAAATCATGCTACCTTTCAAGAACAATATATTTCTCCAATATGTGTGACTGAGACACCCGTTTTCACCGTGCCTACTAAAACGGTACAGTGGGATATGTGTAGGCTTCTGATAAGTACAGAGACAAAAGAGGGGATAACATAATGGTAAACGAGCTTCGTAATCTAAAACGGGCGATAAAACACCTCCAAGAAACTCACGTCAACGAGCATTTGGACTACGAAGATTTATGTATCCATCCAGATGTTGATTTGCCAATCGGGTTCAAGCCACCTAAGTTTGACTTGTTTGATGGAACCGGGGATCCTCATACTCATTTAAGAGCGTATTTTGATAAATTGGTAGGGATTGACAAAAATGAAAAGCTCATAATGAAGTTGTTCATTAGAAGTTTGTCTGGTAAGGCTCTCGTTTGGTACACCAAACAAGACCCTCGTTATTGGCGCAAATGGAGCGACATGGCGGAAGACTTTATGAATCATTTCAAGTTTAACACAGAAATCGCACCTGATCGACTTTCCCTCATTAGTATACAGAAGAAGCCCTCTGAATTATTCCAGGAATATGCTCGACGATGGAGGTCCGAAGCAGGAAAAGTTCAACCATCGATGGATGAAAGTGAATTGACGAAGTATTTTATCCGCAGTCAAAAGGGTGTCTATTTCGAAAATATAGTGTCCCTATTGGGGCAGAAGTTTGCCGATTGTGTCAAGATGGGGAATTTTATTGAAGAGTCAATTAGCTCTGGAAATATTAAGTCAACAAGCAGCTCGAGCGAATCTACTCAGTTGGAGTTCGTTGAAGGAGCTAAGGTAGAGAATGAAGAAGAAGCATCTCTTGTGATACCACACCACTCAATACCTAAATCATCCCAATCACTTCAAAATCCTGATAACGAACTGATGTAAATATTGAATCACAAACTACATCATGCCTACAATAACCAACAAAATTACCTTCAACCCTAAGCTCCCACGTACCAAAATCCACCACAACCATGCGTACCAATCCATTTGTCAATTTATCAAAATCCGACACCTTTTGTGCTAAGACAAAATTCGAAGGGTAAGCGCAATTGAAGCTGCACTCAATTTGTTGAACCATTGACACTTTTGTTTGAGAGACTGAGAGCTGTAAATTTATTGCGACCGGAGTTGGGGAAGATTCCTAACCCATTACCTAAATGGTTCGATGAAACAAAGCGATGTGCTTTCCACTCTGGAGTTTCGGGGCATGATACTGAAGATTGTAATAGGTTAAGGAATAGAATTGAGCGCTTGATCAAGGCCGGGGCAATCCAATGTGTCAAAGAGCAACCAAATGTAAATTTTGATTCGGTGCCCAATCATGAAAATAAAAGAGAGTCTATGACATGAGAGACATCATCCTCTACGTCGAACCGGCAGGGCCTTCATATAAGCCACTCTACAGAGAAGTGCTAACTTTAGAGGGAATACGATATAGACGAATCCAAGTTGATCGACTCAGAGACAATAAATAGAGTCATATATTTGAAGGCATAAGATCTCCTCTAATTATCATGTAACAGAACTACGTTCTGACCTAATCTCTCATGGTGAGATACGTAGTCAATCCTCATCGGGTCCGGTCGTACTTAAGTAGAGTAATTTCCCCTTTTGTAATTGGAACTACGTATGACCATATTTCCCTCGGCGGGATACGTAGGCAGCATACATAAGGCTCGGTCCCTTTATAGTATAAAATTCCATGTTTTCCTAACGACGAGCGAAACTTGAACGCGACAGTATCCAGAAAACCTGAAATGACCCATCAAGATTATCCCAAGATACGCAACGAAGAATCGTCAAGAAAGTCTCTCCAAGAGATTGGGACAAAATTTTGAAGAACGCTTTCAAAAGATACTATCAACCCAAATGATCTAAAATCACATCGACGATCAGTGTAGGATCGAACACTCGTTTCTTCAGTCATAAGGAGATCAACCAAATCTTCAGGAGGATTTCCAAAATATGCTCAAAAGTATTCAAGATTGGATTATGACTAATACATCAATCGAGGATATCAACATTCAAAAACTGTTGACACGCGAGATAGCATATGTTGGCGTTGAGGATTTCTTATCATCTTATGAATCAACATCTGAAGCACATGATTCAAAGGTACGTCTTTAAGTCGCTATTTGAAACTGAATGACATATGAGACTTCCTTGAAATTGACAATTTGAGGATCATCTATAAGTCATATTATTTAAAATAAGATAGTGTGCAAGATTACCTCTGAGTTGATAGCCTATAGGTCATCCATAAGCCGCAATAACATACTAACCAGATAGTATGCAAGGTTACCCCAAAATTGATAGTCCAAAGGCTATCCATAAGTCACAACTAAATATTTATCGGAGAATATGCGAGATTATCAAATTGATACGTCCAAGGGTTCTCTATAAGCCACATCATATCCAAGATCGATTATGTCCAGGATTACCCAAGGACTAATAATTTGAGATATATCTAAAATTCATGTTGTGTCCAAGGTCGGATGATGTGCAGGAACACCTGAAAGCTAGCGATTGAAGAATATCTGTAAGTCATATCTTATCCAAGGTCGGATAATGTGCAGATTACCTAAAGGCTAGCAATTCAAAGGATATCTATAAGTTGCATCATATCTAACATTAAATAACGCACAAGATAATCCAGAGATTGACGATTCAAGGGGAATCTATAAGTCGTATTGATACAAAAGATGCGCGAGACTTATTCGAGATCATATGTGAAGAATTATTGGCAATAACCAGAGAGGTTATCATTCCACAAGGATTAAAGGTGACTCAAAAGGGTTGCCGCATCACCACAAGATTACACGGTCGCAGGGATCGTTCTACATAAAGTGTCATCGGTGTCCAACAAGGGCACCCCACTTTGAAGACATTTTCAACTGACAAATGACTATGCAACAACCAAAAGAGTTGTTGTGTCTGTTGTTGCAAGTTATTTCCTTCCAAACAGGTACACGAAAGGACGACTGCAGTGGACCCAAAAAGAGTTCATATACAAAGACGCCCACAAGATAGGGAGATTGTCAAGGAGGCGCCCAAGAAATATTCAGAGTTTACGCAGAGAAGACTCGCGCATGTACACAGACCTCATGCTTCCATAAAAATACAAGTCAGCGAGACTACATATGAAGATAGCTTATAAAGTGTGTTCACTACTCTTCCGCTCAAAACCATGACACAAAAAAACATTGAGATGCAAATCTCAATTCTTGATCGACTCCAACAACTTACAAAAGCATCACTCAAATCAAGAAATTCTTTGAAGTTAATCGTTAGCACAAGAAAAAGCCATAAGATGTTGAAGACTCATACATAAGAGGCACCGCTTCAGCAAATGACCAAATGAGCTTTCCAAAGCAAACTCATGATTATCAACATTACCATTCTACACATACCCACTCTTGTGGCCAAATTTTTGTTGATTCCCCTCACACTAAATTACATTTTGACTTGATTCCTATTCTAGGATATGTAGGCAGCTTAAGTCAGGCTCGGTCATATCAACAACATAATCTTTTACATATTTTAAATTTTATTTATCATCTCAAGCCACAACAACCGCGTCACTCTGATGGAAGTTCGAAAGCGAAGATCAAGATGGAGAAAGTTTCCACCAGAAAACATCTTAGTATAAGCACATTATTTGGAGTTAGGAAGTGTCACTACTCCAAATCCCGAATAGATTATCGATTGTCGAAAGATTGAAGGACGAGATAGCTGTTAGGCCGAGTTCTTGATCAACACAAAATCAACATCCCCTCCCCAAACTAAGAAACTTTCTTTGAGCGCAGGTACAACATCGCTACAGCAAATGTTCAACCATCTTGGAAGCCTAAATGTGGCCTCACCATCACAAGCTGAGAATCCAGGTATTGTCAATTTATCCATAATTATTACAAGACACTAAAGAATCTTCTTGAATCTTCCAGGTCATAATAATGCTCAAGGAGGCACATGTCAAGTATCTTACAACATTCCATCAGAAACTCAACATCACATCTCTATCACAAGCCTGGAAGCCAGGTTTTATCAATTCATTCGCTAATACTTTCTAACTCAAAAAGAAATTTCTTGATTTTTTGCAGGTCGCATTAAAGGGATATCCCTATTAAGACTCGGTCATCAAGTACTAACAGATGTTCACAAAACTCTAACATAACACAGGGCAGTCCGCCCCGAACAATAGGACAAGGCAGTCTACCCCAAACAATAGGACAGGGTTGTTCGCCCCGAACAATAGGACAGGGTAGTCCGCCCCGAACAATAGGACAAGGCAAGTCCACCTCGAACAATAGGACAGGGCACGCACGCCCCCAATAATAGGGCATATAATGCAACTTTCACTTCCTCAACAAGCATTTCAGCCGATGGAGGCTATTTACATTTCAGCCGGCGGAGGCTATTTACATTTCAGCTGGCGGAGGCTATTTACATTTCAGTCGATGAAGGCTATTTAAATTTCGGTCGACGGAGGCTATTTATATTTCAATTACTGTTCAGCCGACGGAGGCTTTTACTTTCAAACAACTACTCAGCCGACGGAGGCTATTTACATTTCAGTTATCACCCCGCCAGGCGGATTGCCTTCAAAAACAGAAACAATACTAGAACATGCAGTACAACGTGGAACTATCTTGTTAGCAGCAAACTGGGGAAAGCTAGCGGAATGTCAGGGATCCCTAGTTACGTCAGGAATTTCGGTGAAGAAACTCAACTCAACCCAAAACTCTCATTTTTATAATCCTTATTATCATTACTCAATGTCGTCTTAACAGGGAGAATCTTTGAAAATTTACGATCTTCTTTTCCCTCAAAGTCCCCAGCAAATATTGCTATCCGACATCTATTCATTTCCAGCTACATTACACTCAATTTTGGAACAAGCACCCGTATTCATTCCATTCGTGTTAAAATCTTTGTTGTCATCCTTGAAGGAACCCAGTGTCACCATAACTCTACACTGGGCAAATTTTGATATTTATCAAGATATTGCTATGATTCGAATTACAGTAACCTGATTCTTGTAACACTAGAGATATTTAGGAAGCTCTGTGCAGAGTTCGATCGAATTTTTTGCAAATTATTTTTGTCAAGCAAAATTAGCTACACATCAACGTTTTCATTTGAAGACTTCTAAATCGTCCTCAAATGAAAAGGGGCAACTTTTGACACCCAATTTTTGCTCTCCGTGCCTAAAATTAACGTCTTCAGGGTTTCTGTTAGTTAAAGGGCACGAAGCATACTTTTAACATCTTTTTACAATTGTTTGATAAATTATTGATAATTATCCTTTCTTTAGGATTTTAATAAATTTGTTTTCATATTTTTATTTTTTATAATTTATTAATAATTTTTCTAATTTTAGGATTTTTATCAATTCATTATCGTTCTTAACATTTTACAATCACCCGCACACGTGCACGACATGACGTTATATATATATATTTATAGTATTTTTAAATTAATTATATTTTTATACTTTTAATATTCTTTACATTTTTTATTCAACATCTATATTTTACAGTCCGCAAAAGCTGAGTCGGATCAATTATTTTTGTACAGTATAATAATTCGATGTCTTATCACATCCGAAAATAACTAAACAATAATATCTTGTCACGTCCGACAATGACCACTCAGTGTTGTCTCGTCACATCTGACAACGACCACTCAATGACACTACCCTTTGGATAATTACTTTGTCCGTTGGTCAAAAGGATGAAAATCCTTTGGCCAATAACTTAAGGACCTAAGAGTATTCTATTATAAAAAGAGAGGACACCCCTTTATCCATTGGATAAAAGAGGTGCTCAATTTTTTGTATAAATAGGTGGTGGAAGGACATATTTTTGGACACATTTTTTTTTTGTTCATTTTCTCCTCTCTTTCAAAATAACATATATTTATTCTTTACAACTCATAAACATTTATATTTTGCAAACCCACACACATATTCATAAATACACAAACATATTTTATTTATTCTATTTTTCTATTTTTCTCTTCAAAACACATCACAGACATAGACACACACAAACACACCACACATATACACACATTAAAATCAGATGGTTGCTCACTTTTCTCTCCCAAAACACGATACACAATACAAACAACATACACTACATACACAAAAACCATCTTTTCTCTCTCTCTAACGGATCTCCCTCTTCCCCTTTCTCGCTTCACCATCATCTTCATCTCATCGCAGCTCCCCCATCAAGACCCCAACAGGACCAGCCGCCACCAGATCTCTCTTCGTTCTTGCCGTACCTCGCTGGAGTTGATTGCCGGCAGGCGGGCCTCAAACTGTTGACGATCAGATACGGCCACCATTCTTTTACCTTTCCCTTTTTCCTCTATTTGCGCTGCTATTTCTCCTCCGGGAAGAGCTCCGTCGAGGTTTCCCCTCTTAGATTTGCCGCAAATTCGGCACAAAAGACCCGCTGCTCTGGACCTTCATCGCCGTCGAAGTAGCGGTGTTGGTTGGTGCCTTTGTTTATTTTTTATGCTTCATAATATTCTTATAATTCTTGTTCTTGTCTGAGTTGTTTAGATCTGATCGGAGTTGGCCATGGGTTTCCTTAATAATCTCTTTTGCAGATGGTTGTTTACTTTTGCAGTTACTGCTACTTTGTCTCTGGGTCTGCTGCTGTTTTGCATCAGACATTGATTTTGAATAATATTTATTATTTACATTTATTTAACTGATAAAGAACATGGATACTACACTATTTACATTTTTATTTGACTGATAAGAAATAAATACTACACTGATATTGGCCAATGAAAAAATTATTATTAATTTTGAGGCCTCCGTAAATAAAAGACAGATTTTACGTATACAAATACGTAATAAAAATATTTTTTGGGCGATGATGAAACTTTATAACAACACAAGATTTTACAACTCATATTCTGGCAAGACGATTTAGGACGGCCAATTAATTGTGCAACCATTTCGTAGCAAAATGATTTAGGATGGCCCATTAATTGAGCAACCATTTCGCAGTCATGACTTTATCTCAGCCCACTTTTAACAAAAAATATTTTTTTTTATAATACGTAAATATACACATTCTCATTTATTATTATTTATTTGTTACTAATATTTTTTTTACAAGTGTTTATACAGGTTATTTTGGAATACTCGTCGGGAGTTACAGTTAAAGAGGCTCTTTTAATTTTGTATTGTATTTTATATTCTTATACTTGTATAAATGTTATTATAGTGAAAACCTTATTTTTGGGGTGTTGGACGGGATTTTCTTTATTGATACGACTTCACCTCGTGTTTATGCAAACTTAGGCCGTTAATGTTTACATCAATAAATTAAATTAATCAATTAGTTTGCATACTTTGACATCATAAACATTGTGATCTTTTCTGTTCAAATAAACCTTTACTTTTTTCTCGTAAATTTTAAATCAAGTAAAAAAAAATATTTTTAAATATTTTTCTCCTCATGGCATATCAAGATACACTTCTCTTCATACACGTCACAAAATATTATTTTTTTCACATGCAATTTATACATTTTTTATAAATATTCTTTTTTACATGTGTTTCATAACAATATGTTTTATTTATATATTTAATATACATATACCTTTAGATAATTTTAAACATTTATATTTTTAAAAGAATTATTTTATACTTAATACATATTTTGTACATTATTTTAAAATATACCTCCTCCCTCTTTGAAAAATTTAGTCTAGCCGGGTACCACATTTGTGGATCTCGAAGGGTGCCTAACCCCTTCCCTTCGAGATAACTTGAACTCTTACCTAGAATCTTAAATTGGTTTTTGCAGACTAAATACATTAATCATATTTGTTAATAAATAGGTTTCCTTATTTTCTTTAAAAATTAGGTGGCGACTCTGTACATAAATTCATTCTTTTAGAGTCCATAACGTCGTTTTTTAAATATATATATGTTTTAAAAATTCATTATTATTTTATTAAAATTAAAAAAAATAATTTTAGAAAAAAAAACGACCACAAGTGGTAGGTTTTATATTAAATTAAATAATTAATTTTAATATTAAACCGACCACAAGTAGTCGGTTTACTAATGAATTAATTAATTAACTAATTTAATAGAAAACCGACCACTTGTGATCGGTTTTCTGTTAAATTAATTTATTAAAAAAACGACCACAAGTGGTTGGTTTTTATTCAATTAATTAATTAAATTTAAGTGGTCGGTTTTCTGCAAAAAAAAAATTAAAAACCGACCACTTGTGGTCGGATTTTCTGGATTTTTTTTTTTAAAATAAAAATCAAAACCCAAATACAACATGTAACAACAACAATGCAATACAGCAGTATCCAAATGTAAATATAGCAGAAACAACAACAAAAAAATGAATGTAAATACTTTCAAAAGTGTACAACACATGCAAAATGTCCAACAAAAGTGAGTATCAAAAAATTACAATAATAGTTTCAAATAACAAAATGTCTAAATTCAAAGTACAACACATACAAAAAAAAAAAAAAAAAAAATCATCATCATCGAATTCGTCCTCGTCTTCCATATCCTCATCCGTGCTGAAATCATCCAGGGGGCCTAGACCATTTACAGCCCGAACTGCATCACAAGGACACGGAGGAATAACTCCCGCAGTCTGGATGAAAGAGCTGAACTGTTGCTGTAGCATCCTGATTTGTGATGTTCTTGCCTCCTCTGTCTTCTTCTGCCTCTCACTCTGTTTAGCAAACCTCTCTCTCTGTGCAGCAAGCTCTTCAGTGAGTTTACAAACCGTATTTTCTAGTCTTTCAATAGTTTCTCTATCAACTGAAGAGCTAGAGTAGTTATTTTATCAACACATACGTACACGAGTAGTATATTTCCTCAATCGTATAATAATATCAATGAATTTTGCAAATTATGATAAATTTCTTATTAATTAGCTTTTAAATACAATATTATATGTATATATATATATATATCGTAATACTACTCTTACGTTATTACAACTTCAACAACATGTGTGTGTCTACATTGACCCAAAATAGTATATCTACTTCCTCAATAGTATGATTTATATCAACGTATCATTCAAACTATTTTGATATATAGATTCAGTTATCTAGCTTTCGATTACTACATACATCACTACACGAGATATACGTATATATACATATATTCAATTGTCTATCAGCTTTCACGTACCTACTATAAACATCACATACACAATTTTACTATCTCATAATAATTTACAACGTATTTCACAAATACTCAGATGAATTATAGATTATATTAGCTTATGTCATTAATATACCTTCACTGTATAATATGTATATACTATATATATACAAACACACACAAACATAGACACACTACCGACTATATCAAATTCTAAATACGTACTATCTATATCACATACGTACACAAGTATATTATCCAATAATATAACGCGATGTGTTTCTTATACATACTCAGATGAGTGACCGATTAATTATATTTGATTAGCTTAATATACTAGGTTTTGACTACATCGTTCAACAATCGATCACTACATGATATAAATATATATATATATATATATATATATATATATATCATCCACAAGTATATTTCCACAAGTATAGAACACGTTCATTATATTCTGATAAATTATTATGACTGAAATAGTAACATAATATCATTATCTCAACAGTATGATATATATATATATATTTATATATACACACACACACACATATTCATCATTATACAAAGATCATGCATGTTTAACGTCATTTAACGTATATACGGAGGAAAATATTTATTTTATATATTGAAACATAAGTAAAAGATAAAGATTATGTTTAATGTAATTTGTTTATTTTATTTGATATATTTTTAAGTGTATTTTTTTCAAAAAATTAAAGAATGATTAATTTTTATTATTATTCTAATGATTAATTTTTATTATTATTCTACTGATTATCGACTACGTGTGATCAATGTAATTTAAAAAATTATATATATATTACATTATATATATAATTATTTTTAATGAAACTAATATATATATTTGATTACATATATTTATATATATAGAATTATTGATTACATATAAAGATTATGTTTAAAAGTATTTTCTGTTTTTTTTCAAATTAAGTGGTCGGTTTTTTTAAAAGTATTTTCGTTTTAAAAAAAAAAACCCGACCACTAGTGGTCGATCTTTTTTTAAAAAAATAAAAAGTGGTCGGTTTTTAAAAATATTTTTTAATTATTTTTTTTTAAAACCGACCACTAGTGGTCGGTTTTGTTATTTTTTTATTTTTATTTGTAAAATAAATTATAATTAAAATAAAATTTATTAAAATAATTATTTTAATTTTTAAAAATATAAAAGCGACCACATGTGGTCACATTTAAAAAAAAATAAAAAACCAACCACGTGTGGTCGTTTTTTTCCGACCACATCATGTGGTCGTTTTTTCATTTCTTTTAGTAGTGTATATGATTTATTCCGATTGAAAATCTAAACACATTGTACTAATAAAGTAGTTCTATTAAATATTTAAGATTCAAGTTTTGAAAAAGACTTTTGCGCATGTTTCTAAAATGTTTCTAAATGTTTATTGGGTAGTTAAGTTAATTACATAAAATATGTTACCTCATTTAATTATACACATCTACCTCAATTGGAACATGCTTGAGATTTACGAAATTTTAAGACTAATAAACAAAAGGGAGAATACTCACAAAAATACCTGAAGTTTGACCGGATTACCAGTTGAGCATACTGAACGGGGGTCCTATTACCCCCCCCCCACCCCAGACTTTTTTTTTCGTATTTTAAAGGCATATATCTGTCACTTGGCACATAGCGTGTTAGTCACGCGCATTGAGTGCGTGAACAGTGTTAAAAACGTTATAAACTCTTTTTTTTTGCCAAACAACCCCTTAATTTTATAATTATTTAAAGTTTTATATTTTTATTTATTTTTTCATTCTCTTTCTTCTTTCTTTCTTTCTTTTCTTCAACAATGGTTGCTCCATTGTTGAATTGAAATTGAATTTGCTCCATTATTGAATTGAAATTGAATTCTTGAAGATTCCGTTTCGAACCCGCTAATTGAAATTCAATGGAAGATTCGGAAGATTCAAACTCGGAAACTCGCTAATTGAATCTTTCGAGTTCCATTAATGGAAATTGAATCTTTCGAGTTCCATTAACGGAAGATTGAATAGCTTCATACATGTGCAGTCCGTATTTTTGTCTTCATACATGAAATTAAATTTTTTGAATCTTCTGAGTTCCATTAATGGAAATTGAATCTTCCATTGAGTTTTCAATTAGCGAGTTCCGTTCAATTAGGAAGTTTCATTGAATCTTCCATTAATGGAACTCGTTAATTAAATCTTCCGAGTTTCAATGGAAAATTAATGGAAGATTCCATTCAATAATTTAAAAAAAAAATCTTCATAGACTCAATGGAATTCAAAGTTTGAAACTTGAAATTGAATTTGAAAACTTTTGGAGTGATAAAAATGGACTTGAAATTTGAAATTGACTCAATGGAATCATTTGAAATCTTTAATATGGTTGTAATGGGGAAAAAATATTGAAAACTGATAAAGCGGAGAAGAAGCAACGCGTGTACTGCACTTTCTAGCGTAAAAACTGGGGATAACGTTTCAGGGGGGATTAATTTCACTTTAAAAAAATCCAGGGAGGGAGGGGGGAGAATTAATTTCACTTAAAAAAGTATAGGAGGGTAATAGGACCCCCGCAAAGTTCAATATGTTCCACTGAAAATTTGGTTAAAGTTCAAATATTTTTGTGGGTATTATCCCTAAACAAAATTAGAAGAGATGATATATTTTATATTTAGTATATATGAATTTGTACTTTAATTTTGTTACAGTGTTTATATTTGACAATTTTAATTAGAACAATAAATAATGTATCTTTTAATGTGAGTTGTGGCACCTTAAAAAGATAACAAGGTATCATTTGATTATAAAAATGAAAAAAAATTATCTTTTTTTTATGTTAAATATGAGAAGTAAAAATATTTTAAAAAAAAAATATTAAATAAAAGTGAACAAAGAAAGTGCAATTTAAGACCGTAACGTTGGGCCCGTTAACGGGCCTTTACATATCTAGTTTTTTATTTGTATATAGAAAAGACAATGAAGGACGACCATGGCTATGAAAAATTGTACAACATGTAATACAAATTGTACTATGTACTTTACCTTATCTTATTTCATTACCAATTATCTTCAACCACATGTAATACTAGGGCCCAATTTTCTTTATTACTACACAAATCTATTATTTATTGTTAAAAAATCAAAATACTCAACTATCATTAACTTTCTTTCATGTTCTATTTTTTCATGTTTTTTTTTCTATTTTTTGTGAAAGTTTTGTTTGTCATTATTTAATACTCCCTCCGTCCAATTTTATATGTCGTCATTTGATCGGGCACGGAGTTTAAGAAATAAGGAAAGACTTGGTAAAGTTTACCAAATTATCCTTTATCAAAAAATGTGTCAATATTTTTTTTTTTAATTAAGTGGAACCAATAAGGGTAAAAGGATAATTGTGCCTTTAAAAAGTTGTCAAATAAGGAAAGGCGATACTTATTTTGGAACGGATTAAAAAGGAAATGATGACAAATAATTTGGGACGGAGGGAGTACTTTCTCCGGTTCAATTTGTTTGGTTGATTTCTTTTTTATTTTATTTTAAAAAAATCTTTTTCATTTTTTAGCAACATTTGTAATTTTAACTTTCCACATGTCATATTTAAGATTATAAGATTAAAGAATATTTTGATATATTTGACATATCTTTTATTTAATATCACAATATTTTAAAAAAATATTTAAATTTTTAAAATTTCATACCAAATTAAAATAGACCAAACAAACTAGAACATATAAAGTATTAACAGAATAGTGCATTTCTATAAGAAAAAAAATACAAAACTTGTAGATGTAAAGTTGTGCTTCTGAGTATGTATATATGTATTTTACAAATTCAAAGCTTCTAAAATTATGCTTTAGCCAAAGTTTATTTTCATAAACTTCTTATAATTATAACAAACTTATAAAATTCATTGAAATTAATTTATAAACCATTACGGATATTATGTCATACCAAAGTTGAATTCCTAATATAAGATTATTGATGAGTAACGTTTTAAACTATGACTTGAGATTACTTTTAATCAAGATATTGCAATGAAATAATAAATTACAATGAAACTGGACTGATATAGATACAATTGACACGTTTAGTTCATACTAAGAGAAAAAAGTTTAATTAGTCAGTGTTATTTATTTGTTTGATTTTGATTTGATATTGAATTTCAGCAAATTAAAAAAAAAAATTAAATTTTATATTAATAGGCTAAATATATGTATAATGTATCAAAATACTCTTTAATTTTGCAAAATTAATTAAAAGATTATCAAAAATAAAGAGACGTTCTCCTTTTAAATGTATCAAAATGGATGGAGTACTATATTAATATTACAATAGTAAAAAAAGATATTGATAAATGATGAAAAAGTATTCATTTAATTTTAAAACTATATATACGAAAGATAATTCTAAAACTATAATTTATTTAATTTAATTGATACGTTTATTCATATTATATCAAGACGTTATAATTTGCACACTTAACTATATATATCTTTATACAATACATTTACAATCTTCAAAATAAAATATATTATTTTGGGGTAGTACATTCTCTCATCAGGTACATAAATCACTTTTTTTTTTTAAAAAAATACTAAATTATTCTCTTGATGTTATAGTATATAAAACAAGATGTGAAATCATAACTTTTTTTATTCTTATCATTTTGTAAATAATGATATGATTAATTTTAACTTTCATCCAATAGGTTGAATTTCATTCGCTAAACCCCTGTAAAATGAATTTAAGTGCATTTGAAATAAATTTATAGATGGATTATTTTTTATTTTTTGATTATTTTGTATGATTTTATTAAAAAAAATATAAATATAATTAATACTTTATTATAATGTGTATCTTTATTATCATTTTTTATTGTGCTAATTTAAAAATATTGATCATCATTTAAAAAAATTAACTAAACACCTATACATATATTTAAAATATTAATATTGGGAATATTGGGCCCGTCAAACGGGCCTTCATTATCTAGTCAATTGAGATTTTGCAGAAATGTGGCAATCAAAACTTTGATCAAGAGTCATCAGTCTGACATTAAATAAAAATATATATTCAACTCAAAATAATAACAGGGAGAGCATGTGTGATGTGAGGCTCAAAATTAGGGGTGTACAGATCAAATCGTTAAGTCAAATCGAACCGACGAACTAAATCAAACTGAGAAAAAAAACCGACTTATGGTTTGGTTTGATTTGTTTGGCGTTAGAAAAAAAAAATCGATCATTCTTGATTTGATTTGGTGTTAACAAAAAAAAAGTCAAATCGAATCCGAATCAAACAGATATAATATATATATATATATATATATATATAATATTTGAACTTTTTTATACATAAAATATTAATTATAATCTACTTTTTAACTATTTTTTCAACTAGTTTTAGTAATTTTCAATAATTTGAAAGTAGATGTAGATATATATTTAGATTTGGGCCTTTAAGTTGTAATATTTGTCCATTAATTGCTAATTAAATGATCGAAAGCCCAATATAAACTTACAACCTAAACTTTTCATTCTTCATCTCACTTTTTAGTTTCAAGAGAGTTTTCCGTTCCTCATTTTTTTATAATTATGGTTTTTCATTAGCACATGAATAAAATCATATTTGATCTAGTCTTCGATCACAATATAATTGTAAAAACTAAAGATTATAAAAAAAAGTCCGAAAAAACCGACTAAAACCTAAACTCAAAAAACCAATTTTATGTTGGGCTGATTTGGTTTATAGTTTTAATAAATCGACATGATTGTTTTTTTTTTCTTAATAAAAACCGAATCAACCCGACCTATGTACACCCCTACTCAAAATCATGTATTTATATTATCACTCGCCTCACATTATTTGCTCTCTTTTTAATACTGTTTTGAACTTAGTTTGATGTGAATTGCACTTATGTTGCCGAATTTGATATGTAAGATGAAGACTGACGAAGTTTTAGTATAATTGGAATATGATTGAGTTTTGAAGTCTGATTAGATGCTCGGAGTTGATCCAGGTCAAGTCCAAAGGTGTAGGACCAAGACGAGAGCTTAACAAAATCAAAAGAAAAGAAAACATCAATTTTCCATTGAGGGGGGGGGACGCCTAGGTTGGCAAAGGTGTTTCCAAGTGCAATTGGCTGACTTGTACGTGCCTCAACTTGGTGGGGTGGAGGGCGGGGGTACCCTGGAGTGCCACTCAGGGCGTCCCTTTGGTCCGAAATTGAAAGGGTAGAGAACCATCCCGGAGCATATGGAATTTTATATTTTTGTGATTTATTTTGGGCTTTCATTAATAATTTTGGAATTCAAATTACATCACTATGGACCAAAGGCACATTTCTTAACTACCAGATAAAGTTTTTGGAACTCTATATATACATCTCATAGGTCATTTTTATTTATTATTCAAGTCTAAAAATTCAAAGAAGAGGAAAAGAACCTAAGTTTATGTGATTTTACTTTTATTTTATATTTTTTAATTATTATAACACTAGCTGTTCATGAAATTGTTTGCCTAAAATTAATTAATGAGTAGCTAAACTTCTAGTATCTAGGATTGTGGTTGAAGACTTGAAAGTTGATGTTTAATTATAATATTTTTTGGTTTGATTTTCAATTATTGAGTTATTTATCTTCTCTTGATCGTATTGTTTGATAGCTTTATCACCTATAAAAAACTATGTATGGTGCCTAGATTGAAGTAGGAAGACAGAATTTATGTACACAATAATGAAAGATAGGGCTTGATTGTGAACTCTACAGGAAAGGAATTTTTTTTTTTACTAACATTGATAGAAATATACTCGATAGCCTTTTTCAGTTGATACAAAGAGAAATTACATGCTCTTTTCTATTGACAGGTGACCATAGGAATATAGGCGTTAGAAAGAATCAGAAAAAACTAGAGTTATTGACAAAACACTCAATATGGTTGAAATCAACCGGCAACTAGTAACTCAGAAAATAAGCTAAATGTATGATTTGAAAACTCAAGTAGATTGTTGAAATGCCATAACAATAATCCATGACTTGTCTACAATAACTTTTACTTGTAAAAGACAAAGATTACACTTGTTTACTTGTTACCTACTAAATAGCACATATTAGAATTCAAAATAGTTAATTAATTTTTCAAATTCCTTGGGTAAAGTATTTGGACTCACGTTTTGTATGTCACGATCAAAAATTAAGGCCATAATGGCAACTACCGAGAATCCGAGATCCAACCTTGATAGGTAAGTCAATTACCAAAAAGGAAAGGAAATTCGAAATGTGAACTAAAAAAAATAAACGAAACTTCTTGAATGAAGTCAGGTCAACTTACATATATATACCGAAAGACTGAAATAAAACATACATAAAACCGCTCAAAATATGATGTCATAAGTACAAGAACATTTCAAAACATAATCGAATAGCAGAATACATAAATCCATCTCTGAAAATGAGTGAAGAAAATATAAGGGCAAGAAAACTCAGAATCAAATATGATGTCACAACCCAATTTCTCAAGTCATGATGACACCTACTTTAATCCGCTAATAGGTAAGCCAAGTCATAGCCCAAAACAAGTAGTAATAGACTAAATCAGCAGAAGATAAAAGAATACAAAAGATAGACATACAATAGAAATACTAAGCAATGGAATACATAAATACAGTAGTACTGAAAAGGAGAAAATGTACAAAAGAGTACCCCATGACCCATTAAGATCAATACAAGAGCCACTAAATTCAAAAATAAAGTACTTGATAGTATCAAATATATATGTAGTCTCGTACAAGTAAAGACAATCTAAAATAACAGAAGGAGAAGGGATCAACTCCGACTCCAAAAGCTCACCCTATCTCCGAGTTCCCAAAAGCAAACCTAAATGAAGTGTCAGCAGCAGTAACTCGTACTCGAATCTGCCTCAGAAAAAGATGCAGAAGTGTAGTTTAAGTACCAAAAATAATGGGTATACAGTAGGCATCATCAGCGAACTGAGCTAAATTACAATAAAGTATAATAAAGTGTTAGAATGTAAACTAAAGCTAGGGATAAGGCTTAATTTGAAATAAAACTCCAAACTAGGATTGAATGGTATATAGGCAAAATAATTAACTCAGAGTAAAAGCATTCTAACAACCTTTTAACTAGGCCCCCAAAAGATTAAAAGGCACAAACAAGAAAGAAATAACCCAACGAGCCCCCCATAAGCGTGACTGATGCAAACAATGATGAAAAATATCAACAATAATAATCTAAAAGTTTGCCCACGTGTAATAACACACCTGGGATTCCTTTCAAATTACAAATTCCAAACTTGAACTGAAATTGTGAATAGTACCATCATAATAAAGTGTCACATATAGAGCATAAATGTCGGACTTGAACTGAAACTAGTAACTAAGTGTCATACGTCTCCTTTAACTTCAATTAGTATGAAAGTAATATGGCGTAACACCCTAAAAATTTTAGAACCTTCGTGTATCCAAAACTTTGTATAAATTTAGGCTGAAAATCTAGCTTCGAGGTTTTCACAGTTCTAGTTCACGATTAGTAGAAGCTTCTACGATCATGAAAATATTTTTACGGTTAGTAAAAAAGCTTCCATAATCATTGAAAATATTTTTTATTTCCACGAATTTGGTTCACGAACTATGAACGGGTTCCACAAGTCGTAGCCCAAGTTGTGGACCTGATCCTAAAAGTTACAAAATTAATCTAATTTCGATGGCTCTGGTTCACGAACTATGAAAGTTTCCATGACCTGTGAACCAAGTCGTGAAAACCAGATTTTTATGAAGTTCTTTTAAGGGGCATTTTAGGGGCATTCTTGTCGTTTTCTTTATGAAATCCAACTCCTCCATACTTAAAATACCTTTTGAACAATCAGTTACACTTATTTTCAAGAGGAATACGATTAGAAATCCTTTCTTTCTCCTTCAAAACATTCTAAGAATCAAGAACACCAACGCCTTAAGAATCGAGGCTCAAATTCAAGCTTTCTCAAATTATTTTCATCAAAAGGCATGTTAAACACTTTCTACTTTAACTATTACTACAAAATAATGATTTCTTTAGTATTTTTGTATATTATATTAATGGTTTGAAACTAGGGTTGAGGATTTTGTTTATATGAATGCTTAATATTGATTTCTCTCTTGATATTAATCATTCTCTAAGCACTAGTAGTGGGTTTTGAGGCTTGAAAATACTATTTGAAAAGGTGGATTTCTATATATTGAATTGAATTGTTAAATGAACGAAGATGGCACCCCATCGTTTTGAAATGTTGAAAGTTGAAAGATGACACCCTCTGGAAGAAATTCAGCGATAATTATGTTTATGTTTTGAATGATGAGGTTAGGAGTTAAAATATTTTATGAAAATGATTTGACATAATACAAATGACTTTATGAATGGATCTATAGATAAATGTTTATGTCTTGGTATGCCAATACCAAAATGTAAATATCTTTATGAATGGATCTATAGATAAATGTTATGATTAATGTTTTAATTGGACTCAAATAGAAGTATGTAGTGCACCAAGAAGACGTATTGTCCTCATGACCATCGCACCAAAGCATATTTTACCAGCATAGAGATGTTCACTCCTTAATTGGATGACTTATGTTTTTCTTAATATGCGATGAAATGGTGGCTTTAGACTATTGGTGACTTTAGACTATTGATGTCTTAAGCCTAATTTCAGTTTATGTGGAAAACATAGATTGAGACCCCGCTGGTTGGGGATGGACCGGACTCACATAGCCCGTGGGTTACTATGGTCGGTGCGAACTACATAGTTTAGAATTTATGTTTTAAATAGTAATGTATTTATGTTTTGAATTACTTTCTTCATACCTATCTGTATTTTCTATGTACATTATGAATCTTATGTCTTGTTTTATAAATTATTTTGTCCCTCTCTCTTGGGTTGTATGTCAGTACTCGTCATACTAATCGTCTCCAGAAGCTACATCTTTTCATGATGTAGGTTCGAAGATATTTTCTCATGATTACGTGCAGCATTAGGATCTTCTTAGGATAGCAAGTAGCGAGTAGCGAGTGGTGATCCCTCTATATTTCAGACGATATTTGACTTCTTTTCTTTAGATTAGTTATTTCTGTTTATGATATCGATGGATCATGTTTCGGCTTAGGATTTTATTCATAATGTTAGAGACATCGTAGACTGATGTAATATGTTGTATAAGTCTTTAAGATTTAATTTAGCAACTCTCTCTAATTTGATTTTCTTATCTTTGGGTCCAATTTTGTCACTTTAATAATGATTATGCTTATGATGTTATGCTATGGGATTTTCTTGGGCCTTTGTTGGCCTAGATGTTCTGTTATGACCAAGGCCTCGACTCGGGTCATGACATACGGTCAATTTAGTTATAGAAGCGATAATAACCACCAACTCTCGATATGTAGTCCAAAACGCCGAAAGGTTAGTTTATCCAGAGTAGTAAGTCTAACGAAAGTTCATTAGATTGCCTAAATCATCCCACGGCTTAATACTTAATCTAGGTTGTCAACTTAAGAGCTTCTTAAGTCTACAAGGTTCTAAGCAAATTAAGCATACTATCCAATGAAAGGACGATGGGGACCACTACTAGCCCTAAAAATCTATACTAAGGCAAGCACCTATCCAAACCTAGGCAAAGACTTTATAATTCCATCCCAAGGTGCTAAGTAAGTCAAAACTAATCTTAGGGTATCAATTTAATCCAATATGAGGGAAGATAGGCCAAAATCGATCCAAAAGAGGCTCATTAATTGGCTAAATAATCAATAATTATTATAATACCAAGTCATAAACACCCACCCAAATCTAGCATAATACTACACTAATATCATAATAAATCTCAATCTAATAGGGAAGTAAGCCTAGCCTATCCGGATGCAATTAAAAGCTCTAGAAAGTCTACTACATTCGAGTTTTTACTTTCTGAGAAGCCTCTAAATGCCTCCACGCTATAAAAATAATATTTTTTTCATTAATACGAGAATAATGATAACCATACTGCATATAAATTATCCAAGTCAAAAGTCAAACTAAAAATCTCATGTAGATCCCAATTATGGAATCACAAAATTAAAACTATCAATGCATCTCTCGTAGCTCAAAGATCATTTAACCCATAGTTTGGATGAAATTTAAGCTCGAATAAACCACAAAATCAACCCTAACAATATTCAAAATAAGAACAAAATTGGAAAATTAAACTAGAATTAAAGACGAAACTTATGAAAATAAAGTCAAGGAAACAATCGCAAACTCGCTTTTAGATCAACCCCGACACTAACTAATTAATATCTCACAATAAATAAGCTCCCGCGGCCTTTAATGAGGTTTTTCTCTCAGGAAAATACACTAAATTCTATGGGGCATAAGTTTAAGACAGAGCAGCCCCATCGCCTAGGCGGTACTAGGTATCACCAAGAAGGCATCGCCTAGGTGGCCAAGGCCTCGCATAGGCGATGGCATACCAAGGAAGCCTCAACGCCAAGGGGACACAAGGCTCGCCAACGCAACAAGGGCATCGATAGGGAGATGGCTATGCCAAGGCAGTTTCCTCACCTAAGATACCCTAGGCACGCTAAGGTGGTATCACTTAGGAGGCGTAGGCGTCGCTAAGGCAATGACACCAGCAACATCAGGCATCAACATTCCGCAAAGATGGCAAGTCTCTAATCGACCCCTCGAGATTCGTTTGGAATCTCATAATCGCAAAAGAGTGATATTGCCCTACCAAATTTGACATTCAAGACTCAATGGTGCCATTGATATTTTCATCTGAGATTATTTCGATTAAATGTGGGCCCCAATCCACAAGGAGGTTTTAGTCAAAATCAATCCAATAGCTCAGAACAACCTCGAGACCTGAACCAAGTATTTTCTATTCCAAAATTGATATTATGGAGCAAACAAAACAATTAGAATTGATATTCAGAATCATTAGACTAAAGTTTAGATCCGATACCTATTTCTTAACAATAGAAGCTCCAATATAAGGAATTAACTCTAAAAACCAAACAAACTGCCTGGTGATTGAACTGTCAGTTCCAACAAGTCATAAATGAGTTCGTGCAGGGAAAGCTCTAAATATCAAAAAAGCATGAATATACAGAAAATGACTCAGAGGATCATTACATCTGAACTCTAGAGCACGCCAATACCTCAAAGTATCAACTCTGAGTGGCATGAATCAGTTGTCGCGTCTCGTACTCAATTTAGGATTGACATCAAAAGGGTAGAAAATGGGTGAATATGGTCCACTTATACTCAGTAGGTATCATAGGCCGACTGAGCAAAGTAGAAAATAAGTAAAAGATACTATAAGCACGTAACCTATAAATAGAAAAGTTTCCAAATGGTAGCTCACACTGTCTCCATTAATAGTTCTACAATATAAGATCGATGCAGGAACATCCAAACATGAATATATATATATATATATATATATATATATATATATATATATATATATATATATGGAAACTAAGAATACTTTAAGGATACATAAACGAAACACGAAAAATGCACATTTAATGTAATGTAATGCAATACTGGTGGGATTATGATGAATGATTGAAAGTCATCGCATGACTTTCTGTATGCACCTATCGAGCCTCAACACTCCCAAAATAGGACTTTTGGGCGGTTATCAACCTGTATACTACCTCAAATCTCAATTCACCTATCCGGCTAGTGTTGACGGATCAAGGTTTTTATGAAGTGTCACATTCGCCTCTCCGACTATTGTTCACAGATCAATATTTCTCATAAAAGAGTCTCATTTTCTTTTGAATCAGTGTTTCTCAACAATATTAATGTTTCATGAAATATTTATGTATGAAGTGAGGATGTAATGCTCATAACCAATTAGTATGAAGATAATAGTCCATTCAATGCATGCATAAGTGAGCTGAAAATCAAATCAGTGTGTTAATAATTCATGATATCAGTTCTCGAATGGTACTAGCAGAATAATTAGTCATATAAGACGTCAAAAATATCAATCCAACCCCTTACTCGGGTACTTCTTTCGTGATAGAGACAATAATATTCAAATAAGGCTAATAATATCTCTTCAATCCCCAACATGAGTATCACATCAGTAATAATGACATTTAAATAAATAAACAAGGCCTATGATGTCAAATAAAGTCCCGGCACAGACAACGTGCAATATATGATGTCTCAAGTCAACAGAAATAAGCATATAAGCCTCCACACGAGAACACAACATTAATAACAATCTTGAACTAATACTCTCAGGACTAATTTCCTCAACCCATAGCATGCTTTACTTGTTTATTAACTACACAACCCAGTCTGAAGAAAGCTAAGCCATAACTTACGCGACAAAAACTCAAGCCTATAACCTTCAACACAATGCCTTTTTCTTTGAACGTTCTTGAAATAAACTAAAACATACAAATTTATAATCTATGCGTTAAGAGAATGCAAAAGATACCCACATCAACTATATTTAAGATAGGTCCAAAATGAGTTAAAAAATGAAAGGGGTAAAACCAAAATTTTATTTTACAAACATGTCCTCCAAAATTATAGGAGTCTACAGTTAAAAACCCAAGAAAAAATGAGGTTCAAATAAAAAAAACACCTTTAAACCTTTACCGAAAAAAATTCACAAAACTCATTTTGAAATCAAGACTAAAGAGTAATTTCGATGATATAATTAATGAAAATAAGAGTTTGAAGCCTACCCAAGAATAAAAGGTGAAGAAAACCCTCAAAATCACCCTAACTTGAAGCTTCAAGGTTTAAAAATGATGCAAAATCGCAAAGCCAGGTTTTCGTATCAGAAAAGTCGATAAATCAAACATTCACGTTCTTGACAGCCCTTTCGCATTTGTGATGATGGAAAATAAACCGACCAGGACGATAACCCTTCACGATTGCGATGAAGGAATAATTTCTTCTCCACATTTACGGCTACTAGCTCATGTTAGTGAAGAAAGGTTCCATGCACCAAATATCAGTTGTGCACCAGCAGAATTTGCATATTAAAATGTCTCTGAATGGGCCCTAGGGATTCGTTTGGTACCCCACAGTTGAAATCATGTTCTCTAATAGGATATTTTCGATGTTCCAGATTCAATGACATAGTCAAATTTTTAAAAAGAGATCATTTTCAGCAAATTATCCCCCGAGACTCCCTAAAACTTAATTTTACTAGTTTTCAAAATAACGGTCAAAATGCAAAACAAAGATTCTAAACCCAGACCAACCCTGCTAATAACCCAAAATCGATATTTCTAATTTAATAAGACTGCCCAATTCACCATCCAGCACTCAAATCACGAAATGTTGGCCAAAGTTAAACTAACGGCTTATAAAGCCTCTAAAAGTCTCAAACTCTCCCAAATAATCTCTGAATGCATCGGGAATCATGTCAACCATCTTCACACCTCATAATTAGCATGTAACAACTATGAGAAAGGACAAAATGGTCACTACTCATAAAAAGAAAATTTTCACATGACAAATTGTTGCACTGCATTAGCGAGCAATTGTGCAAATGTATATCTTTTCTAGAAAAACATGCCTAATAATAATTACTTCATATTTTATAAGAATATTGGAATTTAAATATAATAAATTCCAAATGTTACATCCAAGTATAGGCCAATTTGAAGTCATTGGGTGAAGGATTCTTTGTACGAGAAAGATATATACCAGAATCCTTCACCAACCAAGTAAAATAAAGATCTTTATCAAACTTCCAGTAAGTACTTTATCTACAAGGGCTTTTTCTATGATAAAAAACATCAAACGCATTATGTTTTTTACCCCAATTAAAAGTGCAATAAAAATAAGTCGTGCCCAAAATATTCTTATGGAATGAGAAATCAAATTGGTCATTTGGTTTAAGCGTGTGAACTTAAGATCATCATCCAGAGACCTTCAATGAATATAGAGAAGAGAAGTATTTTGAAGGAGAGCACTGATAAAACGTTAAGTAATTTTTGGATGAAAAATTGAAGCATTTGTCATCATCATAGTGTTGAAGATAGATGAAATAAGAAATAAAAATTTAACTTTGATGGAAGGATAATAAGTCATTTTAAAAGTAAAGGTAAAGTTGATTTTCCCACTTTATAAAAGTAGACTACTTTTTAAACCTTTTTGTGTTAATTTCATGTTCACTTAATTTTTGTTTCGTGGCATTAAAGTCTTGAAGTATGACCAAATTAAACTAACAAGATTACATCAATCTGATTTTGTTATTAAAGTAGACTACTTTCTTGACCTTTTTGAGTTGATTTGATGTTCACTTAATCTTTATTTTGTAGCATTAAATGTTGGGTTCAATATGAAAAGTGTGAATGGGAAATGGAAGGAACCAAGTGAGGGAAAAAATTGATAAAACACTAATATGGAAAGTGTACTCTAAAATTGGAAAGTCTACTAATTCTCCCACATTGGTGGGAGAATGTGACTTTTAAGTGTTTATATAAAGAAACACTTAGTCCACATGGTGAGGCAAGAACCAAGAGGTGCCTCGCGTTGTTGCTGTCGTCGCCAGTCTCGGCTTCGAATTCGGATTTGTTAAATGATCGATGAGATCTATCTTTTTAGACAAAATTTATTTGATAGAAATTTAATCCAAAAAAATAAAGGGAAAAACACAACAGAAACAGAAACTTTTGTGTGTTTTTAATCCTCCATTAACGTGCATGCATGCAGTAACACACTGATTCGTGAAATGGTATGCCCGTTCGAAATGTAGTGCAGAATGCGAAATGCTGTTTTGGAAGGGAAGCAACCGTTCGACGAAAAGACACACTGATTCATGAAATGGTATGCCCGTTTAGATAGTTGTGACTGTTAAAAAAAAACACTCTTTGGAATGAACAAACATAATTTTTCAGAAGGGATACACTTTTCAGTGAACCATTGCCACCTTTCGGAAAGGGCACCTGATGGCTATATAAACCTGGTTTTATCCAGAGATTTAAATACGAAATTTTCTGAATATACAAACACTTCTTGTCTTCAAAAATATTCTGTGTGATCATCTAATCGTTGAGTGAGTTCGAAGAGATTTCAATTGTTTGTGGTACCGCTACAGTTGGTTTGTTTGACCATTTTATCCTGGGAGAAAAATTTCGCAACCTCAGGTACTTGAGAGAAATTATTTTCTTAAGGATACTGCGTGAATTCGGAGGACTCGGCCATTTCTGTCTCATCTTATTTTTATGAAAAAAAAACACTTCTTAGAAATGTCACTTTGATCGTGTGTTGAGGGTATTGTTGTACTTCATATTGTTCTTGTTTTATACTTGAACTAGTGTTGAAGTTATTCTGTCGAATTACAGATTCTGTGTACCCAAAAATATTGAATAAATAACATTAAATTCATTAAATTGTTCTTTTAACATACAGATTAATCAACTTCGCTTTGGTATAGCAGAAAAAATAATAAATTATTTTTCAACAACAACAATAATATATTCGTTGTGTTTTCATAAAGTAGAGTGTGGAGAGGATAAAGTGTACGCAGTTCATATCACTATCTCAGATGAAGTAGAGAGACTAATTCCAATAGATCCCCGGCTAAGGACAGATAACAGTATAACAAATAAGAAACATGAAAATAAAAAATAAAATGGGATAATATGTCGCTAGATAATAAAATAAACAAGACATCGACAGAGTAATACTATAAACTATCAATTCAAAATCACAAACTTCGTCAGAACACTACGAATCAGAAGACAGATACAAACAAAGCACTCCTCCCTACTATTACGAACACACTTCTACCCATTAACCCTCTACCCTAATTTATGTCCTCCACACCTTCCTATCAAGGGTCATGTTCTCCGTAAGATGTAACTACTTCATGTCAGGCCTAATACTTTCCTCCAATATTTCTTCGGTCTACCTCTACCAGCCTAAAATCATTCATAAACTATTTTTATTTTTAAAAAAATATTTTGCCTAAAAATTACAACAAGTCGCTAAAGATATCGTTTTTTAAAAAAAAAAAAAGATAAGGGTGAATTAGTGATTCTAAAACATGAAATTTGATAGTTGGGACCTAAATTTAATAAGGGTGGAACCTTTAGCCTAAAAACTCCATCAATGGAGTTGAGTTGAGCTTGAAGGAACTATTTAGATGACTAATTAATCCTTGGATAATGTTGTAGACCATAAATGAGGATAGAATTAGTGATTGAATTTCCAAGGTATTTATTTGAAGAATAATTTATTAATTATTCTTGTAAATTTTATCGTTAGATAATTTAGCCTTCGAAAACATAAAGAATAAGAAAGATCATTCATGGCATGACTTACTTGTTGCAGCAGCTTGGGCCCAAATAGGTTATGGTTTATGAGTAGTAGACTATGGTTAGTAATCGTATCCATAATGAAGATTTAATGTTATAAATTGGCAGAAATAAAGCACACAACAAGCAAAATAATAAACAAGAACACACAGAATTACGTGAAAATTCTTGCAGAGAAAATCACGGGCAGAGGCAGAGAATGTTTCACTATAATGAAAGGAGAGGAGTACAATATGGAGAATGAGTATTTTCTGAATACTCAAAACAACCCACTAAATTCACTTATATAATACGTGCATACAAATAAGTCCTAGGCCCGATCCTTATGCTACCACCACACATTCCATTGAAAATCACAAACATGGGACGCACCGTAAAACTTTCTGGGCAGGATCCATAAAATTTGGGTCATAACTCTAACAATCTCCACCTTGACACGAATTCTTATTCAGAACTCAAATCCATTTCAAGACAAACTCTCCACCTCTACCACAAAAGTCTGTAGGGGCACATCTTAACAGCTAACACCAACAAAGTCTAAGCAATGCTTAAACTTGGCACTTGGTAGTGTCTTGGTCATTATATCAGCAGGGTTATCATGGGTACTAATCTTGCTCGCCACAATATCACCACAAGCAATAATTTCACGCATAAAATGATACTAAACATCGATGTGCTTTGTCCTCTCGTGAAATATCTGATCTTTCATAAGGAAGATACCACTCTGACTGTCGCAAAAGACCATAGTAATCTGTAAGTCCTTACTAAGTTCACCAAACAAACCCTTCAACCAAATAACTTTCTTGAATGATACTTTGCCTCGGTAGTTGACAAAGCAACTGTAGTCTATAAGGTAGCTTTCCAACTAATAGCACAACCACCAATGGTGAAAACATAGCCTGCAAGGAAACTCCTTTTATCATAATCTCCTGCAAAATCATAATCAATATACCCGATTGCTCCATCTCTATTTCGCCCAAACTGCAAACAAATATCAGCAGATCCATGCAAGTATCTGAAAATCCACTGAACTGTTTTTCAATGTTCTTTGCCAGTATTTTCCATGTATCTGCTAACTGCACTGGCGGCATAAGATAAATCTGGTCAAAAACACACCATCGCATACATAAGAGACCCGGCGGCACTAGAGTATGAAACTCGAGACATATAGTCACGCTCATCAGCTGTCTTTGGAGATAAAGTGGCTGAGAGTTTGAAGTGAGCTATCAATGGAGTACTTACAGGTTTGGCATTTTGCATATTGACTGTGAAGCACTTTCTCAATATACCTTTTCTGACTCAAGTATAACTTACACTTCTCTTTGTCCCTCATAATTCTCATGCCAAGAATCTTCCTTGCTTCACCTAGATCCTTCATCTCAAACTCCTTACTGAGCTAGGCTTTGACTTTTTTTAGCTCTCTTATATCCTTTTCTACAATCAATATATCATCAACATACAAAAGAAGATACACAAACGAACCATCATTTACCTTCTTGAAGTAGACACATCTATCATAACTCCTCCTCCAAAACATATGAGAGGTCATACAGGAGTCAAACCTCTTATACCACTGCCTGGGGGACTGTTTTAAGCCATAAAGAGACTTTTCAGCAAACATACATGGTCCTCCTTTCTTGAAACTACAAAGCCATCTGGTTGTAGCATATAGATGTCCTCTTCAAGTTCTCTATGTAAGAATGCAGTTTTCACATCTAACTGCTCAAACTCAAGATTATGCATGGCCACAAAACCAAGTATCACTCGAAAAGAACTATGCTTCACAACAGGAGAAAACACATCTGTGAAGTCAATACTTGGAACCTGACTGTAGCCTTAAACAACTAGTATTGCTTTGTATCTAGCATCTTCAACTCCCGTTGTTCCTTTTTTTTTAAATACCCACTTGCAACGAACAACTTTCTTATCTTTAGGCAATCTCACTAGATCCCATGTCCCATTCTTATAAAGTGATTCCATCTCCTCTTGCATAACAATCATCCATCGGTCAGAGTCATCACAACTAATAGCATCTAAATAAGAAGAAGGATCTTCATCGGAATCAATACCTTCTGCTATAGTCAATGCATAAGCAACCAAATTAGTTTTGCATACTTCTAAGGAGGTCTAATAGCTCTTCTAGGCCTGTCTTTAGAAATAGAATATTGTAGCGTCACTGGTGGTGAAGAAGAAATAGTACCACTCTGTATCTCCGGGCTAGACTGAGAAGTAGGCACTGGTGTAGACTTTGCTCCAATCTACAATTCAACGTGGCTGCTTGACTATTACTGATTCATATCACTAAGCTCATCTGGAGGCAGAGCACTAGATTCGTAGGGAGCTCGAAGCATGGCAGTTTCATCAAACACAACATTCGTGCTAATTATAACCTTTCTGCTTTCTGGACACTAAAGCTTATAACCTTTAACCCCTGGTTTATAACCCATAAATAAACACTTGACAGATCTAGGCTCCAACTTTCCATTATCAACATGAGCATACGCATGGCATCCTAATATTTCCAAATCAGAATAACTAGCACGAGTACCAGACCATACCTCTTCTGGAGTCTTTTTATCAACCGCGACTAAGGGATAATGGTTAATAAGAAGACAAGCTATGGAAGCAGCTTCAGCCCAAAAAGGCTTGGGTAAACCGGCATTAAAAAGCATACAACGCACCTTTTCTATTATATTCCTATTCATTCGTTCGGCCACACCATTCTACTGCGGAATACGAAAAACTGTCAAGTGCCTCATAATTCATTCTAACTTGTACAGAGGACTAAATTTATTAGAACAGAACTCTAAACCATTATCAGTCTGAAGGCATTTTACCTGTTTCCCTGTTTGCTTTTCAATCATAGTCTTCCACTCCTTGAAAGTAGGCAACACATCATTCTTTTGCTTCAGGAAGAACACCCAAACTTTTATGGAATAGTCATCAATAATAGTCAACAAGTATTTCGCACCTCCTCTTGAAGGTACTCTAGAAGGACCTCAGAGATCAGAATAAATATAATCAAGCTTGCCTTTAGTTGAGTGGATGCCTTTAGTGAATATAACTCTCTTCTGCTTCCCAAAAATGGAATGCTTACAAAACTCTAGTTTGGTAATACTCTGCCCATCAAGAAGTCCTCTTCTGCTTAGTTAATCTATTCCATTTTCACTCATATGCCCCAGGCACATATGTCAAAGTTTAGCCACTTTCTGATAGAGAGGAGGTAGAAATAGTTGCATTACCTGTAATCGTAGAGCCTTGAAGACATATAAATTTGCAGACTTTCTCTATCCCTTCATCACAACAAGAGCGTCTTTAGTAACCTTCAGGAATCCACCTTCACCAGTGTACCTATATCCGTTTGAATCAAGAGTACTCAAGGAAATAAGATTTCTCTTCAGGTCTGGGACATACCGCACATCACCAAGTGTCCTCACAACCCCATCAAACATCTTAATTCTGATTGTTCCAATACCATCTATCTTACAATGTGTGTTATTTCCCATCAACATAGCACCTTTAGAGATTGCTTCATATGTCATAAACCAATCCTGATTGTGACACATATGAAACGTACAAGCTGAATCAAGAATCCAATCCTCACGGGGTTTGGAGTAACCATCAGAAATAACTAAGAGTTCTCCATCACTACCGCCATCTTCAACAAAACTGGCTTCATCAGCTTTTTTTGGTTGGTTTTCCTTCGGTTTTGGAGCTTCTCTTTTCTCTCTATTCTGTAACTTCCAACACTCGGATTTGATATGACCCTTCTTATTACAGTGATTACAAGTTTTGTTTATGTTTCTGGATTTTGATCTATTTCTATCATCACCCCCAGAGTTCATCTCATAATTCCTTCCTCGAACAATGAGACCATCTGCTTGAGTCTCCGACCCATTCACAAGATGTTTCATCTTCTCCTTAAAGAATAACGCATCATAGACTTCATCTATGGTCAGGATATCACGACTATATAAAATTGTATTCCTAAAGGTCGAGTATGATGCTGACAGGGAACACAATAGAATCAACCCTAGATCTTCCTCATCGTACTTAACCTCCAGAGTCTCTAAATCAGAGACGATTTCCTTAAAGACAGATAGGTGATCCTCAAAGGACGCACCCTCAGATAGACGATGGGAATAAAGTCATTGTTTTGAGACGCAACTTACTAGTTAGGCTCTTGGTTATGCATAAAAATTTCAGTTTCAACCACAACGCAGCGGAAGTGGTCTCCTTCAAAACATCCTGTAGAATCTGATTGGATAAGTGAAGGTGGATCTGTGATAGAGCCTTCCAATCCTTACGTCGTTTATCACCATTTGTCCATGACGAGGGCATGTGATCAAACCCAAAGAGCGCATCATCCAAATCTATCTGTGCGAGATAGCCCACATCTTAACCTGCCATAACAAAAATCTGGTGTTGCGATCCAACAACAAAATATCATACTTCATCGCTGCCATCCCTGAGAAAATAATCGACCAAGCTCTGATACCAGTTTGTTATAAATCGGCAGAAATAAATCAAACCACAAGCAAAATAATAAACAAGAACACAAAGATTTACTTGGGAACCCTTACAGAAAAAATCATGGGCAGAGATAGGGGATGTTTCACTATAATGAAAGGAAAGAAGTACAATGTGGAGAATGAGTATTTTCTGAATACCCAAAACAACCCACTAAATGTACTTATATAATACATGCATACAAATAAGTTCTAGGCCCAATCCCTACGCTACCACCACAGACCCCATTGAAAATCACAAATATGGATTACACCGCAAAACTTTTTGGGCTAGATCAACAAAATTTTGGGTTACAATTCTAACATTTAATGGGAGAAATCATGCTTAGGCCCGCATGCATGGAGTTTGAGTGGATAAAACATGAATTTAATGTAATAACGATCTAATTGTGTGTTTATATGTTAATGTATGAATCCCTGATGAATATTTTCTGTTTATATGACTCTATAATGGGTTGTAATGTGAATATAGATGACAATGAGATGGCATGAGCTCATAATCTAGTTATTTAGCCTAACTATCATAACAGGGTTAACTTTGTATTATGTGTGGCTAGAATATGAGATATTCTTGTTTAAAATTAGTGATAAGAACTGGTTATGGCATGAGAAGGTGGTGACATAACTTAAGAGCCTAAAGTCAAATTAGGCTAAGGGATAGGAAGTAAAAGAAATAAAGGTGTATGACTAAAAGTAGACTGTAATTTGAATAGAATTGAATGATTGACTAATTAAGCAGGTCTTAAATCTAGCAATGACTTGAATGTAAGGGCTGTTAGATAACAACAGAATTCCTGGTTTCGGTATGAATAAAGGAAAATTAAATTGATGAATAAATTACTAAATTTTAGACTCCATTTTGTTGAACGTGCTCTCCTAGAATGACTACTCGAGTTTAATGAATATGACTTGATAATGTTTAATTGAATAAGTCAAAAATTAATCTTCGGACATGTTATAATTTATGAAATCAATGATTCATATCTACTTGTGATTTAGTGTGTTAATGTATGATTGTTGTTTATATGAATTGATTAACTCAAATTAACCAAAATATATGTGGGTGGTTATCTATTGTTGCAAAGAATACTTAAGGAATGTAATTTTTGAATGATATACTAAGCACTGATCACATATAATGAGGTTATATTAAAGGTATGTTGATTGTACAAGTATGATTACTTATTCTCATTATGGCTGTAATTGTTGTGATATCGGTTATTGTTGTAGGATGTATCGGTATTTGGACATCGTCATGAAATTGATTGATATGATTCATTGGTTGGCTTGGGTACCACGCCGATACAGTACATGGATAAGAGTTCATCCCCTGCAGGTAACCATAAGACCCTTAGCATGCATGTTCAAGATATGTATGAGTGTAACAATTCCTTGAGTAGATCAAGTATATGATTATTTATATTATTGTTGTTTATATTGACTTCATGAGTGAACCAAATTATATTATGGTTGTTGTAATGGGTTCCTTGAGGAAAGTGGAAGCTTATTAAATAATTTTTCTTTCATTTTTTCTGTTCTTCTTTCACATATTTTCTTGCCACTATTTTCCATTGTTTTCAAAACCTAAAACTTAAACATGTTCATCAATGGCCTCTCAATTGGTAGCCAAATTGAAAAAAAAAAGATTTCTTTGACAAGAATTAATATATAATTTTACTTTTAGCATGCAAAGAAAAGAACAATTTACTCAAGAGTCGGATTATATTCAATTCATGCTCAAAAATCGAATCATACTCAATATTTTTTTATTTTATTTTTTAAATTAAAAAAATCATACACAAAAATCGAACCATACCCAAATGAATTTTCTTGACAAGAATTAATCTATAATTACAAAATTCTCAAAGAAAAAATATAATCTCTTGTCCAAAAGCTTTGAATTCCGCTACCCTTTTTTCGTACCAAAATTTTGAGTTTTTCATAACAAGTTTCATGACTATGAATTCATAGACGATTCCAATATGGACTCCAGTTGCGAAAAGGATTTGGTGTTTGACCCGAATTCAGACTGTAACAGTTTCATGATGATGATGATATCATAGATGCTAGCGACGTGGACTCCAATTGAGAAAAAATTCAGTGTTAGACCGAAATTAAGAACTTTTACGGGTACAACTTTGTGGGGTGGAATGTGAGGATGCCATTGGAGGTGATATACGAAGCGTATGAAGGAGGAGAAGAACATTTCTATTTTTTGTGTTACATTTGAGTTATTGTCAGAAGCAATTTGAAAATAAAAACATGAAATAAGTCGTTTAGGGTATCGTGGAGAATAAGATGTCGGTTGGGTGAGGAGTTGATTTCTGCAAAGAAAAAAAAAATAATGAAGTCTTGGATGTGTTGGAGAAGACAACCGCGGGGGCAGGGGGTCGTGCTAGCTTTTTTGGGGCTCATAATTTATTTTTAAATTATTATTTTCCACTCAAATGCCACTTGTGTTTTTTTAATTAATCATGATGTCATGTCATCCTTGAGGGTATTACACTCGTTGTTATTTTAGTTGAGTGTTGAAAAGGTGTCAAAATGACACAGCAAAAACATGCATAAGGTGCTTAAAATGAATAACGTTTACTTGAGGTGTCAATGTGAACATTCGTATCAAGTTTAGGAGGCTAGTGATGTTTTTGTCCTTGATTCTATGACAAGAATCTTTCATTAGTTAAAACCAACAACCATCAGCTCAGAAGTTATTATTTTTCAAAGTGATAGTTAAAACTTTTTATAGTTGCAATATATGTCTAAAAGTTTTATCGTTGTTATAGGGAGGTGGTGTTAATATTACCTAACATTTATTATAATTGATAAGAGATAACATGCGAGGCACGTTCATAGAAACTAGTTTATTTATAACCCTAAATAGAAATTTCATGCCAGAGGGACTCACAAGAATGCACTAGAATTTAGCTAAAAAGAAAACTTTTGGTCATATAAAAAGGCAAAAACTTATAAAGATATAGTCAAATTGGTACTATCAAATTGACAATTCTTTAATTAGAAAGCAATGATAATTACCTTATACCTGTGTGCCTCATCTTCCAAGAAGCTTTGTTGCTCTTAATAAATGGGGTATGGGCTGTGAAATTTTGTCCAACAAATATATTTTACTGTATGATTGGATATTCTAAAGCCATCCCTATCAAAATATATTGCATATGGGGTCAATTATATTGCTTATTCTTTTTTAAGAAATAAAAAGTGACCAAGTGTCTCCTTCTACTAAAAGGAATTGCCTTTTGTTTGAAAGAATCTTGGGAAAATATTTACTAAATCCTCTAAAAGGGATTGCCTTGTCATTTCCAGTAGGGAATATGAAGGATCTTGTGTGTTTCAATCACAAATCTTTACTCCATTTAGTTTCAAAGAATATAAAATATTAGTATGCAAATTGGCAATGTCCCTTTCAACATCATTCCAAATAAATTGCTGTATCCAACAACTACTTTTTTTCTTTACAAAAGAGTGGTATTAGATAGTTTAATGAAAAGGTGGTTGAAACATTTGACTCAACTAGTCCACTTCACTAATACTATAATACTATAATATATGTTCATTGTTTTCATACTTTTTTTTTTTTTCGGTAAACGTTTCATACTTCTTGTGTCTCTTATACTCTATAACTACTAGTAATTAAATTATTATTGTAGCATAAAGCTGGACTTAATAGACTTCTAGTTTATGTATGTAAATAGCTAACAACTAACCAACTTGTTGTAATATTTTAAACTAAAGTATTAAGCCAGAGGGGGGCCTAGAACTTGAGCATTATGGTTTCAAAATCAAGATTTTATCCAATTTCATTTCATTTACTGAGTTTGAATTTTATTACTTATATTTATTAAGTTAGTGAATTTTTAATGCATATACAGAATTTTTAATGCATTATGGTTTCAAAATCAAGATTTTATCCAATTTCATTTGATTTGCTGAGTTTGAATTTTATTACGTATATTTATTAAGTCAGTGAATTTTTAATGCATATACAGAATTCAAACTAAAGTACAGAGTTTTGATAAACACAAAATTGGGGATAGAATAGCAATGAGACTAAATAAGTCAGTTGCCTTTTTTAACCAAAAGAAAAAAAGTCAGTTTCCTTTTATTAGGGTAATTATTTCATAGAGAGGAAAATGTATATGATGTACTCTTTTGATGCTCCCTATTTCTGCACACTTTTGCATAGGAAGATTAAATCTTCTCTATAACAAATTTTGAAGATTAACAGAAATCCTATCAATCTTGTGAATGGAGTGTGTTACATTTGGATAGGTCCAGGGAACTATATCTCCTATGGGATGCATTTTGCTGGAGATGGATGAATTTGATTTAGAAAACGTAAGAGAATTTGGTTTAGAAAACATAAGTTTTGCACTATGGGTGTGTTCGGTGCGAAGGTAAATATTTTTCATGAAAAATCTTTTCTACAAAACTTTTTCATTAAACAATAAGTTGGATTTTTTATCATCTTTTAGTGTTTGGTAAGAAAAAAAAAGTTATTTCAAAAGTATTTATATGTAAGATAACAAAAACTATAGAGAAGGGAGGATGTGTGGTGTGAGGTCTCGGGGGGTGGCAAGGGTGGGATGATCGAAGGTGTAGGGGTGAACTAGATTATTCTGGATATGGTCGATTTTGATATGATTTTCAATATAGATTGACATTCTCCGCATCATATTACCTTGGATTGTCATGCCAAAACAATTACCTTTATTATGTTAGGTATACCGACATTGGAGTAGAAGGGTATCCAGGTTCGTGTCCTAATAGGGTAAGTTCTTTTCTTCAGACTCTGAGGATGCTTGAGAAGAGGTGGCTTTCTTACTTGGCCAATATTCAAGGAACTAGCATTGGCACGCCTCCTTTGAAGTGAGTGAGGGTGGTTAGAGAGTTTCAAGATGTGTTCCCTACGGATCTTTTAAGTGTTCCATTAGATAGAGATATTGATTTTAGTATTTATTTGAAGCGAAGCTCCAAGTCCATTTTAATTCCTCCTTATAGGATGTCTCTAGCAAAATTGAAAGAGCTGAAGGATCATTTGCAAGATTTATTGAGTAAGGATTCATTAGACCCAATGTTTCACCTTGGAATGTTCCCGTGTTGTTTGTAAAGAACAAGGATAAGTCTATGCGGATATGTATCGATTGTCGATAGTTGAACAAGTTGACCATCTAGAACAAGTATTTTTTTACTTGCATTCATGATTTATTTAATCATCTTTAGGGTGATTCTGTATTTTTGAAGATTAAATTGAGATCGGGGTGCCATCAGTTTCATAATGAAATGGACCTTAGGTCTAACTCAACTTCAAAAGCTAGCTTATTAGGGGAGGATTGTCTAAGGCCATATAATGATATCAAAGACCCTTCAACCCATCGATGTGGGACTCCCCCCCTCCCCCCCCCCCCTCCAAAAGCCTAGGACTGGACATCTGCAGAAAATATAAGATGGGGGGGGCCATTATTGAAAACAATGAATTGAGTGGGCCTGGATCTGATAGAATCATAAAGAAATGGACCTTGGGCCTAACTCAACCTTAAAAGCTAGCTCATAAGGGAAGGATTGCCCAAGACCATATAAGGAGATCAAGGACCCTTCAACCCACCGATGTGGGATTCCAACACAGCTAAAAATTAGAGCTTCGAATGTCCCTAAGATGGCTTTCTAATCATTATGAGTTTTTTTGTTAAGCCATCTTAGTTAACCAATGTCCCACAGCATTTATAAAGTTGATGAATGGAGTGTTTTGACCTTATCTTTATTCTTTTGTTATCCTGTTCATTGATAATATCTTTCTATATACCAAGAGTGAGAAAGATCATGTGCAATATTTGAGGATTGTGCTTCAATAATGAAGGATGGGAAGTTGTATGTCAAGTTATCAAAGGATGACTTTTGCTAGTTGCGTGACATTCTTGGGAAATGTAGCGTCAACTATAGTTGATACGGTCAAGGTTGTGCTGATTTGAGATTGGTCTAGCCCTACTTCATCTACCGAGATTCATAGTTTTACTATTTTGACTGGCTACTACAAACGCTTAATGAAGGACTTCTATAACACTGTAGATCTTTCACCCATATTGATCCACAAGAATGTTGTATTTTAGTGTTCCAATGAATGCGAGGCACGCTTTTGAAAACTCAAGAATCTATTGACTTCAGCACCTATCTTGACCTTACCTATGAAAGGGGAAGATTTTACCATATATTATGATACTTCGAGAGTTGGTCATGGTGGAGTTCTGATGCAAAGAAAGAATGTAATAGCGTATACTTTGAGATAGTTGAAGACTCATGAGAAGAACTATAATTCATGATTTCAGGTTGGTGGTGGTAGTGTTTCTTTTGAAGTTGCGAAGACGATACTTATATAGGGTTCATCGTGAGGTATTCATCGATCATCGTAGCCTTCAGTACTTGTTCAATCAGAATGATTTGAACCTGAGACAGCGTAGGTGGTTGGAGATGATGAAAGGCCATGATATGACTATTCTTTATCACTTGAGAAAGATCAATATAGTGGCGGATGCTATGAGTAGAAAGGTGGTGAAATAGGTAATAAAATTTGAACTCTAATGTAAGGTATATTAGCCATTTTAATAGTAAAAATAAAGTTTATTAGCCAAAATACTATAAGGAATATTGCTTATGGGGTCATAATGAAGCCTCTTGTTGGAACATTCATCCAGAGATGTATGAGAAGATCCAAGGACAAAGAGAGGTCAAAGAAAATTATAAAGGGGAGGAAAAAGGGACCGAGTAAGGACAGAAAGTTGCAGCAAAGGAGAACAATAAGAATCAATGGCTATAAAGAAGGAACAAATATAGAAGAGACAAATATAGACACATAGTTGGAGAGATGGATGACAAGGCAGAGGAGATTCAGACATCAAATGCTTTTGATGTACTGATTCAAGAGCAATAGGAACATCAACAAGAAGTCAACACCATGCACAACAAGGAAAGTACAAAAGATGGGGTGACTAAGAGCTTTGGCAAAGGAGCAAAAGCAGCATCAGAAGACCAGCCAAGTACAGAGAAAAAACAAGATCAAACTGATGATATCAGCAAAGAAATTAATGTGCAGGGATAGGTAGTAGTAATAGTACAAAAAGGGGATAATGAAACACAACAGATACAGATTCAACAACAAAAGCAGGAGGGGGTGCAGAATAATGCAGACTTAGCCCTTGTACAGTATGATAAGGCTGACAAACAAGATATGATATTAGAAGAGGTGTTACCAATAGCAATGGAGGCAGACAATTTGATAGAAATGGTGAATAGTAAGAATAAAGATTTAGATGTTGAGGATTTGGTGGATAATATTGATAGGGAAGCAGTTGAAGGAGATCTATCTCTAGATCAGGTTTAGTCGTTGAATACAAATCATGGAAAACACAGAAGAGAAGAAAAAAGACAAGTATAAGTACAATGCAGACAAGAAGTCACATGCTTAAATCTTTATCAAAATGAATGCCTTAATGTGGAACATCAGGTCTATCAACACGCATAAAGCATTCACAAAGTTGATCATAATGCATAAAAGGTATCATTTTGGTTTCATTGGTCTAATGGAACCGTTTCAGAGGGGTCATATTATACAAGAGTATAAAGGTCGATTGAGAATGCAACATGTAGTGGTGAACTGTTCATGTAAAATATGGGCTTTCATGGATACTATTATTGAATACAATATCATTAGGGATGAAGATCAATAAATCACTCTCAAACTGGAAAATCAGTACGTTGGTGCAGAGGTGTTTGTCACATTAGTGTATGTAAAATGTAATCAGAATAAAAGACTGAGGCTGTGGGAATCACTAGGAGAGCTGGCTATTACTATACAACACCCATGGTTAGTGGGTGGTGATTTTAATGTAATCAGAAATGAGGAGGAGAAACTAGGAGCATTACAAGTCACAATTGATGAGACAGATGATTTCAATCATTGCATTAGCATGTGTAAGTTGGAGGAATGTGCTTGCAAAGGAACTAAATATACTTGGTAGAATGACAGAATAAATAAAGAATGTATTTTTAAGAGGTTGGATAGAGTGTTGATTGATGAAATCTGCAGGAGTTGTTTCTAATCATGGAATTGGAAAATTTTGTAAGGAGTGGTTCTGACCATGCTCCAATGTTGTTGTAGTTTAGCAAGTCAGCTGAGCAGTTGATTAGGCCCTTCAAATTTCTTAACTTTTGGCTGAAGAAAGAATCATTCTTAGAGGTTATTAGGGAGAATTAGTCTACTGAAAGTGAAGAAAATCCTTTTATCAAGTTCCAGCAAAAGCTTAAGCAAACAAAAGTTGACTTGACCAAGTGGAGTAAACAAACATTTGGAAATATTTTTCAAGATATTGTCATACTAGAGGAGGTAATTAAAGTAAGAGAGCATTAGTTTGAAGAAGAGCCATCAGGAAATAAAAAGGCTAAACTGTCACAAGCACAGGCTGAATTAGCAATCCAATTAAAAGAAAGGAAGATTATTAGAGGCAGAAAATAGGTTTTGAGTGGTTCAAAGATGGAGAAAGGAACATAAAGTTTTTTCATACAGTTGTCAAAGAAAGAAGACTCAGGCTAATAATTCAAAGAATTCAAAATGCAGAGGGGAGCTAGATGGAAAAGAAGGAGGACATAGCTGAGGCAGCAGAATCATTCTTTCCGAAGACATTTGAGAAACAAAAGGATGCTGAAGATTTTTCAACGCTAGAGGAGTTACCAAAGGTGGTAACAAATTCTCAAAATGAAGATTTGAAGAAAATACCAACTTTAAAGAAAGTACATGTGGCAGTAATTGGATTAAATAGATATAGTGCAGGGGGTCCATATGGCATGACAGGTGCATTCTATCAGGATGCATGGAGTATTATTTCAAGGGACTTGCATCAGATGATCATAGCCTTTTTCTGTGGATATGACCTTCCAAGGTTTATTACTGATACAAATTCGGTGTTATTACCAAAGAAGTTAGTGGTAAATACCTTCTCAAATCTTAGACCAATATCCCTTAGAACTTTGTGAATAAAATCTTCTCTAGAATTATTCATGAAAGGATTAAGGGTATTCTTCCTTATATTGTGTCTAAAGAACAAGTTGGTCTTGTCCAAGAAAGAAGTATAGCTAAAAACATAGTGGTGGTCCAAAAAATAGTATCTGAAATTAAAAAAAAAAGGGAAAGCCTCCTAATATGGTGATGAAGCTTGATATGATGAAGGCATATGACAGGGTAGAATGGTTATTCTTGACTAAAGTTCGGAGGAGAACAGGCTTTTGTGAAGAGCTAATTGATATGGTATTCAGGCTACTGGCAAACAAATGGTACTCAATTCTACTAAATGGACAACCAAAAGGTTTCTTTAAATCCACTAGAGGTATAAAGCAAGGTGATCCATTTTCACCTACATTGTTTATCATTGCAGCAGAGATCTTATCAAGAAGTTTGAAGAAACTCATGGTCAAGAAAGAATTCAAACACTTTGGGATGCCTAAAGGAAGTCCAAAAATCAATCACCTTATCTTTGCAGATGATATGATCATTCTTTGTAAGGCAGACCTGGGTACTTTGCAGTTGGTCACATCAACATTGGAGAAATATGAATATCTGTCAGGTCAAAAAATTAATAAGAAAAAAGTGTCATTTATTTACATGAAAGTGTGTCTAATAGTGTAGTGGTAATAGCAGAAGTTGCAACAGGGATATTGAGACAAGAGTTCCCCTTCAACTATTTGCGGTGTCCTATTTTCTAAATGAGAAAGAAGAAAGTGTATTACCAGCACATTACGAATAGAATCAGTAGCAAGTTACAAGCCTAAAAAGGAAAGTTGTTGTCCTATGGAGGTAGAGCAGTCCTTATTAAATATGTTTTGTAAAGCATACCCATACAGTGTCTCTCTGTGATGAACCCGCCTAAAAATGTCCTAAATACTATTCAGAAGATATTTGCAAAGTTCTTCTGGAGTAGTACTATAGGGGGAAGGGGAAGGCATTGGGTTTCATGGTCAAGTATGTGTTTACCTGAAGAAAAAGAAGAGTTGGAGTTCAGAATGTTGCATGATGTATCAAAAGCTCTCTTCTCTAAACTATGGTAAAATTTTAGAACTAAGAGGTCCATTTAGAGTGATTACATGCTCAATAAGTATTGCAGAAAATACCATCTAAAGAAATCATGTGGAAAGTAGGCAGTGACTCTCAAGTTTGGAAAAAGATGTTGCAAGCCAGAAATCTTATTGATCATCTTATTATATGGTAGATTAGGGAAGGAGATACTTATATATGGTATGATAATTGAAGTGGACTGGGAGATTTTTACTCTCTCATACAGGAAAGTAAGGAGTGGGGTTACTACTTATCAATGTGTAAGGGACCTAATGACTAATGGGTACATGAATGAGGAGATACTGAAGTGGTTGTTTACTGATGATATAGTGGATAATATAATTCTCAAAGTAAGACCAGTAGAGAAAACAAATCAAAAAGACAAACCAATTTAGATTCTGGAAGCAAGAGGTAATTTCACAGTAAGGTCAGCATGTCATTATGTAAGGCATAAGGGGGCACCTAAGAATTTCTACAAGCAATTATGGATTAAGGGGCAACCATTCAAAATTGTGTTTTTTATGTGGAGAATATGGAAGGGATGGATATCAGTAAATGATACTATTAGGATATGAGGAATATATGGTCCTTCCAAGTGTTGGTGTTGTCAGAATCTAACACAAGAGACCATATCTCATGTGCTACTGAGATCTTTTTAAGCTGACAGGACCAGGTCCTACTTTTCTTCTTTTACAAAAATTAGTATACAAGGAATGAGTTTAAGAGAAACAATATATGCTTGGTGGAATGCTCAGGTAAAACAAAGGGAGAAGGTCTATTTCAGAGCACTACCAACAATCATATTGTGAGAATTATGGAAGAGGAAAAATGCTAAAAAGCATGAAGGCAAAGAGATCAATGTGCATAGATTGATATTCAATGTCACAAGACATCTAAGGATGCTGCTGAAGGTGAGAAAACCAGCACTAGATTTTGCAATGGACTGTCCATCAATTCTACAACAACTAAGTCAGTTAAAGCCTAAAGTCAGAACTAAGGTGGTGCTAAAGGAATTTCTGGAGAAAGGTTGGTGTAAATAAAATACAGATAGAGCATCAAAAGGGAATCCAGGTAGCAGTTCATGGGAATTCTGCTTAAGGGATGTACAGGGTGATCTAATACATGCAGAAGGGTCAACAATTGAAGACAAAGATAACATGGTAGCAAAAGCTGAGGCCATATTACATGCAGTCATTCGTTGCAATCACTCAGATCAAGACAAAGTGATTATTCAGACAGATTTCCTAGCAATGCAGAAGTTTCTAATTGATAAATGGGAAACACCATAAAAGATAGCAGACACTAATAAACCAAATAAAGCAATTACTGACAGATAAGTAAGTACAAATACAACATATATTTAGAGAAGGAAATCAACTTGTTGATTACTTAACTAATCTAGCATTTGAGCATGAGAAGTTCATATTTACAGCATTCAATCAGCTACCAAGCTCAAGTAGAAAGATACTTAACAGTGACAAGCAACAATGCCCATATCCGAGGCTAGTTTTAGCAAAAAGGTATGGGGACTGAAAGGGCTATAGCAAGGTCTTTCACATACATCATATTTACAACCTGGGAAGATAAACAAAAAAGTGAATGTGCTAATTAGCCTATCTACACCAGCCAACAAAAAGGGAATCTCAGTAGATTGGGGATCAACAATTCAGATAAGATTCAAGCGACTGAGTTACTTTTTCCTTTTCAACTATCAGTGGGTCCTAGCATCCCGGAATCTCCATCACAGCTATAGATAGACATAAAGAAGAAGCAGATGGTTAAAAACAACATAAAAAGCAGGCAACAAGTTCAAAAGTGGAAATGACTTACTTAAAGAAGGAAGCAGGCCTCAAAAAACTAGACCCACGGTGTTAGTACCAAAAAGAACTGGAAGTATACTGAAGATCTCAACTGGGACATTAACAAAAGAGGAATCAAAGCAGGTTATCGGTAAAAGCTTAAGCAATAACTAGAGCAAGAATGGACTATACTTACTCATGAAAGCTGAAATAACCCTTATACCAGTACAACCATGGTATACATCCATGCTTCATCGAAGATATATGTGTTTATTGATATTAAGCACCCAAAGCTGAAGAAGAAGAAATTGAAGGTTGATGAAGCTGAACATGATGAAGGAGGCGGAGAAAGGGGGAGCTCAGCTCTAAGCATGGATTTGGCAACCCTACTGATTATATGTGTTTATTTTAGATCTGGTCATTTAATTGGGTCGTTTCAAGTGTTATTTTCTTTTTTGTACAGATTTAGTTGTTGGATTTGGAAGATGGATTGATCTATCATGTTTAAGACATTTTAATGATTAATAAAATTCCAAATTAAACCAAAAAAATAAATCTCACTTTATAAAGATGATATTATACATATTTAGCGTGACTATTGACCAAATCTAAATATCGAGATTACATCAATCTGATTTATTATTAAAGTTGACTACTTTTTTAACCTTTTTGGATGGATTTCATATGCACTTAATTTTTAGTTTATAGCATAAGTCATTAATTTATTTGTGTTGCACGTGTATTTTGTGTATTCGTTTAAAAGATAAAATTGATTAATCTATATATATGTGTGTGTGTGTGTGTGTGTGTGCGTGTGTGTGGCATTGCTAAAATAATGAGAGTCAATAAAATTTCTATATGTCTTTTAAATATTTTAAGTTATTAATTATTGTGATTCGTGGTAACAAATTAGTTTTGAACACGATAGCCAATTATAAAAAAAAAAAATTACTTTCAATATGTAGTTATAGTTAATTAATATAAATTAATAGAATATATTAAATATTTAAACCATTATGATGAAATAATGAAATTATTATATATTGAGGCATGGTATGTAATTAAGTAGAAGTGGAGGGGGGGTTTAGTAATTGTGAGAGGTGGTCGAAACCACCTCTTCTATATTTATTTATTTTAGTAAATTTAAATTTTAAAATTATTCTTTTCTTATATAGAAATACTAATATTTAAACTTAACTTTAAATTTTTAAAGTACAAAATTCTTAAAATATTTAAAAGATATATAAAAAATTTAGTTGATTCTAAAAATCGTATCGAAGCCACATAAATTGGGACACAAGGAGTAAATATATTATTTGATAATTACGTAAAAATTATTATAAATCACAATAATTAACAAGTTAAAATATTTTTAAAAAAATAGATAAAAGTTCTACTCAACTCTCAAAATTTTATCGGTTCACCATAAATCATGACAAAATAAAAAATTATCTTAATTAATTGAAACTAAATATTTAAAGTAAATCAATTTTATTATTTTAATTGAATTTTATATAGAAAATTAATCTTTTTATTTATTTATTTTTGTAAATTTAAATTTTAAAATTATTTTTTTCTTATATAGAAACACTAATATTTAAACTTAACTTTAAATTTTAAAAATACAAAATTAATAAATTTAATTTAATAAAATAAATTTCTAATGAATATTTTCTTAGAATTTGTGTTGGGTCAATATGTAGCAAGTTAAAAAGAAATTAAGAAAAATATATAGTAAAATTTTATTATTGTGAAAGATAAATACAATGCACTATCCAATAATATTTAAAAATATTATATTTTGCATATGCAAATATAGCATCCCATATTTAATTAATATAATATTTCGGTGAATTATCGATGATTACTATTGGATATGATAAAATTATATTAATTTTTATAGTAATAACATAATCAATCGCTCTTAATTAATTATTATGAGTCATCTAGGTATTAAGAAAATAAATAATATTTAATGAAAATAAAATAGACATAAAATGCAAAATTAACTCTTAATTCGAACGATGATTTTACTATATCACTCCTTATTATAAGTCATTTATTTATTAGAAAAATAAGAATAACAAAATGATATGTCAACATAAAATATTTGATTGACTATCAAAATTATATTAGTTCCACATAAATTGGGACGGGGCAGAAGAAGATATAAAGCAATATATATTATTTGAAAATGAAATAAAAAGTACTGTAAATAACAATAATTAACAAAAACAATTTAAAAAATTGACTGATTTCTGATGCTTCAATCGTGATTTTAATGTATCACCCGCAATTAATTATTATAAGTCACTTATGTATTGAAAAATTAATAATATTGAATCCACGATTTTACTATATATATATATATATATATATATATTATATACTATGAATAAAAAAATTCATGATATTTTTTTTTAAAAAATAAAAAATACTACATATACTCAAAGAGTAAAGGAGTAAAAACACACAAGAGATAAATGTATATAAATCAAGAAGCACCAAATGGATTATTAACATTTGTAACATTCAACACATTTCTAAATATTTCCAAATTCTTTTGTATCAAGACATACATATTATAAAAATAATAAATAATTACATTTTACTATATCACCCCTAATTAATTATTATGGTAATTTAAACATTGTGCCACATAAGTTGAAATAGAAAAATATTATAAATCACAATGATCAAAAATTTAAATTATTTAAAAAAATATAATTGGCTATCGTCGACACAAAACTCTGGACAAGGAGAGTAGCATATATTATTCAAAAATTACACAAAAAGTATTATAAATTACAATAGTTAACAACTTAAAATATCTAAAAATAATTTAATATCGTATATATTTCAAAAAAATTACATGAAAAATACTAGAAATCACAATAATTAACAACTTAAAAAATTTAAAACATATAAAATATTTGGTCGACTCTTAAAATTATATTAGTGTCACTAAAATTGGAATAGAAGAGAAGTATTATAAATCACAATAATTAAAAACTTAAATTATTTTTAAAATATAATTGACTATCAATACCATAAAATTTGGACAAGAAAAGTAACGTATATTAATTTTAAAATTGCATAAAAAATATTATAAATTACAATAGTTTTTTTTTTTTGGTTTCCCAAGGTATCCCCACAGCCGGCAGCCGTGAGACTAATCCTCCGTTCCTTCGATCAGCGCACTAAGCGGTAGGAAACTGACACAGAGTTTGCTCCATTCGCCAGAGGTGGGAATCGAACCCCCAACCTCTTGCTTAAGGGGTGAGGTGTTGAACCACCACACCAACCCTTGTGGTTATAAATTACAATAGTTAACAACTTAAATTATCTAAATACATATTAAAATAACATATGTTGAACTCATGCTAGATTCCGGATGAATCCTAGAAAACATATGCAATCCTTTTATTAAAATTTTTTATTTAAATATATCAAGATTGAAAAGATAAATAAATATCTTAATGTTGGGCCCGTGCTGACACGAGTCATGCTCCTCTAGTATATATATATGTATATATATGTAGATAGATATATATATGTATATACATAGATATATATATGTAGATAGATATATATATGTATATACATAGATATATATATGTATATACATAGATATATGTATATACATAGATATATATATATGTATTTTTCGAGAATCAAATAATTTACGTTTGACCATAAACTTGGACACAAAATTTTCAAATTTTTTAAAATAAAATTTATATATTTAGAAACCACGTAAAAGTACTACAAGACATAATTATTGTCAATTCAACATATTTAAAAGATACATGAAAAAATTATAATTAAAAATAAATTTATTTAAATTTTGAATCCAAAATATGACACATAAAAATAAAATAAAACGAAGTGAGTATCTTTGATAGGTGTGAGGTAGATGAAAGGTAAAGTATAACTTAAACGGAACTCACAAAATAATACTCCTACTTAACAAAAGCTTCCCTATTCCCTCTATATATTAACCATATCATACAAGTTTAAATTACAAATAAGCAATTTGAAAATTTATGCAATGAATTATACTCAATTAATATCAGAAGTACTATTAACAATTTGGCATTATAATCCCCGAGCAAAATAAGTATTTAAGCAATTTGTTTATCGTATTATTATTTCTTTTTTACAAATCAATTATTACATGGTTCAAATAATTTTATTATAAATTCTTACATAGAAATTAAAATCTTGAAAAAGTAACGAAGATTACCTTTGAAAATTATATAATTAAAAAAAAATACAACGAAAGAAAGTTTCGACCAATTTTGTTCTGGCTATAACTTACCAATTATGTCCACTTTGATATTTACATTGATCTCTCCAACCCATAGTCTATGCATAATCTGCTTGAGGTGATCTGTAATAATTCTTGAGATATAATAATTCAGTAAAAAGCAAAATCAAGATCTGTAATAATTCTTGAGGTGATTTTTAGAATTTTTGGTGTTTTGGCCATTTTTTTCTTTCTTGTAGTTATTTTACGTCATTCATGAGTTGTAGAGATGATTGACACAGTTTTTGATGCGTTCGAAAGTGTTTTATATGACTTTGTTGTTTTGATCATCCTTTGAAGGGATTAGTATGACTTTAGTCAAGATTTTGTGATCCGAGCTTGGGATGGTGAATTGGACAATATCATTAAATCCGAAATATATTTTGGATTGGTAGCATAGTTAATTCGGGTCCCAAACCTTTATGTTGCATTTTTACCTATTAAACGAAAAATAGTTAAAATAGCCTAAAAGGGGTTTTGGGGATTAATTTGTTGTAAACGAACTCTTTTCGTAAATTCGATGATTTTATTGGATTCGAAATGTGCTTTATGATAAACTTGTACTATTGGTTCATGTTTATAGAATTTTGAATGAGTTTCGAGGATCAAAAATAAGTTTTTGAATTTCACCAGGTAAAATTTAAAATTGATTTTTCTTCAATTTCAAGTTCAATTTCAACTCATTTTTAGTTGGATTTTAAGATTTAGAACCTGAAGAGTAGAGGTGTACAGACCAAACCGTCAAGTCAAACCGAACCGACGAACCAAACCAAACCGAGAAAAAAACCCGACTTATGGTTTGGTTTGATTGGTTTGGCGTTAGAAAAAAAAAACGACCATTCTTGGTTTGGTTTGGTGTTAACCAAAGAAAAGTCAAACCGAACCCGAATCAAACCGACATAATATATACATATATATTAGTTTAACCGCACGTGTAACCTTTGATTATTTAAAATTGGACGATTTTGTCTATTGTGAAAGGTTATATAGATATTTATATAAAACTTTATTATAAAAAGTTAAATAGTAATTTACTCAAATAGAGTGGATTATAATTTTTTACAAAGATATCTAATTATAATAACATTGTTTGCTTACAAATCTTATGCCAAAAAAAGACTAAAATTGAACACAACAGTAAAATTAAAACCTTATCAATTACATGCACAAAAGATGATAAAAGAAATATTCTTAGAGAAAAAAATGCAATATTGTCGAAAGCAAAAATAATTGAGAGAATAATACCTTAAAAATTTGTGATGTGTTATAAAATAATAAAGAACAAGAAGAAGAGTAGAGAGAATAGAGAGAGTGATTCTTATTTCTTCTCTTGAGGGATGAATTACAATGAATCAAAACCCCTTTATTTATAGGGAAAAACTAACCTAGGGGTTTGTAACTTTTTCATAAATAGACATACACAATATATGATAAAGTAGTTATTCACTATATATGGTAAAGTAGACATTCACGATATATATGGTATATTTATAACACTCCCCCTTGAATGTCTAATTGATAGATAATGTGCCTCGTAAAAACCTTACTAGAAAAAATTCAGTGGGAATTAAAATCTAGTGAAGGAAAAAGAGTACACATCTCTAACAATACGCATATAGGCTGTCTCGTTAAAAACCTTACAAGGAAAATCCAGTGGGACAAAACCTCATAAGGGAAAAAGAGTACAGCGCGTATTAACTCCCCCTAATGAGAACATCCTTGAACTTTTGCATTCTGATCTTGTGAACCATCTTCTTGAAAGTTGAAATTGAAGGAGACTTGGTGAATAAATCAGCCACATTGTCACTTGAACGAATCTATTTCATGTTAATATCACCATTCTTTTTTTAGCTCATGTGTATAGAAAAGCTTTGATGAAGTGTGCTTCGTTCTATCTCCTTTGATGAATCCTCCATTAAGATATGCTATGCATGATGCATTTTCTCCGTATAAAATTGTGGGTAGATTGTCATATTTCACACCATATTTTTCTCGAATGAGATGTATCATGGGCCTCAATCATACACATTCTTGGCTTGCTTCATGAATAGTTATTATCTCAGCATGATTCGATGAAGTGGCTACGATAGACTGCTTTGTATATCTCCAAGATATTGCAGTACCACCACATTTGAACACATAGCCTATTTGAGACCGAGCTTTATGTAGGTCAGATAAGTACCCAAAATCAGCATGACCAATAAGATCGGGACTGCAAACTTGCTAATAAATTAACTAAAAAAAAAAGATATATCAGGCCTTATAGTATTTGCAAGATATATTAGTGCATCAATTGCACTAAGATATGGTACTTCATAACCAAGGAGTTCCTCATTCTTTTCTTAAGGTCGGAATAGATCCTTATTCAATTTTTGCATGTTTCTCATTTAAGCAAACACTCTATTGCTTTATAAACTCTCCAAGAGTTTCAATGATACTCAAATCATCAAATTATATCTTATGAGAATAATAAAAAGTTCCCCAGAAACTTTATATGCTTCAGGCATTTTGAATCCTTTAGGGATTTTCATATGGATGTTTGTTAAGTAACAGTATCCAACATGTCAAGTGTGACATCTTCAAGTGTCTGGACTGCAAATCAAATAAGTTTTACGCTTACCAAAATTCATCCTTTCAGGTCACTTGATAAATGTTTCTACGTCAGCATGCTTAAATAAACGTAGAATTTGAATTCTCGTAATCTTTTACAATATTGCGCCAATATTATATCAAAGATATTATCAATGATATATCATTTTGTATCAGTTCACAATGTGACATAACATTTTGAGATCTCATCACTTCATTATTTCAGGTACCTGAATCTCTCATAGGTTTCATGAAGTATTATGTCGTAGGCTCTTCAAGAGCACATTGCCTTCTTATTATGATTATTTGCTCCTTATCCTTTTCAAGAATTATTTCATTTGGAACCGATTAGTCTACCACGCTTTATGCATGCGTAGGTTTTGTCCTTTAGGAACACAAAATAAGAGCACTTGCGCTTAATATGAGATGTTTTCGGCATTTGACTTGAATTATCTTTTGGATGATGATCTGGTGATAATTTCTAACATATTTCATAGCGCTTATAATCTCCCCCTTGTGTTAGGAAAACTAACATACAACTTCTACTTCTTTGAGGAATCCATCTTTGTGCATTATGGTATATTCATTAATCGTATACCGCACATCAAAATTATTAGATGGAATAATTGGTTCCCGACCTTGAACCAATTGAGAGGGAAGAAATAATCATAATTTATTGGTCTAATGCATATCAGTGCTATTGCAATATATCATATTTCAGACCAATACATGAAGTTTTGTTCTCATTAACAATGGTTTAGATATTTATCAAAGGCATTCAATGCTAAACTATCATCATCAAGATGAATTATCTTGATTACACAATCTGAAAGTCATGATTAACTCAATTTTATTGAGCAAGTAACTTTATGAATGTCAAACTGCATGTTGACAATAAATGTACATGTGATCATCTCATTGATGCATCATTTTAACATATCACATGATAGATGAACGGGCCCTTATTCACCTTTTATAATTTTTCAGATTTGAAGGAATCCAATCCCAATATTAGTTGGTCCAACCAACTTATCATGAGAACAAACAACATAAACAATTCTTGAAGAATCTTCTAATTCTTCAATACATGCACATCTTCGAGATGTCACAATCGTTCATATCAATTTATGAATTTTTATTCTAGTAAACTTCAAGTTTACCATGACATGTACTTTTTCTTTAGTAAATTTCAGATTTACTACTTCAGAAGTAGATTTCAAAATTATTCAACCTCTTTCGGAGGTGAGTTGTGATACAATCACAATTAAGTGCACGTTTGCATTAATAAGTTTCTCATTCCCCAGGAATGAAATATAATCGTGCCTTAAGCCTATCAAATTATGATAGCTTATAACCTCTTTAAAGATTTTGCTACTTCAGAAGCAAATCGAGTCATACATATGATGTAAAGAATTTTTCTCTAGCATATCTTATAATCATATATGCGTGTGAAAATATCATCACTTTTGATGATCATTATTATATTCGTGCATCCAATCACTTGTCTTCTTTCAGACATATTATACACTGCTACCGCATACACCTCAAGAATGAAGTAAGTTGTCATATTTCAGACTTATCATATATTGCTACCACATTCACTTCATGGAATGGAGCATATTCAATGGTTCGAATTTCATGACTTTTCACCCAATACCCATTATTTTGCCTTAGCCATCACAATATAATCAATATGGTGTATTGAGATTCAAACTCAATATTTTATTCATATAAAGACGTCTTAGGCATAAATCGATGGGACTTGAACCCAAATATTATCATCTCTTTTGATAATATTGTTCTTGAGGAATGAATTTAAAACATAAATGGTTCCAAACCAATTATTTTTCCTCAAATTCAACAATAATTATATCATTAATAGGAAAATACAAATAACATAAGAAATTACTAACCTTGACCTTTAGATTTATAATCTCACCTTATTTGGCAGAGTCTCGTGTTGATAACGTGTTATAAAATAATAAAGAACAAGAAGAAGAGTAGAGAGAATAGAGAGAGTGATTCTTATTTCTTCTCTTGAGGGATGAATTACAATGAACCAAAATCCCTTTATTTATAGGGAAAAACTAACATAGGGGTTTGTAACTTTTCCATAAATAGACATACACAATATATGGTAAAGTAGGAATTCACTACATATGGTAAAGTAGACATTCACTATATATATGGTATATTTATAACATGATGAAGAATGTTGAATAACGGTCTTTTATATATAAGCGTTCGGATCCTCCTCCTTGCATAAATATCAGTCGAATTTTTGTGTTCATATCTCAAATCTATATAGTCAGATTTTTTAAGTAGATATTTGAATTATATTTAGTCAAATTCCTACATCTACATTTGTATGTGGCTCCATATCATCAAATCCTTAAATTTAAATTATGAAAATCAAATATCCACATGTGATTACAAGCAACCAAGACATTCACATATAAACTAAAACTAACTCAATCAAACCCAACCTTCGATAGAGGAGGATACAATGCATAATGTGATATTGGTGAAAATGACTATACTACAAACAACTTTTTTGCTTCGATTTTATTTTGTTCTTTGAAATTTCTTAGCCGCTTTTTTTATGTTATTCTCATAAATTAGTATTACAATTTTCTTTAACATAAATAACAATTAATATGTCTCACTTACAAATAATATGGATTTCTATAGTGGTTAAATTTTACATAAAAGGTACGATATTACAAAAAAACATGACTCATAAATAAAAAAGAATTTAACCTCCTATCCTAATTCGTGACCTTGATATGTTTTTTTTTAAAAGAAAAATGAGATTGGAGTCCTTTTTATGTCACAATAATTAAAATTATGTCACGATTACGCAAAGAAAGTAAAAGAAAAAACGAGCAATAAACCTTTGATTTTTGACAACTTCATTCGACGGTAACATACTTATCCAACTTTTCGATCAGAAACTTTCAACTAAAAGAGAAACACAAGAAATTATCAAAAGAGAGAATCAATGTCAATTGTTGATTATTATTCTTCATATATAATCTTTAAAGGTATGATTTAAAAGAAATAAATAAAGGCAAAAGGGATGATGATAATGATAGTAAGAAAACACATGAACCAAAACTAAAATAAAAAGCAAAAGTATAATATAAGAATTTATTTCGTATAAATTTTGATCCAAAATATTACTTAAATAGAATTATAAAGAATATTTTTTATATAAGGAAAAATTCTATTTTTAGAAGTAGTAAATATTACCTAGATTAAATAATCAAAATCAACAAATATATGTTATTAAATCCTAAAACTCTTCCGTAGGAACAATAAATTAAATTTATTCTATTTATAAAGTTTTCCTTTTATAAATCATATAATTAAATATAAATTTTTTCGCCTCTTTTTTTTACGTGCACAATGATTTCTTCCCTTTTTAACTTTGACTTGTCCTACGATTTTATTCATAATATTCTACTTATTCTTCTTTATAATTTTAAATTATGAAGTACTAGAAGTTTTTAGTTTATCAGGATTCTTTCTATATATTTTAGGAGTTATTAAATTCTTTTCTTATATTTTAGGAGTCTTTAATCTAATTAAATAATAAATTGAGGAAAATAGTAAAAAGATGTTTTTATCTATTACAGAGGCTTTTGATGAAGGAAAAAAAGTTCAAACGTCATTTTTAAGGCCCTTCACACTTTTAATATAGTATAGATATAGATATAATATTCAAACTTTTTTATACATAAAATATTAATTATAATCTACTTTTTAAATACTTTTTCAACTAGTTTTAGTAATTTTCAATAATTTGAAAGTAGATGTAGATATATATTTAAATTTGGTCCTTTAAGTTGTAATAGTTGTCCATTAATTGCTAATTAAATGATCCAAAACCCAATATAAACTTAAAACCTAAACTTTTTACTCTTCATCTCACATTTTAGTTTCAAGAGAGTTTTTCGCTCCTCATTTTTCAGAATTATGTTTTCTCATTAGCACATGAGTGAAAACATATTTGATCTAGTCTTCGATCACAATATAATTGTAAAAACTAAATATTATTAAAAAACCCCGAAAAAAAAAAAAAAAAAAAAAAAACTCCGAAAAAATTGACTAAAACCTAAACTGAAAAAATTAATTTTATGTTGGTTTGATTTGGTTTATAGTTTTAATAAACCGACATGATTGGTTTGCTTATTTTTTTAATAAAAATCAAACCAACCCGACCTAGGTACACCCCTACCTAAGAGTATGGAGAACATTATTCTTAAATAAAATTCTGATTTTACTCTGTCTTTACTGAATTAATTTTTGAAGCGAATTTTAGATCCAAAACAAATATAGTCCATATGGGTACTGTCAGACTCCTTTTGACTTGAGATGTAACATTTGATTAGATTAAATGCGCTAAGTGACGATTTGAGAGAGTAAAGGCTCTGATTGATGCTTTGGACTGAGTTTTGGCTTACAGATCTTCTATAAAGGCAAATTGAGATGTACCTTGGCTTTTTCTGAAGTGTTGTATGTTTGTTGCTTGTGTTCTACGAATCGTTTAGGATTAGAGGTCCCACTTAGACGAAATAACGAGAATCTCTTCGGGTACTAGAATTTTTTGATGGATTGTAGTAATTTAATGGCTTACCTTTGTTAGTCTTAATTGAGGATATGATTAGATTAGGTTGAGGTAGTTGCTGGAAAACTTCAAAGCTTACAGTATCTCTCTTTATTTATTTTATGCTTATCCATATTTAAGATACTTTAGCTATTGATATAATTCTTTATTTAAAGGCTTGTACTATTGACAACCAGACCTAAGATGTATCTTATTATTTATCTTCAAGCATGTTTTGGGATTAATCTGTCTTCTTTTCTTCTGCTTCTAATTTGCTTAGATCATTGAATTTGGCTATGGAACAGGCTTACCTATCTGGAGGGTGTGACAGATGCCAGCATGTACTCTATTTGGATCGTGATAAATTGGTATCTGAAACTCAAGTTCGTTGATCTCATTAGTACAAGTTAAGTCTAGTAAAATATTGTAAATCAGTGTAGAGACATCAGTTATCTATCTCCGAGAGGCTACATTAATTTAAGAGAAATTCATTTCTTTATTATGTGTCATGCATTCATATCTTTGTATTACTCAAAAACCTCTTATTCACTCTCTCACAGATAGTGAGCGCATGTTCTTTCTTAGCTAGAGATTCAAAGTTTGTGTCTTACGTGCGCAAAAGAGCAGAGGTCGAGATAGAGGTCAACTTGGGATTGACTCTTAAGGTACTAGGATTTCCAGTGATGGATTTATTGCGTTGGAGAGGTTGAGGTCAATGCAGACACTACTTGTGACCATATCTATGCTTGAGGATTACTTGGTTAGAGTGTTGGATTTCTTTTAAAGGGTGGATCCTATTTTAGTTCAGCATGTTATTATGGGGCTCCAGATTCTAGATGCATATTTAACTGTAGGCTCTCCTGGTGTTGATGAGATACTGTCGGGGTTTTTTCATATCCGGTGATGCTACTCTTTATGTACAAGGAGGGGGGAGTAAATGTGTAGAGTTCATGAGGACGGATCTTCCTTGATTCGATGGAGATCCTAGGTGGAATGCTTAAATGTTCTTGCTTGATGGCCGTGAGAGATTACAGTTTGGGCTTACTGGATTCTAATAGAGTGAATTGTGTTGCCTTCCAGTTCTTTCATCTTTGGGCCAGTCAGCCAGTGGTGAAGGACTTTTGTAGGCAGTAGACCAGTTGGATCACTTCTTCTTTTTTGGGATTAATTTGCTCGCGAATTTTTAGAGGAGTTTTTAGATCAAATATTCTCAATATCTCAGTAAATTATGATATAATTCACCGCATGACACCACAAAAATTAATACTCATGTAAGACATCAATAATATCAATTCAAGGTTTCACTCAGGCATCATAATAAAGACAATTAGCAAATAATGCTCAAGCAAAACCAATATCAACACTCACTCTCGAATTACTATAATAATCACCTCTCAAGTTAAATATAATGGTCATATAGGCCCCCACTTTGACATCACAAAAATAATAATATCTTACGTTAATAATAATACTCAAATAAGTCTCCACACGAGTAACACAATAAAATAACTATCTAAAAATATGAATCGCACAATGCAATCCCCAATCCATAGAATGATTTACATGAATGGTTTACTACCCAAATCAGTCTGAAGAAAGTTAAGTCATAGCCTACTTCAAAAAGGCGAAACACTAGTCAGGGCCCTTCAACACAGAGCTTTTCCTTTACAAATTATTTTGAAATACATCAAATCTATCAAAAACGTAATCTACATATTAAAATGAGTCTAATAATATTCATATTAATTACTTTTCTTTTAGATCCAAAAACAGTTCAAAAATCAACCCCGAGAAAAAAAAGGGCAAAATCAAAATTCTATTTAAGATCGAATAAAATCAATTTTATATTTTACTGCGTGAAAACTCCAAAATTCAAGTTTTGGAATCAAAGATCTGAAGTTGTTTTGAAGATGAAATCAATATGAAATAACGAAAATGGAAATTTAGAGTCTACACACACATTATTGATGAAGAATTCCTTTGAAATCTCTAAGAACTAAGGTCTTAGGGATGAAAAATACTGAAAATGAAATTTTGGACAAAAATGAAATTCAAATTTTGTTCAGGTAATATTTATCCTTCGCGAATGTAGGCCCCCGACTAAAAACGCAAAAGTCAACCCAACCCGAGTACCACAATCACAATAAAGGTCGATCCAGACTCGAACCAGTCAACCCAACCCGAGTACCACAATTACACTAAAGATCAATCCAGACTCAAATCATTTAACCCTTCATAAACCTGATCGCAACCCCGCGATCACAATGAAGCATACTTTCATTCTCCATGAACATGACTTGAGGCCTGCGAACATAAAGAAAGAACTCTTCATACACCAGAAACAACTAATCAACAGTAACATAAGGCTGAAAAATATCTCTAAGTGGATCCTCAAAATTTGTTCGTAACTCCACAAAAATAAATTAATAATGGTGCTAGGCTAATTTCAATAAATTTGGGCCTAATAGAACTATTAGATATACAAAAAGAGGTCATATCAATAAATTAAATTAAACCGCAAGACCTCTTTTAAGCTATATTAACTAATTTCTCGTCTATGAGCTCAAAACTAAATATAAAGGCTCAAAATTCAAACCATTAATAGTACTAACTCAAAATCAACATTTCAGATCTATTGGAACTGGCAGAATCATCACCCAATGCCCAGATCATGAAATATGATCAAAATCAAATTATACACTTTCAAGACTTCAAAAGCTTAAACTCACTCCAAACAGCGTTGAATGCTTTGGGGACAGTTCCAACAAGCCTCACAACTCATAGATATCATTTAGTAACAATGGAAAAGGGTAAAATAGTTAAAATACAGCAAAAGCTAAAAATACACAAAGGTTATTACAGGTCATGTCCTCATTAAGCTACAGTTGTGTCATGTTCTATCTAATCATGTCTCTAATACTTATTCAATCTACCTCTATCTTTCTCAGATCCTCCATAATTGACCCTCCACGCCTTCCTCATATAGACATTTGTACATATTATCTTCAATGCTCCAACTAGTTGTCTCTTTTCCCTCATCTTATCCTCCAAGGAGGCCACTTCCACCTTATTTAAAGTATTATCGTCCTGAATTCTCCCAGTATGCCCACACATCTATCTCTACATCCTCATTATCACTATTTTCATCTTCTGAACGTACGAGTTCTTAATCGGCTAACAATCTACCCCATAAAACATAGTTGTTCTTACAACCACTTTATAAAACTCACTTGTAAGCCTTAGTTGTTCATTCTCATCATATATAACACCAGACGTAAGCCTTAATTTCATCCACCGCTTCAATAAGATGTACAATATCATCACTGATTTTACTATTTTCTTAGGTTATAGACCCAAGATATCTAAAACATTCTCTCTAAAAAATGACATGAGTATCGATCCTCACTGCCATATCTATCTCGATAGTTATATCACTAAAATTGCACACTAAGTACTTTATCTTAGTCTTGCATAACCTGAATCCTTTAGACTCCAGAGTTTCTCTCCAAACCTCCAACTTATCATTAATTTCGCTGTATATCACGTCAATCAATTTATGTCATCTGCAAACAACATACACCCTGACACATCCCCTTGGATATGTCACGTCAATACATCCATCACCACGACAAATAAAAATGAGCTAAGAGCAGATCCCTGGTGCAACCCCATCACCACTGCTCTAAATCTCCTCCCACTGTCCATATCCAGATCTCAACCCCATCTGACATATCCTTAATCATCCTAATATAAGTTATGGATATATCGCTGACCTCCTAACATCTCCATAGAAATAGGAATTAACCATAGATAAATTATGTACTAAATAACAAATTAATTGTTAATTATATGAACAATAAATTAGCAATAAATTATTAAAATATTTATTAATTACCAACACATGTGCTACAAATTTCATGAAAATTCCAATGGAGTAAATTTTATAAATGATCCATACCCAACGACCCCCTAAGAGGAGAAAAATGAGGCACAAGACCCTCCCAAGTTTGCAATTAAAAAAAGGGGATAAGTGAGTCCCATAACTTGTCCCTTTTGAAAAAATTAATTCCATTGAATAATTGGGACGGTTGTTTGACAATTGCATTAGTTGTCTCAACAACTTCGCACACTTGTTAAACAACTTCTGTCAGTTGTCGAACAACTTCTGCCAGTTGTCGAACAATTTCGCCCAATTGTCGAACAACTTCGCCCAATTGTCAAACAACTTAGCGCAGTTGTCGAACAACTTTAATAGTTGTCAAACAACTTTGATAATTGTTGAACAACTTCACAAAGTTGTCGAATAACTATCAAAGTTGTTCGACAACTGGGAGAAGTTATTGGAAAGAAAAAAATTATAAAAAAAAACTCAAATTTTTTTTTCCCTACTACCTAATTTTAAAAACTTGAAGGAACCTCACTTAATTGGATAACTTATTTATCCCTTTTAATTCAAAGTTCCCCCAAGAGACAAGACCCCTCACATCTAGCATTGAAAGCCAAAAGCTACTTTTTAAGAGTAGGGTCTTCACGCGTCATTGAAGTGAATGATTGAGCAAACATGAAGACAAACAAATAAAAAAACCATAGAATTACTAACTAACATGCATGCACTGATGTTTTCAAGTTGTAGCAAGTTAACTGTTTTGTTTACTTTTAATAGTATGACTTTTGTGATAAAAAAGGATATGGTTCTATATTGTAGGAGTTTATTTTATTATAGCTATTGTCAAATTTATTATTGAATTAAGATTATATGGGGTCCTCCAAAAATAATAAACTATGACATAACTAAATAATACTGTGGGTAAGCCCAGCTAGCTAAGTAAATTTTCTTATAATCCATCGCTAATCCACAACTAAATGGGATTAACATATGAAATTTTTGTTATTTAGCTACGAAATAGTCCCTGGCGCTAATTCTTTATTTTCTAGTGGTATAAAAAGGAGAAGAGGTAGGAGTATTTCGGCCTCTTCAACACTTTCCGTTGTCATTTCAACATAAAGTGAAACAACACTTAGTTACGTTTCTATCTTAATTATCAACCTTCACACCTTCATGTTTAAAGTCATATCCTTAATCAGCTGAAAACCTGAAATTATGTCATGTCCTATTCAGTCAGTTCTCTTAAATTCATCATGCCAAAAGGTAACAAATGTAAACCAAATACTCATAGCAGATTGAAATTTAAGATTTTAATTAAAAAATTGCGTTGAATTTCTATTCATGAATTGATGGGTTGCATAATTTAGTTACTACTATATTTTATTGTTTCGTGCAATACCTTTCTTAAGGATTTGTGGGGTGCAATTGAAAACTAAAAAGCTGTGTGCTGACTCTTGCAGCGATTTCTGAATTTTTGATTGAGATGTATTGTATCATGGACCATGGGTTGTAAATTTTCAATAGTTTGACTTAATGTACTATCTATACATTATCAATTATCAATTTAAATAAATAGTGGGGTTATGGAGGCCCCTAGTTAATTTTATTACCATTGACTTTTTTCCAATAGAATATTACTCCATTTGTTGTTGTTGACTTAGCAAGACAAATATTGTTTTGAGTTTTGAGACACATATCAGATAGTAGAGTTTGAAAAGAGTGTTTTAAACACGATCTTATTCCTATCTTATAAAGGTAGAGTAATTGCTTTCAGTAGACTTTTGACTCGAGCAAAATATATTAAAATCGGTGAAAAAAAGGAATTTAATATATAGTGCAAAACGACGCAGAAAATAATTGTCAAAAGAATGGTGCAACAACAAATAAGATAGCCAAAGCAAAGAAAATAAAACAAGAAAAAGTAAAATTGAAGAATAAGATAGTTGGATACTGTACTAATAACAATACTGATGAGGGAAACTCGACTACCTACAAAATTCGACCTTCATATTTTTCTACATAGATTCAGGTCTTTTTTAAGCTGCAAATTTGTTATATCTTTTATCTAATCACCTTTCCTAAATATTTCTTCATCAACCTCTGCCTCTCAAAAAAAGAAAAAAAAAATAAATAAAAATCAACATTATAAAGATTAACTAAAAAAAGTAGACAGACTTGAGGGTTTGTCTTTTTTTGTTTTTCTAATTTATTTACTAATATTATTTTTGATAGTTCACGATACGTTGGATGTAATCGTTCTTTCTTTCTAATTCTTGGCTAGTAACACTTGATTTTATTTATTTATTTTCAAATCCATTAATTATGATGATGGACGTAATCAAATGTAAGGATAATGCCATAAATATTTTATTTCAACCTTATAAGCACACTTGCAAATATGTGTCCTAGCCGTGTGTATTTATGACCAATAATTAATAAAAACAAATTAGTTTGTTGACAGGTTTCTTTCTCATCAAAACCTTATGAACTCCTTTCATCAAAACTTTATGAGCTCCTTTCATTATTTATTTTTGAGTGAAGCATTTAGTGTCCTCGAATTATGATTAAATTTATTACGATATATTTTAATTTTATAGGGGTCTTATTATCCTTATGAATTTAATTTTAATGTATTTTTATCATTTTTTTTAGTTGATATAACACATTTTTAGCCGACGTGACATCTTTAATGTGAATTTCATTTTTATGTAATAAAGGTGTCGCGTCAACATAAAAGGGTGACAAAAATATATTAAAATTGAGTTCAGAAAGGTAATAGAATATATGTAAACTTAGAATATGTCGTAGTAGCTTTGATCATATTTCGACGAGGCACCAAATTCTTATCTCTTTATTTTTTTGTTTTTTTTGTTTTTTTGTTTATTTTTTCTTCACTTCCTAGAACCACTTATGACCCTCAAGTTGATGTTATATTGGGAAGTGGATTATGGGATTATTTTTGTTTTTTTTGGTTGTTGTAGGGCCAGAAATAACCCCACTTTTAGCCGTGTGGAAATAATTATTAGTGTGGAAGGTATATAGTGACTTCCTATAAAGTTTGAAGTTCTCAAATAAAAAGATCTTGGTACTTTGTTTTGTATGTATTTCTCTATCAGTGTTCACCACTTGATGGAGGCTAATTTAGTCAAAGAGTTCTAAGTATGGACAAGGCGAAGGAAGACAAGTGAAGAGAGTTCTTTCAATTTTTCAAATATTTTATATTATTATATTGGTGTTCTAAAAAATTACTAAAGAATTTTGAAGGAATTTCTGAATTATTACTTTTATTATATGTTTTGATGATGGACAAAGGACCCATTTGGTCATTAAAAAATTTTACTTTTTTTCGAAAAATTATTTTGCTTTAGTTAAAAGTAAAGTGTTCGGCCATGAGAATTCTAGTCCAATTTCAAATTGTTTTTCAAAAATTTCACTTTTTTTCAACTTCAGTTTCAACTTTCTTTATTATTACAAATGACTCCCTTTATTTTATTTTTACAAAAACACTATTAATTTCATCTAACAATCGGACTTAAATATCTAATTAACACATTGTCCACTTCTTCCTATTTTCATATAAAAGACCTCAAAATTGAAGGCAACTTCTGTTTTTTTCTTCTTCCTCAAAATTTCCTCATGATACAATGGAACATTAGTCCATCCATTCTTACGACTCTTGATGCGACGCCAATAACAAAGGCAACACTATTATTTCCTCTCATATTTGGTTGTATCTTGTAGGTAAATTAGTTAAATCGGGTGATTTTGATAGTTTTTAAAAATTGAGAATATAAAATTATATTTAAAAAATCCTTCCAAAAGTGTAAGAAAAATTTTCAAAAAGACATGACAAAATGTAACTTTAACTCTAACTTCAGTTCTAATTTCAATTTCAACTTCAAAAATTTTAAATTTTTATGAGCAAACGCCTACAAGTATCAGGTGTCTACATATATAGTGTCTACATAAATAGGGGGCATGCATGTCAAATGAGTACAAATATAAGAAAGTCAAAGTGATCAAGGCAAATTCTAAAAAAGAAAATAGTTAGAGTCAACTGTTTATTTTAAGTGCTGGAGTTAGTTTCTTTAATTATACAGTTATAATCATAAAATTGATCAATTGAAATTAATGGATTTGGTTTGAAAAATTCTACGCATCACAGATTGTGATTGTTACTCTCTTGGGTAAGAAGGCTTTTCACGTAAAATTATATGTTCTTTGATTTACTTTCATTAGTCATCTACGTAAGAACCTGGTTCTTGTGTTAGCGGTCGGTATTAGTTCTTTTCAATTATTTATATTTTCTTTTGAATAATTTATTAAACTTATTAATGAAATCTCTATACATTATTAAATACTACATCTATTTTTGAGTTCTTTTGGTGGATAATTTTGAGATTGTGTAAGAAGATTATTATATTTGTTGTGATCAGGTTTAAGGTTTAAGGCATATCAGATAGTATAACTTTTCTATATTATATTACTAAATGAATTCTAATTGAAAATTTAATTGTAGATTTGAACTCATAGAGTCGTCGATAACCTAGAGATGTAGTTTGGTTTTAGGTTTGGCCATATAGGTTTGGATTGATCTTTTGGGGTTGCTTTGACTTATTCTAAAAAAGGAAAAGGATCAAATATGGAATAATAAAAATAGTTTATTTATATCATCCGTTATAAGTTTGATTTAGTTATGTTCATGTCTTTAAAAGTTTGGTTTATTTATACCATTACCGTTATAAAACGCTTTATTCATGTTATTATTTTATAACAGTGATTTTACAAAACTATTTTTGTCGTGTGACCTCTTATTAGAGGTCAGCGTCGTCAAATTCAAATTAACCAATGTTAATCAAAATCAAAATTAAAAATCAGACTAGTAGAAAAAATGTGATCCGCACCGTCAAAATAAAAATTGGACTCATTAAAAATAAAAATCGGACTCATAGAAATAAAAATCGGACCCATTAATTTTGACGAGTTTTATTTTAGTGGGTCAGATTTTTAATTTCGATTTTAAGTAATATTAGTTGATTTAGATTTGACGACTTGGACTTGTAATAAGTGGTCATGTGGCAAAAATAATTTTGCAAAACTACCGTTGCAAATTAATGGCATGGATGAACCTTTCTGTAACGATAATGGTATAGATGAGCCAAACTTTTATAGGCAGCGACATTGATGAACCAAACTTAAAATGAATAACATAGATGAATCATTTCTAATAGTTCGATGACATATTTAAACTTTTTCCCTTTTTAGAATAAGCCAAAGCAACCCCAAAGATCAACCCAAAGTCCAAACCTATATGGCCAAATCTAAAAACAAATTACATCTCTGGGTTAGATTTACCATTTTTCCATTCGACATTCAGATCAAGAAATATTGATTGAGATTTATTATTGACTCTTAAAGCTTCAAAATAATCTCAAACTCGCTCAAAATCTTCCCCAAATTCTTGAGAATCGTGTCAAGCTTCTCACAACTTAAAGGCAACATATAGTAACTACTGAGAAGAATAAAATGTTAAAAACACATTAAAAAATCACCTAAATTTAGATCAAAATGATAAAACACATAAAAAAATTACCTAAATTTAGATCATTACCGATGTACACTAGCTTAGCTCCATTTCATCAATTCAACTAAAAGCTTCTTTTTCTCTTTATATATGTTTGTGTGTTCCAAGCTTCAATCCAAGAATTTCATAGGAAATTCATGAGAATTGACAGTTATAAATGTTTTAGTATATACCAAAAGGGATATAATGAAGTCATATTATCTACAATGATATTTATTCAAAATTTTCACTTTCTCCAATTTTTTCATTACTCCTTTAACTTTTTAGTTTTTACTCTTGCATTTCATTTAAATATGTTATGTGGAACAATTTTCTTAAGCCGGGGTTTATCTGAAATAACCTATTTACTAGTGGTGGAGCCAGAAACTTGGCAAAAGGTGTGCAAATTTTATTCTCAATTATATTAAAAGTGTGCAAAATTAAATTTACACTCATTATAGCTAACATTTAATTTTTATTCACTGCATAATTTTTCGACACAGGGTGTGCATCTGATCACCCTTCGTTAAAGGTGAACCCACCCCCGCAGTATCTACCCACAAAGATAGAGATAAGATCTGCAGACTTCCCGCCTTCTCCAAATTCCACTTTAAGATTAAACTGAATGTGTTATTACTGTGATATACTCCCCCCGTCTCAAATTTTTTAATTTGATTATTCATTTTACTTGTCTTTTTTCATTAATTAAAAAGAGATATAAATCTTTTTTTATGTTTTACTCTTTACATTAATTACTTTTTTCTTCACATTAAAATATAAATATTATTTAATACTAATATTATGATAAGCTAATGATATTATTAATTATTTTTTTTAATTAATATACTGTCTCAATTTAGAATGAATAATTTGAGACGAGGAAAGTATCTTATCTACAATCCTGAAGAAAACTATTTTGATGATCTCAGGGGTCTTTACTTCCTTCAACAAACAAGAAAGATAATGATGATCCACGTATATATATCATCAACTTACTGCAAAACCCCAAAACGATTTGGTCAGCAATATGCAGTAAAAATAAAAGTCAAAATTGAATCTTGACCAAATATAATGGACCCACACATAATAATAACTATTATTCCCTTCATTTAAAAAAGAATAGCGTATTTTAATTTGACATAAAATTTTAAAAATTAGAGAAAATTTTTGAATGTTATGACCTTAAATTAAAATTATGTTAAATATATTAAAATACTTTTTAATTTTATGATCTTAAATATGCTATATGAAAAGTTAAAATTAAAGTATAGCTAAAAAAAAAAAAAATCATTATTTTTTAAATAAATTAAAAAAAATATATATATTTTTTTTAATCGGAGAGAACTGAAAAGTACTGTATCTGCTTGACAGTATGATCTACAATTTTGTATACACGTTTACCTTTTAACAGTGAGTTTCTTTTAATGTTTTCCATGTTTTGTACTTATCCGGCTACTATTGTTCCCCCACTCTAACCAACCTGTCTGGTTAGATTGACGTTGAAGTCGTATGCATGAATTTTCATAAACAGTGTATATTATTATAATTTGATTTACAAAATAACTTTTGTTGATATATTTTGTATGTGTTGTATACCAATTGTTTCATATTGAAAAAATAAAAAAATTCTAACAGATTTATAGCACAAATGAATTCTCTTATATGTTAGAATAGTTTTTTTGAATTGAGTTTTTCAGTTTGATTTATGACATTGGTGCTCTCGTTTGAGATTCTCACACATGTGGTCGTAGCTTGGAGTGGTGGCCTGGAACCAAGAGGGGTGTCAGCGTGACCAATTGGGCCCAGTCATGACCAACGATGATCGATCCACATGTGGAGTCGCGCTTCGAAGTGGTAGTCTGGATCTAAAAGGAGTGTCAACCGTGACCAACTGAGCTCAGTCGTGACTAACGAGGTCGTTGGTTCTCACGCGGAGGCAATTGTCATATACCAATTATCTCACATTGAAAAAATACAGAAATGCTAATGGATTTATAGGTCAAATGAGTTCTCCCACCTATTAGAAGCTAACTGAAACACGTCTAAAGAGAATATGTATGTAAGGGCGGAGCTACCTAGCTGAAAAGGGGTTCATTCGAACTTCATTCGTCAAACAATGACATATTATTATGAAAATGTTGAGATCTTTTACGGATTTGTAATAGGTATTGAATTTCTTCATGACTTCTTGGTATGTTTACTTCTTTATATCTTGAATCTCATAAGTGAAAATTATAATTTTGTGTTGTCATCAGCAGGGCCGTTTGGGTGATCAAACATGCGAAAAAGGGAGAATGAACCATTTTTGAGTCAAATCGGAAGGTGTTAGCCCACGGTTGTTGAGATAGGCTTGAGATACGAGCGTATTTTGGACCGAAAATTGACCAATGGCCCCCAGACAGTGTGTGGAGTCGGTGAGGGTGACCGACGAAGTCGTTTGAATGATCAAACGTGCGAAGTTGCATGAACATATTTGATTTTCTTTAGTTTATGTTTTTGTAAGGACGAATCTATTAAGTTTGATCAATGGAGAAATAGTCATGGCACAGCAACATTGTGGCCAATGTGCCTTTAATATATGTAAAGCTTAACTATTTCATTCATGAATAGAGATAACATTTAAGTATTTTTGACTTTATTTGATTTTGTTGACCTAATGGTGGTTGGGGTGGGGAAGGGGGGGTGGCTAAATTCATGTCAATGGCATTGCATGGATTTGTCACCTACTTTGTTGTCTTCCCCTTTAGAAAGTTTGGATATGGCATGGCATTTATGGTTGAAAAAGGTGATCTTTGTTTGATCGTTTTGTGTGTATTATTATATGTCATCAAGAAAAGACTTATGTTGTATTCTACCCCTAAGGTACTAATTTTTTTTTTTAGGTTGGTTGTTTCATCCGATATTCGATGTCTGCATTGAATTTTCATTAAAGTGGGCCGCGTATTGCAGCGTCCATTCTGGGGTAGCGCTTTCAATAAATCATTTTCTCTATACTCAGGGTTCAAACTCGAGACCTCTTGTCCGGTGCCTGCACTGGAGCCCCGACTAATCCGGATCGCGCATTGTAGGGTCCATTCTGAGGCTAGCACTCTCTACAGATCATTTTTTCATACTCAATACTCAAACCCAAGACTTCTGATTAAGAATAGAACAGTTCCCATCACTACACCACAATTCATATTAATCCTATGTTACTAATTGACTGTCTTTCATCTATACTAATTCTTGTATTTTACCCAAATGTTAAGTAGTGTAACTCTTAGAAGTGATATGGTTTCGGGACTAGTCATGCATGAATATAACTAGATACTGTAGCTCGTGTCAGCACAGACCCAATATATATTATTTAATTATCTCAATTTATATAGCACAAATAGTATTTGGAGTGTCAATCAAATTTTTATTAATATAAATTTTTAAATAATTTAAGTTGTTAGTCATTATTATTTATAGTACATTTTACGTAATTTAGTAATTTATGTTACTACTTTATCCTAATTTTAGAATTTATAGAGTCAATCAATTTTTTACTAATATATTTTTAAAAATATTTTAAGTTGTTAATCGTTGTGATTTAAGTATCTTTTAATGTAATTTCAAATAATTTATTTTACCTCCTTTATTGCAACCTATGTGACACTATTAGAATTTCAAAAATCAATCATATTTTTTACTATATGTTTTTAAAATATTAAAAAGTGCAGCCCGGTGCACTAAAGCTACCGCTATGCGCGGTATCCAGGGAAGGGCCCCACCACAAGGATGTATCGTACGCAACCTTACCTTGCATTTCTGCCAGAGGCTGTTTTCAAGGCTTGAATCCGTGACCTCCTGGTCACATGGCAGGAACTTTACTAGTTACTCCAAGGCAAAATTTTTAAATATATAATATTTTACCAAAATAAAATAAATAAATTAAAATAAACAAAGTACTAAATTTTCAAAACATGTTAAATTCAAAAACATCATTTGGATCAACAAATTACTAAATTAAAACATTAAAACATGCAAATTATAAAATGACAAAACTACCCCGAATTTATGTGACACAAATATAATTTAGATAATCAACCATATTTTTAATATGTCTTTAAATATTTTAAATTGCTAGCTATTGTAGTTTATAATATTTTTTATGTAATTTTCAAATAATATATGTTACTCTCCTTATTCAAATTTTTGTGGCATTGATAGTCAATTATATTTTTAAAATAATTTAAGTTTTTAATTATTATGATTTATAATACTTTTTCTTCTATTCTAATTTAAGTGACACTGAAATAAATTCGAGAGTCAATCAAATTTTATGATTGAAACAACGAAGCGGATATGTCCTAGATGACTTATAATACCTAATTAGAAGTAATATAGCAAAATTATTATAATAAAATATTTGTAAAAAAATTTAAATAGGTCTCATATAAGATGTCATATTAATTTAAAACATCAAGAATTGATTTATCATTTTATGTCAATTTTATTTTTTATTAAATATTATTAATTTTTTAATACCTAAATAACTTATAATAATTAATTAGGGGTGATATAGTAAAATTACGGTTGAAGCAACTGAAGCAGACATGTCATAAATGTCTATTTTACCTTTTTAATTAAATATTATTAATTTTCTTATACGTAAATGTCTTACAATAATTAATTAGGAGTAATATAGTAAAATCATGGAGCAAACATACTTGGAATTTTTTTTTTTAAATGAGTCTCATCATATAAGACGTCCTATTAATTTAAAACACCAAGAATTAATTTATCATTTATATCTATTTTATTATTTATTAAATACTATTAATTTTTTAATATCTAGATGGCTTATAATAATTTATTAGAGTAATATAATAAAATTACAATTAAATCGGCTGAAATAGACATGTCATAAATGTCTATTTTACTTTTTTTAATTAAATATTATTAATTTTATTATATATAAATTACTTAAAATAATTAATTAGGAATAATATAATAAAATGACGGAGCAATTGAAACAAACATGTTAACGAACAGTTGCCTCCTTCTTCACACTTATTAATAGTAGTAATGCAGGAATTATTTATGCAAAAATTAATACTAATATGTAAAATACTATATGGTGAATAATAGAGTGAGGAATGTTATGTGGAATGTGGATATTGATAATTTCAAGGTTTTTTTTTTCTTTTTTATTTACTCATTCTTATTCTACAATATTTTTGTCGAAAATAAAATAATATAAATACTTTTGCATAACTTAAGCATATATTTTTTGCTTCTTGCTTTCGAGTTGGAACTTATTAGGTGTGCAATAATTCATAAAAGTTAAACTAAACCTTGTATTATGCAAGCAGAATAGTTAATCCATAATGGGGAGGCAAAAAACGATTTTGTTCGATCGATAAAATAATTTTTACTTTCACTGATGTGGACCAACTATAGTCCAAACATTCCCTAAGGTACTGGATAATCGTGCATCATTATGGCAAAGAAGTATTCTATAAAATGGTTCATATTTTGACATAACATATAAGGGATAAATAATGATGTAGAATCATATTCCATTTGATTTCGTTTGATATTTTTAAAATTAGAAATAGTAGGTATTCTCTTCGCCCAGAACTATCTGTTGTAATTTTTAAAAATAGTTATTTTAAATTATTTATCATTTTAGAGTTCAGGATAAAATTAAGTTTTATTTTATTGTATGTTCAGTAGTAATTATTGTTAAATACTATAAATACCTACATAGAGTAAATATATAATGAAGTGAGACTATAATTTAAGATATAATAAAATTAAAATAATATATAATGAAGCGAGACTATAATTTAAGATATAAATAAAATTAAAATTGTCAAAAATTTCTCTTAATTAATATTTTCTTAAGAAAGATATAAGAGAAAATCACGATAAATTATAATAATTTGAGATATAAAGAATAATTAACACTAGGTATTTTCAATTTTATTGACCATAGGGGAAAAACAATAATATCTCTCTAACCCATTATATTAGATTTTATACTTTTCTTGCATGAGAATTTTGACTGATAAGACACTTTTTTACTGTTTTTAATGAATTAATTAAATGATGCCTTTTTTAGTTTTGACGGCCTTTTTTGTATTGAATGCAAAATGGCATCTACATTTTCTTTTTTTCTCCATATAGTATATTTGACATTATTGAATACATAAAGTGTACTATGAGTAGTTTCTTCACGAGACATGTTAAGTACTTAAAATAGCAATCACATGACGTGCTAGTTACATGAAATGCATCAACATATAAGAATATTTATTAAGGGAATTTAAAAATATGTATTGATATGAACTGCGTACATTCTATTCTCTCCAGACTCCACGATGTGGAAATTTACTGGGTTTGTTGTTGTTGTTGAAAAATATGTACAATTAAATACAAAAAAAAGTTAAGGGGATTCAACATCTCTTAAATTTAAATAAAAATAATTTAATTTAATATATGTATATATATATATATATATATATATATATATATATATATATTCAGCGTACAATAGATTCTTGTGGTTGGACTCTTTTCCAAATTCTGCACATAGCGGAAACTTTAATACACCGAACTATCCCTTTTTAGTGACTATATATGTCCAAAAATAAAATTAATAAATGACAAGTAAACACTATTTTTTCAGAAAATATTTTCTTCCGTATCGAACACACACCTTTAGTACTCTATTTTAATTGCAAAGAAGTTTAGGTGAAACAAAATGGTGTAGTAAAAAAAAAGTTGTTAGCTCATGCTTATAAGATTGATGAAAAATAAGAAATTTGATGGAGTAAAATGGTGAATTTAGAAAGTAAGTAGTTAAGAAACACTATATTCATGATGGCTCTTGTTTTTTTTTTTAAAAAAGGACATGATGAATCTTGATTTCCCATAATTATACTCTCCTCGATTCATATTATGATGTTTTAAAGTAGAAGTAGGTTTAAAACATAGGTTTTATGTATTTGATCTTTAAAGTTTTTAGCAATGAGTCAACGATATTTTTGAAGTTATTGGTTCGATATATATTATTTGTTGTAGACAAACAATTGATTTTGTTAGCATCTAGGTGTGTTTTCCTGACCAGAGCGGATCCAGGATTTAGGATCGTGAGCGTCTGAGAGATTGGAACACTCATATTAACGTCCAAAACTTTAAGTTTTTGGAAATCATAGCACCCAACTATTTTCTTGGTTTCAACCATGTTTTTCTAAATCGAATATCAATTTTTATACATTTCTTATATAAGTATACCTAATATGCGTCGAATTAAATAGGTATCGGAGCACCACAAAATTGCACATAAGTTCTCCCTTGTCGCTAACCATTTGGCTATAGCTAACTCAGGTAGGAAATTCATGATGACAATAGTTCAGGATGAAACTTAAAAAATTGAAATAGATTAGGTGTATTTTTAATACTTTAACTCTAATTTAGGTCCTAATCAAGAGATCAATTGACTCCAAGTAATAATAGTCCAAAATTTGACCACTTATTTTATTTTCCTTGTCCAAAGCTAATTCGATGAATAATGAAGACTTTATTCGAAAATATATTCTTTTAAAATTTGATTCTATCTTGAAATGACAAAGGTAAAGAAAATCATTAATTCTTTTACTGTGGTTTAAAAAAAATGGAATATTTCTTAGAATTTCTTTTATGTTTTGTTGCTCAAAAGTTAGAAATATTATTTTTTATCTCAAAAATAATGTTTTTAAAAATAAAGAAATTAGCTTTTGTAGTTCTATGCATGTCTTTCTTTGGAATTATACACAAACATACTGTTAGGATTTTTGTCCTGATTTTTTTACTATATTTAAGTTTTATTTTTTCTTAGAAGGAAAATAAAAGTTACCATAAGTACTTTAACTTTTCCTGAAAGAAAAAAATATAATTCTTTTCCATATTTGGCTAATCTCTTTCTTGGAGGAAAAGCTTTGAAACTCTATAAATAGATGATCTCTTCTCATACCATAACACAATAGCATATTTCGTTTAGGGGGAGATTTTCTCTCTCATTAGTTTTAAGTTTTTTAATATTATTTTTAGTATTAGGTTTTATATGTAGGCCAATTTGCCAAATCATATAATAAAATTATGTTTTTAGTATTGTTTTTCGTTGTCATCTCATTTATCGTCTCATAGTTTGCAACTAATAGCTTCCGCATGACGCCCTCTCGATTTCGAACCCAACAAGTGGTATCAAAGCCCACGGTTCAATGATTCGATGGTCCAATTGTCGAACAAAGTTGCAATCAATTTGATGATAATGAAGATATATGTCCAAAAGCTACATGTGGAGATGATTGTCAATCATATTTTCAATAATCCTGTTGTTACATATTTGAAAAGAAATCTTATTTTTAACCATATAAAGGGCTCCAATATTTTTAACCCGAAAAAGGCTCATATACTTCTAACCCAAAAGCTTTATTTTTAAGCATGCCAAGCAGCAGTGATGAAGACTATACAAAGAACAAAGATTAAAGATGTGAAGAAGGTAGATCAAGTGAAGAAAATCAAGCCAAAAAGGGGAGATTTGTTAGGGGTTTTGCCCTGATTTTCTTACTATATTTAAGTTTTACTTTTTCTTGGAAGGAAAATAAAAGTTACCATAATTACTTTTACTTTTCCTGAAAGAAAAAAATATAATTCTTTTTCATATTTGGCTAACCTCTTTCTTGGAGGAAAGGTTTTGAAACTCTATAAATAGATGACCCCTTCTCATACCATAACACAATAACATCCACGATATAGTCTTTTAAGAGTTTCGTTTACGGGGAGATTTTCTCTCTCATTAGTTTTATGTTTTTTAATATTATTTTTAGTATTAGGTTTTATATGTAGGCCAATTGGCCAAATTATATAATAAAATTATGTTTTTAGTATTGTTTTTCGTTGTCTCTTATTTATCGTCTCATAGTTTGCAATTAATAGCTTCCGCATGACGCCCTCTCGATTTCGAACCCAACACGTACATCGTTGTCCATATACAAAACAATTGTCCATATACATATATAGTAACAAAATGGTATTATAAAAAGAAAATACATGCATATTTTTTAAGCGACAAAGTTATAAAATTTCAAAGTTGACTTGCTCTGTATAATAGTAGCATATTCAATAAAATAGAATTAAATAAATTAATAAATAAATATTGCATATATAGTAACAAAATGGTATTATAAAAAGAAAATACATGCATATTTTCTAAGTGACTTAAAGTTATAAAATTTCAAAGTTGACTTGCTCAGTATAATAGTATCATATTCAATATAATAGAATTAAATAAATTAATAAATAAATATTGCAAATACCAAAGATTTACTTACTAATAAGAGGGAATGGGAGAAAAAGCACGCAACTCTTTGTCAATATGCCTGCTTCTCCTCCCTGTTCATCAGTTGCTTTCTCTGTAATTTTATTATGTCATCTTTAATTAATTATTATAAATTATTTATGTATTAAAAAATTAATTATATTTAATAAAAAAAAGTAAAATAAATATTTATGACATGTCTGCTTCAGCTTCACCCATAATTTGACTATATCATCTATAGTTAATTATTATAAGTCATCTAAATACTAAAAAATTAATATTAAAAAATTATTATAAAGTCATCAAAATATTAAAAAATTAATAATATTTAATGTTAAATTTACTGACATTTTATATGAGGCTCATTTAATTTTTTTTCGACAAGTATTTTTGTGTGGTAATTTGTTATATCGCTTCTAATTAGTTATTATAAGTCATCTAAGACATGTCTGCTTCACTTTTGCAATCATGATTTTACTATGTCGCTCTTAATTAATTATTATGACAATTTAAGTATTATCTCGCTTAAATTAAGACTTGAGTAATTATTTTCTTAAAAAAGATAAAAAATAAAATCTTTTTGAAATGAATAAATAAATAAATCTTATCACTTCTAATTATTTATTATAAGTCATTTAAGATATGTCTGCTTTGTTGTTTCAATCGTGATTTTACTATGTCAATTCTAATTAATTATTATGATCATTTAAGCATTGTGTCGTTTAAATTGAGACTTAAATAATTATTTTTAAAAAAAAAAAAAATATTTTTTTTAAATGAATAAATAAATAAATTTTATAATTTAATTATTATTATAATATTAATTTACTATAAATATTGAATCCGTGAATTGCACGGGCTACTCGTAACTAGTATTTTTAGAAATATTAAGGTAGTTCGTCTTGAGGTCACTTTTAAGACTTTACGGTATTGAATTCAACAAAACTTGGATAATTCTTTCTATTAATAGAAAGTAATTATTAAATAATTAATTTCAGAAACATATTGGATGGGATATGTCAAATTTCAAATCAAGTTGATCCATTTTCAAGCTAACACTTGGCAACACAAAACAAAAAAGAGGCATTATTTTTATGTTAGGTATATTATATAAAATAGAGGATAAATATATATTGTATTATAAATATAAAAATAGATGTTCCACAAATCATAATACATGCAATATTCAATATGGTTCGATGTCTCCTCCATTCGTGCCTAGAATATGTAAAGTATTTTTAAAAATAATGGAAAATGACAAAAAGATTTGAGGAAATCAAGAGGTGACAAATGATTGGTTGGGTTAAATTTGAAGGAATTAAAATAATATATAATAATTTAATATGTTTAATTTTATTTAAATTTAAATTAAATATATTAAATAACAGACCATAATTTTGTTTGTAAGCTAGCGAAATTTAGAGTGTAATCTATCATTTAAAGTTTGTGGGTTCTTCATATTAGACAAAAATAAAATTAAAATAATAAATAAAGAGATTCAAACCTACAATCAGAAAGTCAATAAAACTTTAACAAGTCCCTCTACAAAACTAGACCAACAATATATTGTGTTTATAGGTTTCAACTTATATTTCTTATATATTTATAATATTTTTCAATATAAATACAAGAACCGCACAAAAGTTATTGTGTTTTCAGGAACCCCACCCAATCCCCTGGATTCACCCCTTGCCAGCGTTTGACCATAGATTTTTAAGTATTTTTAGCAAGTTATTTTTGAGTGAAAATTTGAGCGAAATTTCATCATATGTTTAGTCATACTATTTGAAAAACATATTTCACTTTAAAAAGTTCTCAAGAAATAAAATTTAGCTCAAGTACTAATTTTTTTTAGTATTTAAAAATTTAAATTATTTATCAAATAATAACAAATTATGTGATCAAATATTATTTACCAAGTTTTTTTTCAAAAATTATAGCCCCTATAATCGACTATTCAGAGCTTAAAATGTTTTAACAATATTATTAAATTCTTGTTGATTTTCTGAAACAACAAATACTATAAATAAATACTTTTAGCAAATATAATAAGTGATTGCATCTTTAAATAATTTCATTTTTTTTCCTTCCACTTCTTCCATGCGCATGTTTTTAATCTCTCTTAGGAAAAAGAGCTTCAACTCCCTAATATAAAAATATCACCAAAAAAAACTCCCTAATATAAAATACTCACTAATTTACTAATCATTGTCCTTTTTTTGTCTTCCACTTCCTTTTAAGTTTATTTTAAAATAATTCTAATTTGAATTTTGTCTTCTAGCTTCTTTTAATCTTATTTCAAGATAATACTGATTTTAATTTTTTAAAATTCTTGATTCCCCTTATTAATCATTGTTTAAAATTTCTATACGATTGGTACGGATAATAAGTTCATCCCCTCTATACCCTTTTTCCCCATTTGGCCTTTCATAATGTGTGTAAGCTGTCAGTCTATAGAGTCAACCAACTCCTCCCTACCCACCACTTGTACTTTTATAACCCCCCCCCCCCGCCACCCCATCCAAACAAAGATAAACTCAGAATTTAAAATTTAATAAGTTGAAAATTTAGTCGTATTAACTTATTTAATTTTAAGTTAATAATTTGTATGTATATCAATATTAAATGAAAATTAGCTAGTATGATCAAATTTGTAATTGAAGTTCTAGCTGCATTCCTATCTTAGTCTAGGGGTCAGACAGAGATGAAGTTGAAATTTCAACTCCGGAGGTTTAGTATTTGAAGAAAATCTAATCGAATAAAATTCAATATTTATCATGCTAACATATAAAATAATTTTAATTATATATAAATGGTATATTTTTTTGTCGCCTGTCACAGGACTGGCTTCGCCCCTGGGGTCATAGTCAGGTAAGATCGTGGGTTTCATCGAAATCTCCTTCCATGAAAACTTACATTATTTATACATGATTAAAAATATTTTTTAATGTATAAATAATAGCTGCTCTCTCCCACACGCTTGTAGGGCCCTCTTTTTCGAATTATGCATATAGCGGGAGTTCCCGACTTCTTTATATTTTGAACCTTAGCGCAAATTCAGACTCCGCCACGGTCCACCCTACCCTACTTCACTCACACACTCTTTTTACATATACCCAAACTTACACGTGCCACATTCCCCTTTCCTCTCTCTTTCTTCTGTTTATGTTTAGTGTAAATATACAAAAAAACATGAGCTGTATGGAGATTCCGTGTGTTGATTCAAGCTGTAAGTTAAAGGACACCTCCCCTACCCCACCTCCACCCCCACCCCTACCTACCCAACCCCCTCATTACCCACCCCCCATGATTTTTATTTTTGATTTTTTTATTTTGCCTCAAATTCACACCTATATATAAACCCTTTGCACTTGGTTTACTTCATTCATTAAACCAACAAAGTTGTTAAACTAGTACACCTTACTAGCAACAAACAAACATTTGAAAGTACCTATATTTGGTACCTTTCGTTCTTGTTTAAACTCAGAAAAAAAAGAAGATGGAATTTGTTTCTATGTTTTGTTTGTTTACTTTCATTTCTTTCACTCTTCTTCTCATCCATTCAATCTTCAAATTCTTGTCTTTTGCTGCCAAGAAATTGCCACTTCCTCCTGGAACTTTGGGTTTGCCTTATATTGGTGAAACCTTCCAACTTTACTCTCAAAATCCCAATGTTTTCTTTGCCTCCAAAGTCAAGAAGTAAGTTGAAAAAAATATGTACTATAAACCATCCACTTTCTTTAGTCCTTTCTTGATTGTAAAGGGTCTGTCGGAAGCAGCCTCTCTACCTTACTTCTGAGGTATTGGTATGGACTGCGTACACTCTCCTCTTTTCAGACCCCACTGTGTAAAAGGTGTATCAGAAACAGCCTCTCTACTTCACTTTGAGGCAGTGATACGGACTGCTTACACTCTACCCCACTGTGTGGGAATACAGTGGGTATGTTGTTATTGTTGTTGTTTCTTGATTTTAAGATATTAATGACTTATGGTCTTTGGTTATTTGTTTAGGTACGGTTCAATATTCAAGACCCACATATTGGGATGTCCTTGTGTAATGATATCAAGTCCAGAGGCAGCCAAGCAAGTTTTAGTTACAAGGGCTAACTTGTTTAAGCCTACATTTCCTGCTAGCAAAGAAAGAATGTTAGGAAAACAAGCTATTTTCTTTCACCAAGGTGATTACCATACCAAATTGAGAAAATTAGTCCTCCGCGCTTTCAAGCCAGAATCTATCAGAAATATCATCCCGGATATTGAATCCATCGCGAAAGAATCACTCGAATCATTCGAAGGAAGATTGATCAACACTTATCAAGAAATAAAGACAGTATGTCCTCGAATTACCCTACTTACCAAATAAACAGGGGAAAACAGAGTCCCCTGTTTTTTTTCCTCTGTTATTTGAATGTTGCATTTCGGATATTTCAATTTACTAAACTTTTTGTAATTTCGTTATTTGCAGTATACATTCAATGTTGCATTGATATCAATATTTGGTAAAGATGAATTCCTATATAGAGAGGAACTCAAGAGGTGTTACTACATTCTCGAAAAAGGTTACAATTCGATGCCAATCAATCTCCCTGGTACACTCTTTCACAAAGCAATGAAAGCTAGGAAGGAACTCGCGAAAATTGTGGCCAAAATCATTTCAACTAGACGCGAAATGAAGGTTGATCATAGCGATTTGCTCGGGTCATTCATGGGAGATAAAGAAGGACTCACTGACGAACAAATTGCAGATAATGTCATTGGTGTCATTTTTGCAGCTAGAGATACTACTGCTAGTGTACTTACATGGATTCTCAAATACCTTGGAGAAAATCCTAGCGTCTTACATGCTGTCACAGTAAGTTCCCATTAACCTAAGAAAAAAGATCAATCACGTTGCTCAGACTCTTCAGAAATGTCAACTGCCTGACACGAATGTGACATGACAGGACACTTGTCACACTGCAACAACATTTCTGGCGAGTCCGAGCAAGATAGGATTTTCGAAACATGAGATTGAAATCTAATACTATTTTTGTTGAATTTACAGGAAGAACAAGAGGCAATAATGAGGACTAAAGAGGAAATTGGTGAAGAAAAAGTTCTAAATTGGGCAGACACAAAACAAATGCCAATGACAACAAAAGTAATTCAAGAAACACTTAGAGTTGCTTCAATTTTATCATTCACATTTAGAGAAGCTGTTGAAGATGTTGAATTTGAAGGTAAATTTTTAATATCATCACCCTTTTGATTTTTATTTTTGCTCTTCAAGTCCTTCAAGTCAAACTATCATATTTCAATTTTAGATATTTTATATTAATTTTTTTTGGTAATTTTGTGATAATTTTTCAGGATATTTAATACCTAAAGGATGGAAAGTACTACCACTATTTAGGAACATTCATCATAGTCCAGACAACTTTCCTGAGCCAGAGAAATTTGATCCTTCAAGATTTGAGGTAAATATACACAAAAATTGTACAATATTTAATTTTATGTGTTTAATTTTTTTTTCTTTCTATTATCTAAGAAAATGTTTTTTTTATGTGACAGGTGTCACCAAAGCCCAATACTTTCATGCCATTTGGCAATGGGGTCCACTCATGTCCAGGGAATGAATTAGCCAAGCTGGAGATTTTGATCCTTGTACATCATCTGACCACAAAGTACAGGTCAGTAACAGAAAAAATCACAAAAATAATAATAATAATAATAATAATAATAAAATAAAAGAAAAAAATCCTAAAAATAGTACTCTATGTCAAATATATTTTTTTTCTAATTTTTTTTTGTTTATTTTTGATAGGTGGTCTATGGTGGGCCCACAGAATGGAATTCAGTATGGGCCATTTGCTCTTCCCCAAAATGGTTTGCCCATTAGGCTCTCTCTTAAGACATCATCAGCATAAGCCAATCAAGAAAATCACAAATGGTTTTTCCTCAAGAAATTAAAAAAAAAAAAAGATATCATATACAAAAATAAGTTTGGGATCTTAATATGAGCTTGACCAGTCCAAAAGGCACGACACACCGAGACAAACATCACGCGAGCTTGCTCTGTCCAAAAGGAACAGTCGGGATCAAGACAACCATCACACGAGCTTGATCAGTCCAAAAGGCACAACCAAGATCAAGACCAGCATCATATGAGATTGATCGGTCCAAAGGCACAGTCAAGACCAATTCATGCACACACGAGCTTGATTAGTTTGAAAGTCATGACACACTCAAGACAAACATCATACGAGCTTGCTCTATGAAAAAGGAGCAGTCGGGACCAAGACAAGCATCACACAAGCTTGATTAGTCTGAAATGCACAACTAAGGGCAAGACAGGCATCACATGAACTTGACCCAATCCAAAAGGCATGGTCAAGGACAATATAGGTATCACAAGAGCTTGATTAATTCAAAAGGCATGACATACATCACACAAGCTTGATCAGTTCAAAAGGCACTAAAAAGATCATGACGGGACATAAATTGTAAATACATAGAGTCCCCATATATTACTTTGAGATATTCAAAAATCAGAAGAAAAATCACAAAGGATCTTATTCATTTTCCTTGAAGAAAAGGAGAAAAATAGGAGAAGGTAATTCATTAGTACAACATATAGTAAGATGATTTATTGTTTTTACTTTTTAATATTTTGGGTTAACTTTTTTTTTCTTTTACAAAAAAAATTCTGACATGTAAAAGAAGTCCGCAAGGCAATTAATGAAAGGTCTGATTCAGACAGCACATAGTTGTGTCAATTTTTTAAGATTATTGTTGTTTATTTGTTATTGCTCTGAAGATTCATATTCAGTTGATAGGTACATATTCATCCTCATCCTTTGGATGTAGCTACCTCCCCTACTTCCTCACAATATAAATAAATAAATAAATAAATAAATAAATAAATAAATATATATATATAATTAAAAAAATTAAGTGCACACGTTTGTACAGTACAACTTGTACTGAATTTCTTATAATAAATTCTCCAATCATAAATAATCCAACAATATTTTTTGTTTGTCCTCCCTATGTCTCCAAATAATTTAGCATTTTTTATTCACGTGTCCCTTCTCCATCCATTTTTATTTTTTTTACAGTACCAAAAATAAGTTTTGATTTTTACTTGTTCCACTAAATGCAGCGATAATTTGTCACTTAATTTTTAATTTATCATTATTATTAACTATAGTATTGGTTTCATATGTGGTCAGCCTATATACAATAATATAGTGGAGAGAATATACAATGTACTAGGGTGTACATAGGTTGGGTTGGTTCATTTTTTATAATAATAAAAAATAAACAATCATGTCGGTTTATTAAAACTATAAACCAAATCAAACCAACATAAAATTGATTTTTTCGGTTTAGGTTTTAGTTGATTTTTTTCGATTTTTTTGGATTTTTCATTTTTCTTTTTATAATCTTTAGTTTTTACAATTATATTGTGATCGAAGACTAGATCAAATATGTTTTCACTCATGTGCTAATGAGAAAACAAAATTATGAAAAAATGAGGAGCGGAAAACTCTCTTGAAACTAAAAAGTGAGATGAAGAGTGAAAAATTTAGGTTTTAAGTTTATATTGAATTTTCGATCATTTAATTAGCAATTAATGGACAAATTTACAACTTAAAGGCCCAAATCTAAATATGTATCTACATCTACTTTCAAATTATTGAAAATTACTAAAACTAGTTGAAAAAGTATTTAAAAAGTAGATTATAATCAATATTTTATGTATAAAAAAGTTCGAATATTATACATATATGTATATACATATACATACATATATGTATATACATACATATATGTATGTATATACATATATGTATGTACATACATACATGTAGACACCTAATTTCGTCCCTCCGCAATATCATTTTTACCCATTTTTTACCTTATCCTACCGTGTACCCTCAATCATGTAATTATCCCTCCACAAATGACAAAAATCAAAACCAACTCTAAACAAATCTTATCCCAAAATCCCCACATAATCCCAATTGATAACAAATTAACAACCTTCCCAATTAAAAGTGGACACCTAACCCTTATCCCTCCAATTAAAAAACAACACCTACCTACCCTACTCTAACAAACTCTATCCCCACACCCTACCCCCTACCCGTAGACCCCACCTACCCTACCTCACCACTACCTACCCTCACAATATATTCACACATACTCTCACAAAAAAAGAGGGGGGGGGGGGGGGGGTATAAAAAAAAGGGATACACACGCATATCCTCGGGGGGCAGATCCTTCATTCTTCTTCCTTTTTCCTCACTGTCACCAATCGGATTACATACACACACTACCGTAGACACTCGATTTTTTTCTTGACTCACCAACACATCCATATACACACAAAGAGAGCTGCGAGGGAGAGAAATCTGTGAGAGAGAGAGATCTGCGAGAGAGAGAGCTGCGAGGGAAAGAAATCTGCGAGAGAGAGAGATCTGCGAGAGAGAGAGAGAGCTGCGAGAGGTCGAGAAATTTTTTTACCCCTGTCCGGCTACTGTTCCGGTGACCTTCGTTGTCATCGGAAAACGGCAAAAACCCATTGAAAAACTCAGTAAATCGGTCGAAATTAGTGAAATCAGTCTCAAATCGACTAAAAGCTGATTGTTTGTGGTCTGATTCTGTTAACTTTGGACGGAAATGGATGAGATTCGCCGGAATTTTTTTTGTTTCGTTTGATTTCGGTTCAGATTCAGTCGTTGCAGAATCGGGCTTCAGAGAATTCATCAGTTTGTTTTTTTTGTTCCTTTTGGGGGTTTAATATTTCACGTGTCTCAACCAATTTGTTGTCTTGAATACCTCAATATCGGAGTTGGAGTTCATCACTGTTGAGGTTTCTATTCGAGGTTTCGAGTGTGGTTTTCTTTAACACATATTATCACGAAGTCGTTTCTTCGAAGGTCCATTTCTAATCCTTGCCCCTTTTGTTTTTCTTGTTATGGTATTTAGTAGGTTGATGTTGTGATTTGCATGTTTCGTGATGATTGATGATATATTTTGATCGCATGTTTGAACATCTATGATTGTCGTGGCTTTGATTGGAGGTTTCTATATTGAAGGTGATTTATAGATCGAAAAAAAATGAGATTTGAGGGGGGTCGGAATTAAAATTTGATCCGATTCATTACTAAATATTGTCGAATTGGATAGTATCATGATAGGTCAAGTGGGTAGGCAATCGTAGGTTCGGGTAGGCAAAAATTTAGAAATAAATATTTCGTTGGAAGTTTGAATGTGGAGTATGTGTTGAATGTTTTCTACTTTATCGCATTGGACTCAAATGTATTCATTTAGCCGGGGAATGCCCCGAGGTCTTCTGTGCTTATTCACCGGGGAATGCCCCGACGTATCATGTTGGCGAAAAATGATCGTGATGAAGGCCCAGGGCATCGGGTAAAGCATTGGAGCTTAGTTTAGGATTAGCGTAGGTTTACTTTCAATACCTTTTAGTTCGGGTTGTAATAATTGGACTGAACACTATATTTTGGATTATATTATTTTTGTTTATTGTTTGATTATTTTGCGTGCTTTTGTGTGGTTTATACATTTCTTAGTGTCAAAAAATAGTCGATACACTCCACCAAGCGACCGTGGTTGAACCACGGGATCGAGGGGTGCCTAACACCTTCCCCTCGATCAACAGAATTCCTTAGCCGGAGTCTCTGTTCGCAAACCAGTTTAAAGAGTCAAATGGTTTCGAAAAGGATTTTCTAATGGTGACTTGGCACACCGGATTATGCCAAGTGGCGACTCTGATTTTGAATGTAAAAACAATCTTTTTTCGGAACCAATCTTCATTTTGTCACTTTAATAATAAAAACCCTTTCGAAACTTACAATACATTAATTTTTGGAGTCGAAAAAGGGGTGTGACAGCTCTGGCGACTCTGCTGGGGACGTTTCAGAATTCGAGCTTATTTTTTGAGTCGTATCGGCTTTGTTTGGCATTACGAGTGTATAAGCATTGTTTGTGATTATTGTTTTGTTATTGTTTTCACTTTTGTGCGTTTTCGTGCTCTTTGTTTATAGTATTTATCCTATGTGTTACCGCTTTATATCTGTCATCATGAGTCCATCCCCCCGGCCTTCTTTCTGCAACAAGTCTCGGAGCGCACGTCGTGCGCACGAAATCTAGTTGAGTCACCTTTATTTTAGGGGGGGAGCCGTTGGATATATGGAGTAGGTGAAAAGCAAAGCAGCCACTATCGACCATATGCTCCACCGAACGACCTTGTTAGTAAACCACAACGTAGGTCAGCCTTTAGGTCATTCTTATGTGCATCTTATTGAGACCTAGCGGGGCCTACACGGTCCTTTGTAGGAGACTCGCCTTTAAAGCATCCCTACGTGTTAACTGTTGTATATTTGAGGGTAACGTGGTCATTTGACGGACCGATTTGGGGAAAACGTGTGTTAGAAGTAAAGTGTGAAAAAAAAAGAAAAAGAAAAAAAAAGTGAGTCGAAAAGAATGAATCAAAAGGAGTGTCGAAGTTTATTTTAGAGTTCTTTATGGCTTTTATTCTTCACGATCCCAAAACTCAAAAAGATTTTTTTTACGTTTTTGCATTTATCTTCTCAAAGTACCGTAAGTTCAAAAAAAATTGAATGAAAAAAAAGAGGGTTTTATTTGCTTTGTCTACTTATCTGTCTAAAACAAAATACCAAAAAGATTTTTTTTATATAATTGGTGGTGTCAGTCTTAGTTGAAATGTCTAGTTGAAAATCCAAAATGTTTTCACTCGTTTGTTTTTGGTTGTCTCTTAAGTTAGGGTCAATTTATTAGTTAATCGTTAAGTGTCCAATCTGGACGAACTACGCATACCTGATTTCCGTCCCTCGAGGCGGGATACGTAGGCAACCCTCGGTGGGTCCGGTAACCTTTATTTTGGTCTTCGTCTTAGTCTTAGGCTAGGTCTTTTACTCCGTAACCTAGAGTTGTTAGCCAAGTAGGCTGATTTTATTCAGCATTACTGTTCGGCGATTTGGAGTCATGAAGCGGTCTGTCCCATCGACGTATGTCCGCATCAAATTCCCGTTGGTTGGGAACCTTTGGCTCTTATCAAATTTTGAGACAATTTCTTATCTGCTACTACAGGATGGACCTGTCCACAAAGTCTAGAGTCCTTATGGTTGTCAAGGTACCCAAAAAGTTGATCAAGTGGTGGGGCACGTTCAATCACTCCGAAAAGCACGAAGTGAGGAAAGTGTTAGGCAATCTTGTAACACTCGTGGATCTCACGCCTCGTCCGGATTTAATAGAAGCTGCGTTGACTTTCTGGGATCCAAATAATTTGGTGTTTAGGTTCGGAAGTTGTGAATTGACTCCTACCCTGGCAGAAATATCTTGTTTGTTTCGGTTGACTTACATGGACCAGCAGATGATTTTAGCCCGCAATCATACTCGTAAGAAATTTCTTCGACTCTGTGGATTAAAAGATAACAAGCATCTGGGATGTCTCAAACAATCTTGGATTTCCTTAGACTATTTGTTTGCTAGATTTGGGTCTTTAGAGGGTTTCGACTGTTTTTGGGATGAATTCTGTACTACCAAAAAAATCTGGGAACAACGTCGTCTGGAGGTTTTCTGTCTGGCTTTGTTGGGTATCTTAGTGTTTTCGTTAGATGAGAGGTGTATCAATACTCGTCTACAATTAGTGGTGATAGCTTTATTCAAGAAAAAAGATGAGGTCACCATTGTACCAATGATCCTAACAGAAATATATAAGGCTTTAACTGAAGTAAAAGGAGGGGTACGATTTTTTGAGGGGAGTAATCTGATATTGCAGTTGTGGATGATGGAGCACTTGCATACGCCTTCTTTGATTAGAGCAGATGTGATCGACCGTTGTCTGAATGATCGAGTGCAAGCCATGCAAGAAAGAATGCGTTTTGACAAATTTTCTTTTCCTATTGGAGTCGATTCTTGGATCGAATTTCTCGGATCAAGAACTCCAAACAACATTCTTTGGTGTTATATGTGGTTTTGCCCTAGGAAAATCTTGATTGGATCTCAAATGCAACTCTTTCTAGTTTTGATAGGACTTAACTGCACTAGGCCTTACAGTCTAAGAAGGGTGATGCGTCAGTTGGGTAGGATGCAAGACGTCCCCCCAATAATGGACCTTCTAAAGGATGTAGAGTACTTTAAAGACCAAGCCGTAGGGGAAAGCAAATATGAGCAATTCTGGAATAACGCGATAAAGTTGGGTGTCGATACTTTCGAGGAAAATCCAGGATGCACTCAAAACTATGAAATCTGGCTACAATCTCTGCCCTGTGGCATTAGTAGATCCTTACCAGCCCAATTTAGAGGGCGAATACGGGAAGCAATCATGGTAGAAGATGATGAGCAGGAAGATCCAGGTGTCAAGGTGGAGTTTTTGAGAGTTCAGTTGTCGTGTTTGATCACAACTGTGGATGGGTGTCAGAGAAACCTTTGCGGGTGTACTCTCCAAGAGGCGGGGATACAGGCAAGAAATTTGTTTCCGAGTATCAAAATGTCGTTGCAGGACATGTTGCAAAGTCTAAGTGGAAAAATGGGGACTTCACAGATGGGTTCATCTCAGCCGGGGACATCACACAGAGCACCAGTTTTAAAGAACATGTCTTATCTTTATGTAGTTTGAGTCTTTTATGTTTCTGACATTGTAGGTTGGTGTCTGTGTTAAGTCGGAGTTAAGTTGTTTTTGATATTCGGGTATTTATTGCACGCATATCGTTAGGGGTTTAAAGTGTTTTTTTTTGTATTTGTTGTTCAGTTTTAAAGTGGTCCTAAATTCGTTGTATGTTTTGCTATCTTTCATCGAAATGTTAGGATGTTACGTCTTTCTTTTGTTTACTTGTTTTCGTGTTTCGTGAAAAAAAAAAAAACCTTCAATTGTGTAATGTTTATGCATAAGCTGCCCGAACTACACAAGATCTGATTCATGTACAACATGATACGTAGGCAGCCTACTTTAGGGTTCGATCTAATCATTTTGTTTCGTTGTTTTTCATTATTTTTCCTCTTTTAAGGAAAACAAAAGCCATAAAGAATGATAAAATAAAGGTATATAACGTGAGGAAAAGAGCAGATATTGATAAAAAAATAGTAATAGGTGTAGATAAAAAAAGTGTGTAAATAAAAATCGGGATGATGTTGAAATGACCTCGCTACCCTCAAAAGCTGGTAGAAATGAACATGAACTTAGGGCAATTTTACCAATGTGATTCCCATGCTTTTGGTATACCCTAATCCTAACGGATGTCGTCTTTGATGAGCATGTTCTTTCAGATAAAAGTGGTAGGTTTGCAGCACTCTGGCTAGTCACCCATACTTCACTAGATCCAAAGCAAAGCTCGCAATGGCTAGCAGGAAGATTGAAAATTCGCTCATTGACCCGGATCAGGATCACAGGGAAGAAAGTTCAGAACACAATGATGAGGTAGTAAGGCTGAGGCAACAATTGATAGATTTGCACCGGGCATGGGCCAGCGGAATGCCTCCTCCTCCGCTCCCTGAAGGTCTTGGGAATATCTCTAATTGCCCACCACTCTCTCAAGCACAATTCTCTGCTCCTACTGAGTCACCTGAGCACGCGCCAGGATTCACTCTGCGACATTATTATCCGGGCAATTCTGGTGTGCCCTTGGCAGCTCCCTAATCAAGACCAGCTGCTCAGCCAGCGCCACCGATCACACCGGTATTCGTGGCCCCGCCACCACATGAAACTCCCGTATATGCTGTGCGTCCCACAATGAAGCTTCCTCGGTCTTCCAGTGAGCCAGCACTGAAGGTTTCAGATGGTCAGTATTATGCTACGGAGCCTACTCTGCAATTGAATGAACCGTATGGGTACATTCAGCCGCCTGCATTTCCATTTGATACGGAGAAACCTGTCGCAACGGAGGAACAGGATGTCATAGCCCGGAAACTGAAGAGTTTAGAGCAAGCTATGAGGAATTTGCAAGGAATCGAAGATTATAGAAGTGTTTCCTATAAAGACCTGTGCATGTTCCCAGACATCAACCTGCCCCCCGGTTTTAAGATGCCTATGTTCGAGAAGTACGCAGGGCACGGTGATCCTGTTGCACACTTGAGACATTATTGCAACCAGTTGAGGGCTGCAGGAGGAAATGAAGAACTACTCATGGCCTTCTTTGGTGAGAGTCTTTCAGATCTGGCTTCAGAATGGTTCATCGATCGGGATATCGATAAATGGAACAGTTGGGATGATTTGGCTTCTGAATTTGTTCAACATTTTCAGTACAACATCGATTTGATTCCGGACGAAAAATCTTTGGTCAACATGAAGAAAAAAAGCACTGAAGGTTTTAGGGAATACGCATAAGGTGGCGTGAACAGGCCGCTAGGGTAAAGCCTCCAATGAAGGAAAGTAAGTTGGTAGAAGTTTTCATTCAGGCGCAGGATGAGACCTATTTTCAACATTTACTTCCGGCAATGGGAAAGTCTTTTATGGAAGTCCTCAAAATGGGGGAGATGATAGAGGACGGGATTAAGACCGGTCGAATAGTGAGTTTTACAGCATTAAAAGCTACCACACAAGCGATTCAAGGTGGATCTGGCGCATTTGGTGGAAAAAAGAAGAAAGAGGATGTTGCGACTGTCGTAGCCGGAACCCATACTTATCCTAAAAGGCCACCTCGCCCCTATCCTCAATCCCAAGCCCAAGTCTACGCCCAAGCTCCATATATTCCTCCCCACCATTACTACCCTCCACAAAATCCTTTATATTCCATTCCACCACCCCCTTACCCAGTATATAGTGCGCAACCATATGCCCAAACCCCTTCTTACCCGCAGTGGCACGCGCAAACTTCACAAAATCGCCCATTCGCTCCACCAAATTACCAAAACCCCCCAGACCCAGTTTTCAGCCTAGGCCCGAGTATAAGCAGGAGAAAACGGTCAAAAATCAATTCACACCTCTTGGGGAGTCATATGCTAGCTTATTTGATAGGTTGAGGAAGTTGAAGGTTTTAAGCCCAATTCAAGGAAGGCTTTCAAATCCACCACCAAGGAATCTCGATTATTCTTTAAGGTGTGCGTACTGTTCTGATATGCCAGGCTATGATATTGAGAAATGCTGGCATTTAAAGAGAGCTGTCCAAGATTTGATTGACACAAATCAGATGTTGGTCCAAGCCCCGGAGGGTCCAAACATTAACCAGAATCCGTTGCCAACCCATGCTGAAACCAATATGTTAGAATTGATATATGATGGGAAAGAGTCTTCGAGGGGTTATAAGCCTATTGTCAAGATACACACCACTGAGGAGAAATCGGTGAATGTAGCGGAGTCTTTGAAAGCAATGTCATTGAGCCAGGAAGGAATGAGGGAGGATAAATCCCGAGAAAGCACAAAGAAGCCCCTGATCACAGTACAAGGCGCCAGAAGGTATGGTGATTCGAGTCAGGATAAACCTAAGTTGACAGTGGTGGGAGCTTTGAGTCAGCCTATCTTGACGGTGAAAGGAGCACTGGCAGCGCCTATTGTCCTCAAACCGGTGACCCAACCTCCGATAGTTGATATGAAAAGGATTCCCTGGAATTATGGGCGGACTGTGATGACCTATCACGGGAAAGAAGTTGTGGAAGATGTAGATGAGGTAGGAGGTTTGACCAGGTCAGGAAGATGCTTCGTGCCTGAAAGCTTAAGAAAGTCTAAGCCAACGGTGAGTGAACCGTCGTCTATCAAAAAGCCTATCACTGAGGAGGAAGCCGAAGATTTTTTGAAAAAGATGAAATTGCCAGAGTATTCAGTATTAGACCAGCTGAAGAAAGCCCCTGCTCAAATTTCCCTTTTATCTTTGCTGTTGCACTCCGAGGAGCATCGTGATGTTTTGCTGAAGGTATTGAATGAAGCATATGTTCCAAGGGAGATTACAATCAACCAGGTTGAGAAAATGGTGGGAAAAATCTTTGAGGTCAATCGGATCAGCTTTTCTGATGATGAATTGCCTGTTGAAGGTACAGGGCATAATCGGGGTCTTTACATTACAGTGAAGTGTGAGGATTTCTACGTCACTCATGTTATGATTGATGGAGGTTCAGGTGCAAATATTTTCCCTATTTCTACTTTGCAAAAGCTGAATGTTGGTGCTGATAGGATCAAGCCCAACAATGTATGTGTTAGGGCTTTCGATAGGGCCTGTTGAGTTTGCCATAGAGTTTCAGGTATTGAACGTAGAATCCTCTTACAATCTGTTGTTGGGAAGGCCCTGGATCCACAAGGCCAAGGCGGTTGCATCCACGCTGCACCAAATGATTAAGTTTGAGCATGACAGGCAAGAAGTAGTTATTCATGGTGAAGGAGATTTATCAGCCTACGAAGATTCTCCCTTGTCCTTTATTGAAGCAAATAACGTAGAGGAGACATTCGTCTATCAAATTTTTGATACAGTGCCAGTGAGTCGTATCCCTGAGTGACAAGCTATACCGGGACCGCAATTGTCTTCTGCTTCTATCATGATGGTGAGTGAACTTTGGAAATACGGATTTGAACCAGGAAAAGGTTTGGGAGCATATCTGCATGGTATAGTTCATCCCATATGTCCGAGTGAGAACGTGGGCACGTTTGGTCTGGGATTTGAGCCTACAGCTGAAGATCTGAAGAAAATCAGGGGAAGGAAGAAGGAAATATGGTCACTCCCTCGCCCAATGCCACTACTCAGTGAGTCATGTTTTAAGAGCGATGTCGCGAAGCATGTGGAATCTGAAGTTGAATTGGTGGGTGACCTCCAGAACTTTTTTATTGAAGTTGATATGGTTGAAGCAGGAGAAGGTACCAGTATGGCAGATGTGCAATTCATAGGTCCAGTTGTCCGGCTCAATAATTGGGAAGTCACTCCTCTCCCCGTCAGGAGGGAGTTTTGGTAGTTTATTTTGTTTTTCTTTCTGTTTATCCGAGTTATTTCAGGGTTGTAATTCGGATTTTAGTTTGTTTATGTTATATTGGTGTCTGTGTTTAAACCCTTCTATCTTTTATTTAATGAAATGCAATGTCCCTTTTGTTTTGTGTCTAATATAGTTTGTTTTTCTTTTTACACAGTTCTCTTTATGCTGATTCTAATGACATGACATGCATGCGGAATTTTCAGCCTGGTCTTAAAATCCAAAAAAATCTAGATGTAATGGAGCAGGATGAGGAATATGATGAAAAAGAAGCATTAGAAGAAATAAGCAAAGGGTTGGAACCATTTGAAGACAAACCGAATCATAATTTGAATGAGACTAAGCCAATAAATCTAGGGGATCAAGAAGATGTTAGGGAAACTAAAATCAGTGTACATGTTTTGCCCCAGCTAAAGGATGAAATGATTCAAACTTTAATGGATTATAAGGATGTTTTTGCATGGTCTTATGATGATATGCCTGGTTTAAGCACTGAATTAGTGTCTCACAAATTGCCAACGGATCCCGCATTCCCTCCTGTCAAACAGAAGTTGAGGAAGTTTAAAACAGATGTAAGTATTAAAATCAAAGAGGAAATCATGAAACAACTTGAAGCCAAAGTAATTCGAGTGGCTCGTTATCCCATGTGGTTATCCAATGTTGTTCCCGTACCAAAGAAAGATGTCAAAATTCGAGTGTGTGTTGATTACCGCGATTTGAACAGGGCAAGTCCAAAAGATGATTTTCCACTGCCCAACATCCATATTTTGCTAGACAACTGTGCTAAACACGAGGTTGCCTCTTTTGTGGATTGCTATGCCGGATATCACCAGATCATTATGGATGATGAAGACGCGGAGAAGACATCTTTTATCACACCATGGGGAACTTATTGTTATCGGGTGATGCCGTTCGGTTTGAAGAATGCTGGAGCAACATACATGAGAGCCATGACCACTATGTTTCATGACATGATGCATAAGGAGATTGAGGTTTACGTGGATGATGTAATTATTAAGTCAAAAAGTCAGGCCGACCATGTAAAAGACTTGAGAAAGTTCTTTGAAAGACTTCGCAGGTATAACCTCAAACTCAACCCGGCAAAATGTGTATTTGGAGTTCCATCTGGAAAGTTGTTGGGGTTTGTAGTCAGCCGTCGGGGAATTGAATTAGATTCCTCGAAAATCAAAGCCATTCAGGATTTTCCCCCGCCCAAGAATAAAATGGAGGTAATGAGTTTGCTTGGTAGACTGAACTACATTAGCAGGTTTATTGCTCAACTCACAACCACTTGTGAGCCCATATTCAAGTTGCTGAAAAAGAGTGCTGTGGTAAAATGGACTGAAGAATGTTAGGAAACGTTCGATCGAATCAAAAGATATTTGTCAAATCCGCCCGTGTTGGTACCCCCGGAGCCTGGTAGGCCTTTGATCTTATACTTGTCAGTCATGAACAATTCTTTCGGGTGTGTCCTGGGGCAACATGATGTCACAGGCAAAAAAGAGCAGGCTATTTACTATCTTAGCAAGAAGTTCACCACTTATGAGGCCAGGTATACTCATCTTGAAAGGACGTGTTGTGCCCTAACTTGTATATCACAGAAGTTGAAGCGCTATCTCTTATCCTATACTACTTATCTCATCTCCCGCATGGATCCTTTGAAGTATATCTTTCAGAAGCCTATGCCGACAGGTCGATTGGCAAAGTGGCAAATTTTGCTTACCGAGTTCGACATCGTATATGTGACTCGAACCGCCATGAAAGCCCAAGCCTTGGCAGATCATCTTGCTGAGAATCCCATCGATGAAGAGTACGAGACATTAAAGACATATTTTCCTGACGAAGAAGTGTCGTGTGTCGATGAAGTCGTTATAGATGTTGATCCAGGTTGTAGGTTATTCTTCGATGGAGCTTTCAATATGAAAGGAGTCGGAATAGGTGCGGTTCTAGTCTCTGAATCGGGACAACATTTCCCGGTAACAGCACAACTTCGATTCTACTGTACTAACAATATGGCAGAGTATGAAGCCTGCATCCTAGGTTTGAGGTTAGCTGTTGATATGGGAGTCTAAGAATTATTGGTGTTGGGAGATTCGGATTTACTCGTCCATCAAATTCAAGGCGATTGGGAGACGCGAGATTTGAAGCTCATCCCGTATCGACAATGCTTGCAGGAGCTATGCCGACGATTTGTGTTAGTAAAATTTAGGCACATTCCAAGGATTCGTAATGAAATTGCTGATGCTTTGGCCACTTTGTCTTCAATGCTCCAACATCCTGACAAAGCCTACATCGATCCAGTGCATGTACAGAGTCGTGATCAGCATGCTTACTGCAATGTGGTTGAAGAAGAGCTCGATGGAGAACCTTGGTTCTTGGATATCAAGCGGTACATTCAATCAGGAGAATACCCAACATATGCCACCAACGATCAAAAGAGGACTCTTAGGCATTTGTTTAGTGGATTTTTCTCGAGCGGGGGAATCTTGTATAAGAGGACCCCAGATCTGGGACTTCTAAGGTGTGTAGATGCAAAAGAAGCCTCGGCAATCATGGTTGAAATACACTCTGGAGTATGCGGGTCGCATATGAACGGTCACGTCTTGTCAAAGAAGATTCTTCGAGCAGGTTATTACTGGCTTACTATGGAGAGGGATTCTATTCAGTTTGTTCGAAAGTGTCATCAATGTCAGGTGCACGGCGATCTGATACGTTCTCCTCCTGTTGAGCTGCATGCAATGGCCGCTCCATGGCCGTTCGTAGCTTGGGGAATGGATGTGATTGGACCGATTGAGCCGAAGGCATCAAATGGACATAGATTCATTTTGGTAGCCATTGACTACTTCACAAAGTGGGTGGAAGCAGTAACTTTCAAGTCGGTGACAAAGAAGGTTGTGGTAGATTTTGTTCATGCCAATATCATTTGTAGATTTGGAATTCCTAAGATGATTATTACAGACAATGCTGCCAATCTCAATAGTCATTTGATGCAAGAAGTGTGTCAACAGTTTAAGTTCGCACATCGAAATTCTACTCCATATCGCCCAAAGGCCAATGGTGTTGTAGAAGCCGCCAATAAAAATATAAAAAAGATACTGCGAAAAATGGTACAAGGTTCTAGACAGTGGCATAAAAAGTTGCCGTTTGCATTGCTAGGTTATCGCACCACTGTTCGCACTTCAACAGGGGCAACTCCATATTTATTAGTGTATGGGACAGAAGCAGTCATCCCTGCAGAAGTTGAAATTCCTTCTCTTCGGGTCATTGTAGAAGCAAAGATCGATGACGACGAATGGGTAAAAGACCGATTGGAACATTTGAGTTTGATCGAGGAAAAAAGGCTAACGTCCGTGTGTCATGGCCAGTTGTATCAAAGGAGGATGGCTCGTGCGTATAACAAAAAGGTCCATCCCAGGAATTTTGAAGTTGGTCAGTTGGTATTAAGACGTATCCTTCCTCACCAGGTTGAAGCGAATGATAAGTTCTCCCCTAACTGGCAAGGTCCCTTCGTTGTGAAAAAAGTGTTGCCCAATGGAGCCTTATATTTGACAGATACTGAAGGCAAAATGGCAGAAAAGGCTATCAATGCTGATGCGGTCAAAAGATACTATGTATGATATTTGATCCTTTGTTTGAGTTTATTGCATGTTTAGTACTTGCATTTTTTAAGATTGATATGATGAAGGCATTTTATTCTTCTATCCAAACATTGTGTCATCCCTTGTTTATCCGTTTGAGCTTCGTTTTATTTTTTCTTTCATATCCCTCTTTTGGAATCAAAATAGAGTCAAAGATAAATGTCGAGGAAATGAGAATAAAAGAAAGAAATAAAAAAAATAAAATATCAAAATCAAATCAAAACAAAGAACAAGCTGATGGAACTACGTGCGACCTGATTCTCCTCTCTTGGGAGTGAGATACGTAGGCTGCCCTATTTCGGGCTCGGTCCAACCAAATAAATATTTAAGATTCACCCAGTCAACAAAACTGGGGCATGAGTTAATGCATTGTTTGAGTCGATTCCAAAAGTTGTAAGTCCCACCCCCACTTCAAGTATTGTTTGAGCCTCTTACTATCTTTTCTAACCTTGACCAAAAGCCAAGTTACAACCAAAGAAAGTCCTTCAGATCAATTTTTGATAGTGTTAAGGCTAAGTATGCAATGGATATGACGATACATTGCGAAGTACCTCTTATCTCCCTCAGCATAAGAAATCATGAAAGAAATACAAAAATGAGAGAGTCTTATTGGTGAAAACCTTTGCAGGCACCATAAGGCGATGGTGAGTTGTGAGAAAATGAAAATGAGAGAGTCTTATTGGTGAAAACCTTTGCAGGCACCATAAGGCGATGGTGAGTTGAGAGAAATACAAAAATGAGAGAGTCTTATTGGTGAAAACCCTCACGGGCACCGTAAGGCGAGGGAGAGTTCAAGAGAAAAGTGAAAAGTGAAAAGAAAGAGATTTGTTGGCGAATGTCTTTTTAGATGTCGTCAGTCGAATGTGATGTATGAGTCCAATAGATTTGAAGAAGCGGCTCAACGGCAAAGGCACAAACTCGACAACAAATGGGGAGTTTTGGATAAGAAGATCAGGCAGCTCAATCCTAAATGCATGTCATACTCATTGGAGTTGGTTGTCGTATTCAGATAAGTTTTCTTTTTGAATATGGGAAATTTCCCTCTTTCTTTCATTTACATATTCATGCTTTTTTTTTTTTTATGTCATTTATCAAAATAAAAGTCACCATCATTTCTTTACATTTTAAGTCAAGTCTGTGTCAAAACAAGCAAGAAAGGATTTCAAAATTTACTACCAGTCTTTCCAATTATATGAGGAAAAGCCAAGGAACAACACAGAAAAGAAATATGATCGTAATTCAACATGAAGCAAAGGAAGTCTATCAACCGACAGGCTATTGGATTCGTAGAAGCATTTCAAATTTGGGAAAAGAGTGCACCTCAGGGGCATGGTAAAAATGGAAACCCATTGTTTGAGTCAGAACTCATTTCCCTCAATCTGGATCCAGGTCAATGATGCGGCAAGACACGACAAGTGTTAGCAATTTGGAACAAAGATGAAAGGAACGAGTGTTGGGCAGATACCTGAAAAGCCAAGATCTGCAAGCCACCACTAAGTTTTTAACTGACAAATTTTTCTTTGATTGAAACAGGGGCAAATTTGTTTCACTTGATTCAGCTACCATTGGAAATGCATATCCAGGGATTTTACCTTCTGTTCAGGACCCTCCTGAAAAATGGGATTTTACCTTCTGTTCAGGACCCTCCTGAAAAATGGGATTTTACTTTATGTTCAGGACCCTCCTGAAAAATGGGACTTTACTTTCTGTTCAGGCCCCTTCTGAAAAATGGGATTTTACTTTATGTTCAGGGCCCTCCTGAAAAATGGGACTTTACTTTCTGTTCAGGACCCTCCTGAAAAATGGGATTTTACTTTCTGTTCAGGACCCTCCTGAAAAATGGGACTTTACTTTCTGTTCAGGACCCTCCTGAAAAATGGGATTTTACTTTATGCTCAGGACCCTCCTGAAAAATGGGATTTTACCTTCTGTTCAGGACCCTCCTGAAAAATGGGATTTTACCTTGTGTTTAGGACCCTCCTGAAAAATGGGACTTTACCTTATGTTCAGGACCCTCCTGAAAAATGGGAATTTACTTTCTGTTCAGGACCCTCCTACAAAATGGGACTTTACTTTCTGTTCAGGACCCTCTTGAAAAATGGGACTTTACTTTCTGTTCAGGACCCTCCTGAAAAATGGGATTTTACCTTCTGTTCAGGACCCTCCTGAAAAATGGGACTTTACCTTATGTTCAGGACCCTTCTGAAAAATGGGAATTTACTTTCTGTTCAGGACCCTCCTGAAAAATGGGACTTTACTTTCTGTTCAGGACCCTCCTGAAAAATGGGATTTTTCTTTCTGTTCAGGACCCTCCTGAAAAATGGGACTTTACTTTCTGTTCAGGACCCTCCTGAAAAATGGGATTTTACTTTCTGTTCAGGACCCTCCTGAAAAATGGGATTTTACTTTATGTTCAGGACCCTCCTGAAAAATGGGACTTTACTTTCTGTTCAGGACCCTCATGAAAAATGGGATTTTACTTTCTGTTCAGGCCCTCCTGAAAAATGGGATTTTACTTTATGTTCAGGACCCTCCTGAAAAATGGGACTTTACTTTCTGTTCAGGACCCTCCTGAAAAATGGGACTTTACTTTCTGTTCAGGACCCTCCTGAAAAATGGGACTTTACGTTCTGTTCAGGACCCTCCTGAAAAATGGGATTTTACCTTATGTTCAGGACCCTCCTGAAAAATGGAAATTTACTTTCAGTTCAGGACCCTCCTGAAAAATGGGATTTTACTTTATGTTCAGGACCCTCCTGAAAAATGAGACTTTACTTTCTGTTCAGGACCCTCCTGAAAAATGGGATTTTACCTTATGTTCAGGACCCTCCTGAAAAATGGGAATTTACTTTCAGTTCAGGACCCTCCTGAAAAATGGGAATTTACTTTATGTTCAGGACCCTCCTGAAAAATGGGATTTCACTTTCTGCTCAGGACCCTCCTGAAAAATGGGATTTCACTTTCTGTTCAGGACCCTCCTGAAAAATGGGAATTTACTTTCTGTTCAGGACCCTCCTGAAGAATGGGATTTTACTTTCAGCTCAGGACCCTCTTGAAAAATGGGACTTTAGTTTCTGTTTAGATATTTTTACTTTCTGCTCAGGACCCTCCTGAAAAATGGGATTTCACCTTCTGGTCAGGACTCTCCTGGAAAATGGGACAATGCTTTCAAAAAATGAAATACTAATTATTTATAATTCTTGTTTGGGATAATTTTCGTTCTAGTTTTAATTTTGAGTTTCAGGAGCCCGCCTGAAGAACGGGGTGATGAAATAGCAATGCAGGAGCCCGCCTGAAGAACAGGGTGATGAAATAGCAAGTTTGGAGCCCACCGGGAGAACAGAGTGAAGAAACAAAAGAGTCAAGCAACAAAGTGAAGCAATTGAAAGCCAAGCAACAAAGGGAATGAAATTGCAAGTCAGGAGCCCGCCTGGAGAACAGGGTGATGAAAGTCGAGTCAAGAACCAACAGAAGCTGTATAGATAGGATTTTTGTAATTTCATTTATGTTTTTACTTGTAATTTTCATTTTGATGTAATAACAGGGCCGCGAACCGGAACCTCGACGGAGCCTCACTCGACTCTCCAACTCGGTATAGTCCACCTCTTCCAATCCTTTGAAATACCCGTGACATGATTCTCTCGTAACTTGGGTAGGTAGGATGTCTTAAGTCAAGACCCGGCTGTCCTTCTTTCTTCTATTTCTTTCTTTGAATAATGGTCGGGATAAAATTCAGTCTTGTTGTCTACTTCTTTGTCTGAAAACACTTCGTGTTTACATTCAAAGGGGGCATGATGTAGACACCTAATTTCGTCCCTCCGATATATCATTTTTACCCATTTTTTACCTTATCCTACCGTGTACCCTCAATCATGTAATTATCCCTCCACAAATGACAAAAATCAAAACCAACTCTAAACAAATCTTATCCCAAAATCCCCACATAATCCCAATTGATAACAAATTAACAACCTTCCCAATTAAAAGTGGACACCTAACCCTTATCCCTCCAATTAAAAAACAACACCTACCTACCCTACTCTAACAAACTCTATCCCCACACCCTACCCCCTACCCGTAGACCCCACCTACCCTACCTCACCACTACCTACCCTCACAATATATTCACACATACTCTCACAAAAAAAGAGGGGGGGGGATATAAAAAAAGGGGATACACACGCATATCCTCGGGGGGCAGATCCTTCATTCTTCTTCCTTTTTCCTCACTGTCACCAATCGGATTACATACACACACTACCGTAGACACTCGATTTTTTTCTTGACTCACCAACATATCCATATACACACAAAGAGAGCTGCGAGGGAGAAAAATCTGTGAGAGAGAGAGATCTGCGAGAGAGAGAGCTGCGAGGGAAAGAAATCTGCGAGAGAGAGAGATCTGCGAGAGAGAGAGAGAGCTGCGAGAGGTCGAGAAAATTTTTTACCCCTGTCCAGCTACTGTTCCGGTGACCTTCGTTGTCATCGGAAAACGGCAAAAACCCATTGAAAAACTCAGTAAATCGGTCGAAATTAGTGAAATCAGTCTCAAATCGACTAAAAGCTGATTGTTTGTGGTCTGATTCTGTTAACTTTGGACGGAAATGGATGAGATTCGCCGGATTTTTTTTTGTTTCGTTTGATTTCGGTTCAAATTCAGTCGTTGCAGAATCGGGCTCCAGAGAATTCATCAGTTTTTTTTTTTGTTCCTTTTGGGGGTTTAATATTTCACGTGTCTCAACCAATTTGTTGTCTTGAATACCTCAATATCGGAGTTGGAGTTCATCACTGTTGAGGTTTCTATTCGAGGTTTCGAGTGTGGTTTTCTTTAACACATATTATCACGAAGTCGTTTCTTCGAAGGTCCATTTCTAATCCTTGCCCCTTTTGTTTTTCTTGTTATGGTATTTAGTAGGTTGATGTTGTGATTTGCATGTTTCGTGATGATTGATGATATATTTTGATCGCATGTTTGAACATCTATGATTGTCGTGGCTTTGATTGGTGGTTTCTATATTGAAGGTGATTTATAGATCGAAAAAAAATGAGATTTGAGGGGGGTCGGAATTAAAATTTGATCCGATTCATTACTAAATATTGTCGAATTGGATAGTATCATGATAGGTCAAGTGGGTAGGCAATCGTAGGTTCGGGTAGGCAAAAATTTAGAAATAAATGTTTCGTTGGAAGTTTGAATGTGGAGTATGTGTTGAATGTTTTCTACTTTATCGCATTGGACTCAAATGTATTCATTTAGCCGGGGAATGCCCCGAGGTCTTCTGTGCTTATTCACCGGGGAATGCCCCGACGTATCATGTTGGCGAAAAATGATCGTGATGAAGGCCCAGGGCATCGGGTAAAGCATTGGAGCTTAGTTTAGGATTAGCGTAGGTTTACTTTCAATACCTTTTAGTTCGGGTTGTAATAATTGGACTGAACACTATATTTTGGATTATATTGTTTTTGTTTATTGTTTGATTATTTTGCGTGCTTTTGTGTGGTTTATACATTTCTTAGTGTCAAAAAATAGTCGATACACTCCACCAAGCGACCGTGGTTGAACCACGGGATCGAGGGGTGCCTAACACCTTCCCCTCGATCAACAGAATTCCTTAGCCGGAGTCTCTGTTCGCAAACCAGTTTAAAGAGTCAAATGGTTTCGAAAAGGATTTTCTAATGGTGACTTGGCACACCGGATTATGCCAAGTGGCGACTTTGATTTTGAATGTAAAAACAATCTTTTTTCGGAACCAATCTTCATTTTGTCACTTTAATAATAAAAACCCTTTCGAAACTTACAATACATTAATTTTTGGAGTCGAAAAAGGGGTGTGACAATACATGTATGTATATATATATATATATGTATATATATATATATATATATTATGTTGGTTTGATTCGGGTTCGGTTTGACTTTTTTTTGGTTAACACCAAACCAAACCAAGAATGATCGTTTTTTTTTTCTAACACCAAACCAATCAAACCAAACCATAAGTAGTTTTTTTTCTCGATTTGGTTTGACTTGACGATTTGGTCTGTACACCCCTACAATGTACAATTAAAGTATGAAGGAAGAGATATACAAAGAGGTAAATAGTAATGATTCAAAAAGAAATATTTATAATAAGAATTATGAAGGGAACCACTCATATATCATAAGTTTAAGCTAAACATAAAAGTACTAACTAGAGGGAGATGACCTAACAACTAAAATCTCATTTTCTCAAAATATAATTAATTATATTCAACGAGCGATATAATAAGATTGTAATTTTATTTATTGCTTCGCAAGAGATATGTGAAGTAAAAGATGGATCGCGGGAATATTAATTAGGAGGGATGTTTGACTATCTATTTTATCCCTATTTATGTCTTAAGATTACTCTCTTTTTATTGAATATATATTTTATTTATGTGTCATAGTTGAGATACTAGCACTTGTCTTTAGGAAGAATTACTACTTAATTAGGGTAAATACAGCAAAATAATTGATTTTTTCTTGATATTTTAAAAAGACAAATATTTTGAGTGAGAACGATAAATATTTTGAGACAAGTCTTATGTGTAGTTCTTCATTTGCTTTGAAGAAGAGATGCATGAATGCACTAGTAAGGAGATGAGAAAGGTTGATTGTGAAAGTTACGACACAAGCAAACAAACCATTTGGAGAAGGTTATTAGATAGGATATATACGACTTCAGTTTACCGATTACATGATCACCCTATATAGGAAGACTTTAGAGTCAAGGACTAGCATAGAAAGTAATAAACAAGTAACAGGTGTTGTCACATTTTATGTGGCAGAGGTGAGGTGCTAGTTTCCTCATCTCGTGTTCTCCTCTTCTCCTTATTAGTAGTATTATATTTAATAATCACATACTCTCTTTCAATGTGTATCTATTGCTTCAGTTGTTTTGTATCATGTCATACTCTTACGATCCTGCTTCATAAACTTTTTTTTTGAGCCATGGATCTATTTAAAAAAGTTCTCTCTACCCAGAAAAGTAAAGATATGGTCTACGAACATATGCGCAATTGCATAAAAAGAAATTAGATAATCTATTTATTAAAACAATGAGCACAAATGATGAACCAACCTAACCTTCACCAAGAAATAAAGTGGAAAGGGGTGGGTGGGGGGTGGGGGGCGGAGGGAAGCAAACAAAACAACATAGTTCATACTAGTACCTCAAAGGTGAGATAGAGAGATTGTTTTCGAAAAACTCTCGGCTCGAGATTAAACAACGTAGAAAAAGACATAATATAAGGACAAGAAACACAAGGTAGTAACAAAACAACAGACATCAGAAATAAGATTACCATCAAATAATACCACAAACAATTTACCCGAAATCACAAACAACACCCAAAAACTTCAAGAACATGATACTACCCGTGAAACGCTATAACAACTAGCCTCCAACCTACTAATCTTCTACCCTAATACACGTCCTCTACACCTTCCTATTTAGAGTCATATCCTCGGTAATGCTATAATTGCTTCATGTCATGTCTAAGCATCCCCCTCCAATATTTACTCGCTCTACTTCTACCTCACCTGAATCCATCCATAAGCAGCCTCCCGCGCCTCTACACTGGGTATGTGCCCCTCCCTGCATAGCATAATTAATTATTTTCAAATTCGTATTGTATAAGATTCATTTAGAAGGAAAATGCTCTTTAATATGAGCTCAGAACCAAAATTTCTGACTAAAAATGAAGAAATCTCATCCATCCACACTCATCGATAGTAAATCATTAGGTTGGTGTGGAAAAAGTAGGATTCATCCGTTTTTTAAGAATAAACTTGCCCTTTAGTATATTTTGTATATTATAAGTATATCATTTTACATAATTAACATATTACCAAAATCATTCGGAAAAGAACATAAAAATTCTAGATTGTAGTTTGCAAACTCTGAGATATTATTTTGATTGGGACACGATTTTTTTACAAAAATTTAATGTAAATCTATAATCTAAAATAAACTATAGATATTTTTATAGCTATAAATAAAATATAATATACTTTTAAGATTCAATCTTTTTATTTTACTAGGAAATATAGGTAATATTAAAGAACCCGCCATGTTCTAAATTTTGGATTTGTCACTATCACTAAAACTTGTATTTGACCTAAAGGTGTCAAGTGAGCTGGGCCGGGCCAAATCGGAATCGGCCCATTTAGTTTAACCGGGTTGTGGGACGGTTTCGGTCCGGGTTGGGTTAGGTAGGTCGGGTCGGTTCCGGGTTCAACAGTAAAAATGTTGAAAACAACTCTAAACCGGCCCACTTAACCCAACCTGGTTAAACCCACCTAAACCCGATTAAAAACCGGTCAAACCCGTTTAAAAAAAAATGAAAAATCCAATATACACTACAGTTATATACACTTCAATATACACTACAATTATACAATATATATTTCTTAAAATATATATAAACAATTACACATATATACGTATCATTTAATATATAATTATATATGACTATACGTACTACTTTGAATAAAACATATACTACAAATCTACAATAGTACACTATATATATATACACTACAATATGTATATATAATTATATACTAATTTATAAAACATATACATATTTATACGTTAAATATATACGCTTATAGAAGCTATATACACATATATACGCACCATTTAATATATATGTACTGCTTTAAATAAAATATATACTACAATATACATATATATATACAACAATATGTATATATATATATAATTACATACTAATTTATAGAACATATACACTTGTATACTTAAAGATATACGTCTATAGAAGATATATACACATATATACGCACCATTCAATATATATGTACTACTTTAAATAAAGTATATACTACAATATATATATATATATATTTACTACTATATATATATATACTTATATACTAATTTATAAAATATATACACTTGTATACGTTAAAGATATAAGTCTATAGAAGATATAATATATACACATATATACGCACCATTCAATATATATGTACTACTTTAAATAAAGTATATTTATATATATATATATATACTTACATACTAATTTATAAAACATATACACATGTATACGTTAAATATACACGTCTATAGAAGATATATATACACCATTCAATATATATGTACTACTTTAAAATTAAATAAACTATCTACTACAATATATACGTATTACAATATATAGATAGTTATATTATACTAATTTATAAAACATATACACATGTATACGTTAAATATATACGTCTATAGAAGATATATACACACCATACAATATATATGTACTACTTTAAATAAAATATATACTATTCTACAATATACATTTATATATACTACAGTATGTATATATATATAGTTATATACTAATTTGTAAAACATATACACTTGGATACATTAAATATATACGTTAAATATACATGTGTATAGAAGATATATACAATAATATACAAAACATATACTACTTAATATAATAAATTAATAATACTTGATAGTTAATTAATGAATGTTGAATTTTATTGATTGCAAAATGATCCAAAATTTATAATTTACATGAATAAAAAAACTACAAACTATGCATCATTTTTTCCAACTCATCCATGTTAATATTAACGGGAGCTTGCATAGGATAGTCAAAGTCAATGGGGGCAAACCCATGCATTGAACTTGATTCTGCTGAGTTCTCCCGCGAAGTCATAATTTCTTCAAGTTTCTGCTCGTCATTCGGCTTCGGTTCCATTCCTTGATTTCTTCTTTCTGCTCTAATCCAATCTCTGAGGTAAACTAGAACATTCATTGCATTGCTTCCCAATGAGTGTCGGTTGTCTCCAAGTTGTTGTCGTCCCTGACTAAAGGCGCTCTCTGATGCAATGGTTGACATTGGAACGTTTAAGATATCTCTAGCTAATCTTGAAAGCACAGGATATTGTGATTCATTATTCCTCCACCAATCCAACGTGTTGATCCGTCGTCTGCGATCCTCTGGCGGCGACCGAAGATAATACTTAAGCTCTTCCCGATAAGTTGATGTGTAAGCTCCCTCGTCAACACTGTTCCAACAGGGTAAATCATAAAAGGAATCAGGAAAACCATAATGTGCCGGCCTTTTAGAAAATGATGGCACCTCAGGAGGATGAGGAGCGACAGTTGAACTGATATGTGTCGGTACAACTAAATCAACTAAATCAGCATAGTGGTTATATAATTTATCTATGTAAGCATTAGCATCAGACGTAGCCGTCCACAAATCAGGTTGTACTTGTTCAGAATCATTGTTAGTATTTATTTCTAAGTTACGATAAATAAGAGTTCTAAAGTGGCACATAGTATGGTATTTAATGCACGGATTTAGCATAGCACCAACCAAGAAAATAGGGGGAATCAGGAAAATATATTTTTTAAATTTAGTAAACATGACACCAACAACATTTTCATAACCTTCTTTATTTTTATATTTTTTGAGCAAACCAGAAATATCGGTTATTTATCCCAAGATATTACAAACAGTAGGATAATAAGCACTGAAAAATTCAACCGTAGTTACATAAATTTTTTCTAAAAACTTAACAAGATCATTAATTACAACCCAATCAGAATCAAGTAGCATGCAATCGGCAGAATCAGCAAATGGACCACAATGTTGGTTAAAAGCTAATGTAATAGGAACTCTATATTTATAACAAGTTTTTAAAAAAATCATACGTAGAATTCCATCTAATATCAATTTCCTCAGGCATCAATATCGGTGCTAGTCCATTTTCTTGACATTTAACTTTAAATTCTTTAATTCTCGATCTACAAATATTTTCTTGTATAAAACCAACAACAAGACGAATTTTTTCAATATAAATCTCAAAAAACTCAAGACCATCTTTTACAATTAAATTATATATATAACATGCACACTTAATATGAAAAATTTCAGGTAACGGCGGTGATAACTTAGATTTCAACTTTGTTATAACAGTCTTGTTGTTAGAAGCGTTATCAAAAGCGATACATAAGATTTTATTTTCGATACCATAAAATGTTGCAACTTTATGTATCGAGTCAGCAATAAATTGTCCAGTATGTTTACGATCTTCATCATATAAAAAAGTAAGAATACGTTTTTGCATCACAAAATTACTATCCATCCAGTGACAAGTAACGGTTAAATAATCACTTTTATTTATAGCACGACCAAGATCAGAAGTTAGGGATATTCTACATTGAATATTTTTTAACAATGTAGATAAATAAAAACAATAATGTGAATGAAGTCTAAAAATATCAGACCGACAAGTACTCTAGGAATACCATTAAACATAGGATTATAAATTGCTTGAATATAATGAATAAAAACATCAGAAGAAGGAAAACTAAAAGGCAAACAACCTACAGGTACCATTTTTACTATTTCTTTTCGGTCCCTCAATTTATTATACTTCTTCGTTACGTGACCGGTTGTTGGGTCCATTCTAGTTTGTGTGGGCCCACCAACAACCTCACCACCTTGTGCAATTTTTAACTCTCTTTCGTGGTCTTCAGCTAAATGTCTCATTAACGTACCCGTACCTCCTTGCTTGCCTCCTCTTTTATGCTTATATATTTTTTGACAAATATTGCATTGCACCTCAGTATCTGATATACGTTCAAAAAATTTCCATGAAACACTAGTTTGTTTACGAGCTCTTGGGGCACGGGGAGGACAGAGAGGGAGATTAACCGATTCGGATCTAACGTTAGCATTTCCTACTTCGGGTGTCTCACCAATATTTTCATCATCTTCATCTAAATCAACCGCATCTACTTCATTTTCTTCTTCTCTACCGTAATTTTTCTGAACTTTTAAATAATTCATATGGTGAGCACCTACACCTATTTCTTCCTCAAAAGGTTGACTAAGTGGTACCGGAGGCGAAGGCACACGGGTATATCTAGTACTTGAAGTACCTCTACCGCTAGTAATTCGCTTTTTGCTACCACTACCACTTCCGGGACAAATTTTTTTGACACTTTTACCGAGGTTTCTTAATTTATCCATAGTATAAATCAAACTAAAAAATATTCAAAATACACAAAAAGTAATAAAAATAAATATTCAACAATTAATACACTAATTATAAATTAAAAGTAAGAGATGGAACGACAATACCAAATTTTGAAAGTATCCGAAGGTTGCGACTTTAGAAACTTCCACTCGTACTTAGTAATCGCAAAATTAAAAAAATTAAAGTGAGCACTTTAGAAATTAAATATATACAATAATTGAGAATTGAGAAATGAGATTTGAGAGAGAATGAGATTTGAGACTTGACAGGATGAAAAATTGTGTGGAAAATGATTTGAAAGTGTAGGGTATTTATAGAATTTCTTTTGGGATTAAAAAATAATTTTAAATAAAAAAAAACTTCTTTTTTATTTTTGGGCCCAAACTAGCCGTTATAGCCGTTGGGCCAACGGCTAGCTTGGCCCAATTTTCCAAAATCTTAAACAAAAAAAAAAGGGCTTATTCGGGCCGGGCCGAGCAGGTTAACCGCGCGGGCCCTAACTGGGTTGAGTCCGGTCCGGGTTAACCGGGCCCAAATTCAAAACCCAATCGGATCGGGACCCGGACCCTTAAAGCCCTTGGACTTACCGGGCCGGGTCAAACCGGTTCGGTTTCCTTTAGTGGGCAGGTTAAAACCGGCCCGTTTGACACCCTTATTTTGACCTTTAATAATGAAAACAGATGCAAAGGCAAAACTTTTTGGTGACGTGGTTCATTTGATAGTTCCTAAAAACTCTGTTGGGAGCGTTGTCACGCCCTGCAACGCGCGATTCAGATTAGACGGGGTTCCCATGCGGGCATCGTATACCGGATGAGAAACAAAAAAAAAAGATAGTTCCTCTTGTTCTGCAAACAACGTAGTTATGACAAATAAAGATTTACAATCATATCCAATGAAGATATTATGAAAATTCCCTTTCGAATTACCCAAAAATGTAATTTAAATTAAGAACTACTTTTATTAGAAATATCTTGATATTAATAGTTATTAATCTTGTGTTATACTCTAATTTTACTTGCACACTGTCTGTTGGGATTCAGGATATAAAAATATACAATTATATTGTAATTTTAAAATTCTGAATTGAAATAGTTTTTGTCAAAATTTTTAGTTAGTAAATTATTTTTATGAATATATCTCATAATTTCGTGTCAAAAATACTGAATTCACTTGAACTTCTCTCTTTTCTCTCTTTCAATTTGAACAACAATTAATATGACATTGATGAAGATAGGGATATATAGCAAACTGTTGTATTTTAGAGTTTTGACTTAATGTATATATTTGACCTGACTTTTATTATATTGTTGGTACAAACTAGATGAATCATTATGTTAAATTTTATGAACATATCATGTCAGACTTTTATGTGACTTAATTTTTTGACAAGTGAAAAGTACATATGCATGACAGGTTAACAACCTTATGTTTAATTAAGAGACATTTTCAATATCACGAGCTTGAATCATTCTAATAATAAGTACTATATATTGACTTGACTTTTATCATACAAAAACTAAATGAATAACATTTCAAATTTATGACAAGTGTTATTTGCTTTGGCCTAATAGACCTCACGGATTTGTCCTTCAAGATATGCTTGTCATCATGGAGTCTGCTACGCATTATATTTTATAAAACTTTTCACTTTCTCTATTTCAATGTGGAGTTCGTTTATCATGTACACATGCACCTTCATAAGTTTGTCCATTTAGAAGTCTGACAATCTTATTTTAGTTGGACCTCTTCGACCGACCCTCCATATTGAGCGTCACATAACATCTCATCGTGAAGTTCGTTTATCGTGTATAAGCCTTCATAACTTCGTCCATTTAGAAGCCTGATAGTCTTATTTTAGCTAGCTCTCTTCCACAGACCCTCCATTATGAACGTCACATAACATCCCCCCCACCCCCACCCTCACCCCACACACGACTCAGTACCCTAGTTTAGGTTTTTCCTTGTATCGTATTAAAGAATGTCAATCTTTGATATCATATTTGTCCCGACTCAAATTCATGATATATTATGTACCTTGGTTTAACAAACATCACAAATATTCTCTTAGACTATGTTATCATCGAATTCAAAAGTACACAATCATACGAATATATTTATGTTACATTTTATAAAACACACTCTTCATCTTACCCCTCCAATCCAATGTAGGTTCATCTACAATATTTACATGCACTTTTTATTCAAAATTTTATCAACTTAGATATTTATCAGTCTTTCTCTTTGATCCGTTCTCGTCCTCGTCCTCGTCATGACATTTCTATTGCCTAGTTGACTTTTCTATACTCTTTTTTAAAACGTTAAAATATTTATTTTTTCTTTTGTACAACTACCTAGTGTACAACTGCACATGTCATCACTTGTCACCATGTGGTCCAATGATAAGTATAACACCTTTTTTATTTTGATTTTTGATGAATTAAATTGCTAAACAAAGTAGCTGACTTTAATTGAAAACATTTTATCTTATTTATGAATTGGGCAACACTTGTCTGTTGTTCCTGCATTCATGTCTCATTTTTCTACTTTTAAAAATTAAATGACTCAATTTTTCTTTCTTTCTCTTTGGATATGTCGTGTTAGTACATCCATCATCAAAGCAAACAGAAACGTGTTAAGACTTAATTCCTGATGCAACAGATTATGATTAAAAAAAATGATCTGTGTTTTCTTTCGTTGTTCTTATTTGAGTCTTGACTCCATCATACATGTTTTTAATCATCCTAGTATAAGCCCTAGATACACTTTTAACCCTCAATCGACATAAAACTTCTTTAGGGACTTTGTCGTAAGCCATATGTCTACTTATCTATTTAACTGATTGCAGTTGAGAATGTAAGGTGGAAACTAATATTAATGACAATTTTTCTTTCTTCCTCTTTGAATATGCCACGTTAGTACATTCATCACCAAAACAAATAGAAACAGATTAAAACCTAATCCCTGATGCAGCTCTATCATAATAGGAAAGTGATCCGTGTTATCTTCTGCTATCCTCACTCGAGTCTTGACTTCACCATACATGTTCTTAATCGTCCTAGTATAAGCCCCAAATACACCTTTAAGTTTCAATTGACATAAAAGTATAAGCCCAAGATACACCTTTAATCGACATAAAACTATTGGGTTCGAAATTGAGAAGGCGTCATACGGAAGCTACTAATTGCAAATCATTGAACGATAATTCAGATGATAAAAAAAAACTTATCAAAACATAATACTATTGATTTGATTCGTCCAATTGGCCTACATATTAATAACCTAAATAAATAAAAATATAAAAACTATTTGAGAGAAAATATCCCCTAAACAAACTCTTTAAAGACTACATTGTAGATGTTATGGTATGAAAAGGGTCTTTTATTTATAGATGTCCAAAACCTTTTCTTAAATTTTTTTTTTTGTCAAATATAAAAAAGTTTTATATTTTCTTTCAGGAGAGGTAAAACTAATTATGGTATTACTTTTATTTTCCTTCTAAGAAAAGTATAACTTAAATTTGGTAAGAAAATCGGGATAAAAACCCTAACAAAAACCTCTCTAGAGACTTTGTCGTAACTCATAGGACTACTTATATAGATAAGCATTTTTCACATTTTGGACATTGATTTCTCTGTGTTGTTAAAAGAAAACTCCATGTGGGTTCATAATCAAGGTTGTAAATATCATAGCCAAAAAAATGTCAAAGGACTATTTATTCAAAAGGATAAAGGAAAATGAGAGATGAAGTGAACTAGTCAAGAAATGGCTTATTTATTTTCCAAGTGTCCAATTCAGTTAATTTTTCAAGGAGAAAAATAGAGCATTTCATCAATTGAATACGAAGATGAAGACTTGCACACATCATCAACAATTCTTATTACAAAAAATTCAATATTTGCAACCATATACTATTTGATTTTAATTTTTGGTCCTAAATACAGTTTACTCATGCTGCACGGAGTTGCACTTAACACTGTCACACCCCCTTTTTACGTGTACTCCAAAAAATGGATACATTTTTAAAATTCGAAAGGGTATTATTATTTAAGTGACAAGAAATGAAAATTTGTTTCGGAAAAGGATTATTTGCATTTTTATTCAGAGTCGCCACTTGGCATAATCCGGTGTGCCAAGTCACCTTTGAAAAATCCTTTTCGAAACCATTTGACTCTTAAACCGGATTGCGAACAAAGATTTCGACTAAGAAATTCTGTTGACCGAGGGGAAGGTGTTAGACACCCCTCGATCCCGTGGTTCGACCACGGTCGCTTGGTGGAGTGTATCGACTATTTTGGCATTATGAAATGTATAAACCACACAAAAGAGTACAAAATAATCAAACAATAAACAAAACAAAACAGTCCAAAATGTAAAAGTCCAGTCCAATTATACAGTCCGAAAAATATAAAAATATAAATCCTAGTCTATACTAAATCTAGACTAAGCTCCAATGCCTTACCCGACGCCGCGGGCCTTCATCACGATTATTTTCTGCCAACATGATACGTCGGGGCATTCCCCGGTGAAATCAATACAGGTACTTCGGGGCATTCCCCGGTCAAATTACAGCATTTAATTAAATGCGATAAAACAAAACCATTCCGACACATATTTCAAACATGTCATCAATCTGCCATGCCTAAATTTGCCTACCCGAACCTACCATTTGCTTATCCGTTCTCGACTAAAGACATCATAACATCAACATAAACAAAAATTCAACAAAACTATAATCACCATTCTCCATCGCAACCAATCAAAACAAACAACCACACACACACACACACACGCACACATATATATATAAGAGACGAGTTAAGAAATGGACCTCGATAGAACGTTTTGTCGATAATAAGAAAATCCGAAGACCAAAACTCGATCGTAGAACCTCACGACGAACAAACCAAACTCGGTATTAAAATAATAACCGGACAGCTCCAAAACCCGTGAATAAAATTTTACTCTACGAAACCCAACCTCACAACGACAAGATTCGATAAAGTCGACTTGAAACTTACTATCAACGTTGAACCATGAAATAGACGAAACCAAAATCAACCAAAGACAGCAAGAAATAAAAAAAAACAGATCGAGGCGGTGAGCTCACGGCGATGGAAAGAACGGCGGCGGCAGATCTAGGTGGTGACGGAGCTAGTGCCACCGCTGGTCGCTGCCGGAGCTGCTGCTCGGAGAGAAAGAGAGGGGGAGGGAGGGAGTGACGACGACGCTGTTGCCGTCGTCGGAGAGAAAGAGTGAGGCGGTCGTCGTCAGAGAGAGAGAGGGGGGGTGAGTCGACGGAGAGAGAGAGAGGAAGTGACGACGCGGTTGTGGGGGTGGTAGTGTCGTGGTGTCTGGAGCTCCGGTCGCCGCCGGTGACGTAGTGAGAGAGAGAGTAGAGTTTAGAGAGAGAGAGTCTTTTGAGAGAGAGAGAGAGCCCAAAAAACTGATTTTTGGTCCTCTTTTTTTGGGGTTACTGTTCATCCTCTATTTTGTGTGTATGTGTGGGTATATATTGTGGTTTTGGTATTGGGGTAGGGTAGGTGGGGTAGGGTAAGGGTGGTGTGGTTTATTTTGATTGGGTAGGTTGTTAGGATAAGATAGAATTAGTTAGGATAAGATTTGTTATCTTATTATTTATTTATATTTTGTATTTGGTGCGGGTATAATAACATGGGTGAGGGTACGCGGTAGGATAAAAATAACAATGGGTAAAAATGATATCGGGGAGGGACGAAATTAGGTGTCTACATCATGCCCCCTTTGAATGTAAACACGCAGTGTTTTCAGACAAAGAAGTAGCCAACGAGATAGAATTTTGTCCCGACCATTATTCAAAGAAAGAAACAGGAGAAAGAAGGACTAACGGGTCTTGAATTAGAACCGTCTACCCACCCAAGTTATGAAGGGATCAAGTGATAAGTATCTCCAAGGATTGGACGGAGATGAACTATACCGAGTTGGAGAGTCGAGTGAGGTTCCGTCGAGGTTTCGGTCCGCGGCTCTGTTATTACATCAAAATGAAAATTACAAGCTAAAACATAAATGAAATTACAAAAATCCTATCTATACAGCTTCTGTTGATTCTTGACTCGACTTTTCATCACCCTATACTTCAGGCGGGCTCCTGACTTGCAATTTCTTTCGACTTGTTGCTTGGCTTTCAATTACTTCGCTTTGTTGCATAACTTTTCATTTCTTCACCCTATTCTCCAAGCGGGCTCCGGACTTGCTATTTCATCACCCTGTTCTTCAGGTGGGCTCCTGACTTGCTATTGCATCACCCTGTTCTTCAGGCGGGCTCCTGACTTGCTATTGCATCACCCTGTTCTTCAGGCGGGCTCTTGACTTGCTATTTCATCACCTTGTTCTTCAGGCGGGCTCCTGAAACCCAACATTAAAACTAGAACAAAAATTATCCCAAACAAAAATTATAGTAAAATAGTATTTCACTTTGGAAAGCGTTGTCCCATTTTCCAGGAGGGTCCTAAGTAGAAAGTAAAATCCCATTTTTCAGGAGGGTCCTGCGCATAAAGTAAAATCCCATTTTTCAGGAGGGTCCTGAACATAAAGTAAATTCCCATTTTTCAGGAGGGTCCTGAACATAAAGTAAAATCCCATTTTTCAGGAGGGTTCTGAACAGAAAGTAAATTTCCATTTTCAGGAGGGTCCTGAACATAAAGTAAAATCCCATTTTTCAGGAGGGTCCTGAGCATAAATAAAATCCCATTTTTTCAGGAGGGTCCTGACCATAAAGTAAAATTCCATTTTTTCAGGAGGGACCTGAACATAAAGTAAAATCCCATTTTTCAGGAGGGTCCTAAGCATAAAATAAAATCCCATTTTTTCAGGAGGGTCCTGAACATAAAGTAAAATCCCATTTTTCAGGAGGGTTCTGAACAGAAAGTAAATTTCCATTTTTCAGGAGGGTCCTGAACATAAAGTAAAATCCCATTTTTCAGGAGGGTCCTGAGCATAAATAAAATCCCATTTTTTCAGGAGGGTCCTGACCATAAAGTAAAATCCCATTTTTTCAGGAGGGACCTGAACATAAAGTAAAATCCCATTTTTCAGGAGGGTCCTGATCATAAAATAAAATCCCATTTTTTCAGGAGGGTCCTGAACATAAAGTAAATTCCCATTTTTCAGGAGGGTCCTGAGCATAAAATAAAATCCCATTTTTCAGGAGGGTCCTGAACAGAAAGTAAATTCCCATTTTTCAGGAGGGTCCTGAACATAAAGTATAATCCCATTTTTCAGGAGGGTCCTGAGCATAAAATAAATTCTCATTTTTTAGGAGGGTCCTGAACATAAAATAAAATCCCATTTTTCAGGAGGGTCCTGAACATAAAGTAAAATCCCATTTTTCAGGAGGGTCCTGAACATAAAATAAAATCCCATTTTTCAGGAGGGTCCTTAGCATAAAATAAATTTTCATTTTTCAGGAGGGTCCTGAGCATAAAATAAATTCCCATTTTTCAGGAGGGTCCTGAACATAAAATAAAATCTCATTTTTCAGGAGGGTCCTGAACATAAAGTAAAATCCCATTTTTCAGGAGGGACCTGAACTGAAAGTAAATTCCCATTTTTCAGGAGGGTCCTGAACATAAAGTAAAATCCCATTTTTCAGGAGGGTCCTGAGCATAAAATAAAATCCCATTTTTCAGGAGGATCCTGAGCATAAAATAAATTCTCATTTTTCAGGAGGGTCCTGGACATAAAATAAAATCCCATTTTTCAGGAGGGTCCTGAATATAAAGTAAAATCCCATTTTTCAGGAGGGTCCTGAGCATAAAATAAAATCCCATTTTTCAGGAGGGTCCTGAGCATAAAATAAATTCCCATTTTTCAGGAGGGTCCTGAGCATAAAATAAATTTCCATTTTTCAGGAGGGTCCTGAACATAAAATAAAATCCCATTTTTCAGGAGGGTCGTGAACATAAAGTAAAATCCCATTTTTCAGGAGGGACCTGAACTGAAAGTAAATTCCCATTTTTCAGGAGGGTCCTGAACATAAAATAAAATCCCATTTTTCAGGAGGGACCTGAACTGAAAGTAAATTCCCATTTTTCAGGAGGGTCCTGAGCATAAAATAAAATCCCATTTTTCAGGAGGGTCCTGAGCATAAAATAAATTCCCATTTTTCAGGAGGGTCCTGAGCATAAAATAAATTCCCATTTTTCAGGAGGGTCCTGATCATAAAGTAAAATCTCATTTTTTAGGAGGGACCTGAACTGAAAGTAAATTCCCATTTTTCAGGAGGGTCCTGAACATAAAGTAAAATCCCATTTTTCAGGAGGGTCCTGAGCATAACATAAAATCCCATTTTTCAGGAGGGTCCTGAGCATAAAATAAATTCCCATTTTTCAGGAGGGTCCTGAACATAAAATAAAATCCCATTTTTTAGGAGGGTCCTGAACATAAAGTAAAATCCCATTTTTCAGGAGGGTCCTGAGCATAAAATAAAATCCCATTTTTCAAGAGGGTCCTGAGCATAAAATAAATTCTCATTTTTCAGGAGGGTCCTGAGCATAAAGTAAATTTCCATTTTTCAGGAGGGTCCTGAACATAAAGTAAAATTCCATTTTTGAGGAGGGTCCTGAACATAAAGTAAAATCTCAGTTTTCAGGAGGGACCTGAACTTAAAGTAAATTCCCATTTTCAGGAGGGTCCTGAACATAAAATAAAATCTCATTTTTCAGGAGGGACCTGAACTGAAATTAAATTCCCATTTTTCAGGAGGGTCCTGAACATAAAATAAAATCCCATTTTTCAGGAGGGTCCTGATCATAAAGTAAATTCCCATTTTTCAGGAGGGTCCTGAATTGAAAGTAAAATCCCATTTTTCAGGAGGGTCCTGAATTGAAAGTAAAATCCCATTTTTCAGGAGGGTCCTGAACTGAAAGTAAAATCCCATTTTTCAGGAGGGTCCTGAACATAAAGTAAATTCCTTGGATATGCATTTCCAATGCTAGCTGAATCAAGTGAAACGAATTTTCCCCTGTTTCAATCAAAGAAAAATTGGTCAGTTAAAAACTTAGTGGTGGCTTGCAGCTCTTGGCTTCTCAGGTATCTGCCCCAGTACTCGTTCCTTTCATCTTTGTCCCAAATTGCTAACACTTTCCCTGTCTTACCGCATCATTGACCAAGATCCAGATTGAGGGAAATGAGTTCTGACTCAAACAATGGGTTTTCATTTTACCATGCCCCTGAGGTGCCCTCTTTTCCCAAATCTGAATGATTCCATGAATCCAACAGCCTATCGGTTGATAGACTTCCTTTGCTTCGTGTTGAATTACGATCATATTTCTTTCCTGTGCTGTTCTTTGGCTTTTCCTCATATAATTGGAAAGACTGGTAGTAAATTTTGAAATCCTTTCTCGCTTGTGTTGACACAGACTTGACTTAAAAATGTAAAGAAATGATGGTGACTTTTGTTTTGATAAATAACATAAGAAAAGACAAAAACATGAATATGTAAATGAAAGAAAAGGGCAATGTCCCATATTCAAAAAGAAAACTTATCTGAATACGACAACCAACTCCAATGAGTATGACATGCATTTTGGATTGAGCTGCCTGATCTTCATATCCAAACTCCCCATTTTTTGTTGAGTTCGTGCCTTTTGCCAATGAGCCGCTTCTTCAAATCCATTGGACTCATACATCACATTCGACTGACGACATCTAAAAAGACTTTCGCCAACAAATCTCTTTCTTTTCACATTCCACCTTTCTCTTAAACTCTCCATCGCCCTACGGTGCCCATGAGGATTTTCACCAATAAGACTCTCTCATTTTCATTTTCTCAATCCTCACCATCGCCTTATGGTGCCTGCAAAGGTTTTCACCAATAAGACTCTCTCATTTTTGTATTTCTTTCCTGATTTCTTATGCTGAGGGAGATAAGCGGTACTTCGCAATGTATCATCATATCCATTGCATGCTTAGCCTTAACACTATCAAAAATTGATCTGAAGGACTTTCTTTGGTTGTAACTTGGCTTTTGGTCAAGGTTAGAAAATATGGTAAGAGGCTCAAACGATACTTGAAGTGGGAGTGGGACTTACAACTTTTGGAATCGACTCAAACAATGCGTTAACTCATGCCCAAGTTTTGTTGACTGGGTGAATCTTAAATCTTTATTTGGCTGGACCGAGCCCGAAATAGGGAAGCCTACGTATCTCACTCCCGAGAGAGGAGAATCAGGTCGCACGTAGTTCCATCAGCTTGTTCTTTGTTTTGATTTGATTTTTTTTCTTTTATTTTCGAACTCTTTCTTTTATTCTTATTTTCTTGACATTTATCTTTGACTCTATTTTGATTCCAAAAGAGGGATATGAAAGAAAAAATAAACGAGGCTCAAACGGGTAAACAAAAGATGACATAATGTTTGGATAGAAGAATAAAATGCCTTCATCATATCAATCTTCAAAAATGCAAGTACTAAACATGCAATAAACTCAACAAAGGATCAAATATCATACATAGTATCTTTTGACCGCGTCAGAATTGATAGCCATTTATGCCATTTTGCCTTCAATATCTGTCAAATATAAGGCTCCATTGGGTAACACTTTCTACATTACGAAGGGACCTTGCCAGTTAGGGGAAAACTTTCCTTTCGCTTCAACCTTGTGAGGAAGGATACGTCTTAATACCAACTGACCAACTTCAAAATTCCTGGGACGGACCTTTTTGTTATACGCACGAGCCATCCTCCTTTGATACAACTGGCCATGACACACGGACGTTAGCCTTTTTTCCTCGATCAAACTCAAATGTTCCAGTCGGGTTTTTACCCATTCGTCATCATCAATCTCTGTTTCTACAATGACTCGAAGAGAAGGAATTTCAACTTCTGCAGGGATGACTGCTTCTGTCCCATACACTAATAAATATGGAGTTGCCCCTGTTGAAGTGCGAACAGTGGTGCGATAACCTAGCAATGCAAAAAACAACTTTTCATGCCACTGTCTAGAACCTTGTACCATTTTTCGCAGTATCTTTTTTATATTTTTATTGGCGGCTTCTACAGCACCATTGGCCTTTGGGCGATATGGAGTAGAATTTCGATGTGTGATCTTAAACTGTTGACACACTTCTTGCATCAAATGACTATTGAGATTGGCAACATTGTCTGTAATGATCATCTTAGGAATTCCAAATCTACAAATGATATTGGCATGAACAAAATCTACCACAACCTTCTTTGTCACTGACTTGAAAGTTACTGCTTCCACCCACTTTGTGAAGTAGTCAATGGCTACCAAAATAAATCTATGTCCATTTGATGCCTTCGGCTCAATTGGTCCAATCACATCCATTCCCTAAGCCACGAACGGCCATGGAGCGGCCATTGCATGCAACTCAACAGGAGGAGAACGTATCAGATCGCCGTGCACCTGACATTGATGACACTTTCGAACAAATTGAATAGAATCCCTCTCCATAGTAAGCCAGTAATAACCTGCTCGAAGAATCTTCTTTGACAAGACATGACCGTTCATATGCGACCCGCATACTCCAGAGTGTATTGCAACCATGATTGCCGAGGCTTCTTTTGTATCTACACACCTTAAAAGTCCCAGATCTGGGGTCCTCTTATACAAGATTCCCCCACTTAAGAAAAATCCACTAGCCAAACGCCTAATAGTCCTTTTTTGATCATTGGTGGCATATGTTGGGTATTCTCCTGACTGAATGTACCGCTTGATATCCAAAAACCAAGGTTCTCCATCGATCTCTTCTTCAACCGCATTACAGTAAGCATGTTGATCACGACTCTGTATATGCACTGGATCGATATAGTCTTTGTCAGGATGTTGGAGCATTGAAGACAGAGTGGCTAAAGCATCAGCAATTTCATTATGAATCCTTGGAATATTCCTAAATTTTACTAACACAAATCGTTGACATAGCTCCTGCAAGCATTGTCGATACGGGATGAGCTTCAAATCTCGCGTCTCCCAATCGCCTTGAATTTGATGGACGAGCAAATCCGAATCTCCCAACACTAATAATTCCTGGACTCCCATATCGACAGCTAACCTCAAACAAAGAATGCAGGCTTCATACTCTGCCATATTATTAGTACAGTAGAATCAAAGTTGTGCTGTTACCGGGAAATGTTATCCCGATTCAAAGATAAGAACCACATCTATTCCGACTCCTTTCATATTGACAGCTCCATCGAAAAATAACCTCCAACCTGGATCAACCTCTATAACAACTTCATCGACACACGACACTTTTTCATCAGGAAAATATGTCTTTAACGGCTCGTACTCTTCATCGATGGGATTCTCAGCAAGATGATCTTCCAAGGCTTGGGCTTTCATGGAGGTTCGAGTTACATATACAATGTCGAACTCGGTAAGCAATATTTTCCACTTTGCCAATCGACCTGTCGGCATAGGCTTCTGAAAGATATACTTCAAAGGATCCATGCGGGAGATGAGATAAGTAGTATAGGATGAGAGATAGTGCTTCAACTTCTGTGCTATCCAAGTTAGGGCACAACACGTCCTTTCAAGAAGAGTATATCTGGCCTTATATGCGGTGAACTTCTTGCTAAGATAATAAATAGCCTGCTCCTTTTTGCCTGTGACATCATGTTGACCCAGGACACAACCGAAAGAATTGTCCATGACTGATAAATATAAGATCAAAGGCCTACCAGGCTTCGGGGGTACCAGAACGGGCGGATTTGACAAATATCTTTTGATTCGATCGAACGCTTCCTGACATTCTTCAGTCCATTTTACCGCAGCACTCTTTTTCAGCAACTTGAATATGGGCTCACAAGTGGTTGTGAGTTGAGCAATAAACCTGCTAATGTAGTTCAGTCTACCAAGCAAACTCATCACCTCCGTTCTATTCGTGGGCGGGGGTAAATCCTGAATGGCTTTGATTTTTGAGGGATCCAATTCAATTCCCCGATGGCTGACTACAAACCCCAACAACTTTCCAGATGGAACTCCAAATACACATTTTGCCGGGTTGAGTTTGAGATTATACCTGCGATGCCTTTCAAAGAACTTTCTTAAATCTTTAATATGGTCGGCCTGACTTTTTGACTTAATAATCACGTCATCCACGTAGACCTTAATCTCCTTATGCATCATGTCATGAAACATAGTGGTCATGGCTCTCATGTATGTTGCTCCAGCATTCTTCAAACCGAACGGCATCACTCGATAACAATAAGTTCCCCATGGTGTGATAAAAGATATCTTCTCCGCGACTTCATCATCCATAATGATCTGGTGATATCCGGCATAGTAATCCACAAAAGAGGCAACCTCGTGTTTAACACAGTTGTCTAACAAAATGTGGATGTTGGGCAGTGGAAAATCATCTTTCGGACTTGCTCTGTTCAAATCACGATAATCAACACACACTCGAATTTTTTCATCTTTCTTTGGTACGGGAACGACATTGGATAACCACATGGGATAACGAGACACTCGAATTACTTTGGCTTCAAGTTGTTTCATTATTTCCTCTTTGATTTTAATACTCACATCGATTTTAAACTTCCTCAACTTCTGTTTGACAGAGGGGAATGCGGGATCAGTTGGCAATTTGTGAGCCACTAATTCAGTGCTTAAATCGGGCATATCATCATAAGACCATGCAAAAACGTCCTTATAATTAATTAATGATTGAATCATTCCCTCTTTTAGCTGTGGAAAAGCATGTACACTGATTTTAGTTTCCCTAACATCTTCTTGATCCCCTAGATTTATTGGCTCAGTTTCATTCAAATTAGGATTTGGTTTGTCTTCGAACTGTTCCAACTCTTTGCTTATTTCTTCTAGTGTTTGTTCTTCATCATATTCCCCATCCTGCTTCATTACATCTTGATTAGTTTGGATTTTAAAATCAAGCTGAAAATTCCGCATGTATGTTATGTCATTAGAATCAGCATAAAGAGAATTGTGTAAGAAAAGAAAACAAAATAAATTAGACACAAAACAAAAGGGACATCGCATTTCATTAAATAAAAGATAGAAGGGTTTAAACACAGACGCCAATATAACATAAACAAACTAAAGTCCGAATTACAACCCTGAAATAACTCGGATAAACAGAAAGAAAAACAAAATAGACTACCAAAACTCCCTCCTGACGGGGAGAGGAGTGACTTCCCAATTATTGATCTAGACAACTGGACCTATGAATTGCACGTTTGCCATACTGGTACCTTCTCCTGCTTCGACCATATCAACTTCGATACAAATGTTCTGGAAGTCATCAACCAATTCAAACTCAAATTCTACATGCTTCGTGACACCGCTCTTAACAAACGATTCACTGAGTAGTGGCATTGGGTGAGGGAGTGACCATATTTCCTTTTTCCTTCCCTTGGCTTTTTTCAGATCTTCAGCTGTAGGCGCAATTTCCAGACCAAACGTGCCCACGTTCTCACTCGGACAAATGGGATGAACTATACCGTACAGAGACGCTCCCAAAACCTTTCCTGGCTCAAATCCATATTTCCAAAGTTCACTCACCATCATGATAGAAGCAGAAGACAATTGCGGTCCCGGTATAGCCTTCCATTCAAAGATACGATTCACTAGCACTGTATCAAAAATTTGATAGACGAATGTCTCCTCTACGTTATTTGCTTCAATAAGAGACAAGGGAGAATCTTCGTAGGCTGACAAATCTGTTTCACCATGAATAACTACTTCTTGCCTGTCATGCTCAATCTTAATCATCTGGTGCAGCGTAGATGCAACCGCCTTGGCCTTGTGGATCCACGGCCTTCCCAACAACAGATTGTAAGAGGATTCTACATTCAATACTTGAAACTCTATGGTGAACTCAACAGGCCCTATGGTCAACATTAGTTCTATTTCGCCAATGGAATTTGATTTTGCACCATCGAAAGCCCTGACACATACATTGTTGGGCCTGATCCTCTCCGGACCAATATTCAACTTTTGCAAAGTAGAAATAGGGCAAATGTTTGCTCCTGAACCTCCATCAATCATAACATGAGTGACATAGAAATCTTCACACTTCACTGTAATGTAAAGGCCCCGATTATGCCCTGTACCTTCAACAGGCAATTCATCATCAGAAAAGCTGATCCGATTGACCTCAAAGATTTTTCCAACCATTTTCTCAAGATGGTTGATTGTAATCTCCCTAGGAACATATGCTTCATTTAATACCTTCAGTAGAACATCACGATGCTCCTTGGAGTGCAATAACAAAGATAAAGGGGAAATTTGAGCAGGGGTTTTCTTCAGCTGGTCTAATATTGAATACTCTTGCAATTTCCTCTTTTTCAAAAATTCTTCGTCTTCTTCTTCGGTGATAGGCTTTTTGATAGATGACGGTCCACTCACCATTGGCTTGGACTTTCTTAAGCTTTCAGGCACAAAATATCTTCCTGACCTAGTCAAACCCCCTACCTCATCTACCTCTTCCATTACTTCTTTCCCATGATAGGTCATCACGGTTCGTCCATAATTCCAGGGAATCCTTTTTGTATCAACTATCGGAGGTTGGGTCACTGGTTTGAGGACAATAGGCGCTGCCAGTGCTCCTTTCACCGTCAAAATGGGCTGACTCAGAGCTCCCACCACCGTCAACTTAGGTTTATCCTGACTTGAATCAACATACCTTCTGGCGCCTTGTACTGTGATCAGGGGCTTCTTTGTACTTTCTTGGGCTTTATCTTCTCTCATTTCTTCCTGGCTCAATGACATTGCTTTCAAAGACTCCGCTATATTCACCGATTTCTCCTCAATGGTCTGTATCTTGACAATGGGCTTATAACCCCTCAAAGACTCTTTCCCATCATATATCAATTCTAACATATTGGCTTCAGCATGGGTTGGCAGCGGATTCTGGTTAATGTTTGGACCCTCCGGGGCCTGGACCAGCATCTGATTTGTGTCAATTAAATCTTGGACACCTCTCTTTAAATGCCAGCATTTCTCGATATCATGGCCTGGCATATCAGAACAGTACGCACACCTTAAAGAATAATCGAGATTCCTTGGTGGTGGATTTGAAAGCCTTCCTTGAATTGGGCTTAAAACCTTCAACTTTCTCAACCTATCAAACAAGCTAGCATATGACTCCCCAAGAGGTGTGAATTGATTTTTGACCTCCTTCTCCTTCTTATACTCGGGCCTAGGTTGAAAACTGGGTCTGGAAGGGTTTTGGTAATTTGGTGGAGTGAATGGGCGATTTTGTGAAGTTTGCGCGCGCCACTGCGGGTAAGAAGGGGTTTGGGCATATGGCTGCGCGCTATATACTGGGTAAGGGGGTGGTGAAATGGAATATAAAGGGTTTTGTGGAGGGTAGTAATGGTGGGGAGGAATATATGGAGCTTGGGCGTAAACTTGGGCTTGGGATTGGGGATAGGGGCGAGGTGGTCTTTTAGGATAAGAATGGGTTCCGGCTACGAAAGTCGCATCATCCTCTTTTTTTTTTTTACCTCCAAATGCGCCAGATCCACCTTGAATCGCTTGTGTGGTAGCTTTTAATGCAGCAAAACTCACTATTCGACCGGTCTTAATCCCGTCCTCTATCATCTCTCCCATTTTGAGGACTTCCATAAAAGACTTTCCCATTGCCGGAAGTAAATGTTGAAAATAGGTCTCATCCTGCGCCTGAATGAAAACTTCTACCAACTTACTTTCTTTCATTGGAAGCTTTACCCTAGCGGCCTGTTCACACCACCTTATCGCGTATTCCCTAAAACCTTCAGTGCTCTTTTTCTTCATGTTGACCAAAGATTTTTCGTCCGGAATCAAGTCGATGTTGTACTGAAAATGTTGAACAAATTCAGAAGCCAAATCATCCCAACTGTTCCATTTATCGATATCCTGATCGCTGAACCATTCTGAAGCCAGATCTGAATGACTCTCGCCAAAGAAGGCCATGAGTAGTTCTTCCTTTCCTCTTGCAACCCTCAACTGGTTGCAATAACGTCTCAAGTGTGTAACAGGATCACCGTGCCCTGCGTACTTCTCGAACTTAGGCATCTTAAAACTGGGGGGGCAGGTTGATGTCTGGGAACATGCACTGGTCTTTATAGGAAACACTTCTATAATCTCCGATACCTTGCAAATTCCTCATAGCTTGCTCTAAACTCTTCAGTTTCCGGGCTATGACATCCTGTTCCTCCGTTGCGACAGGTTTCTCCGTATCAAATAGAAATGCAGGCGGCTGAGTGTACCCATACGGTTCATTCAATTGCAAAGTAGGCTCCGTAGCATAATACTGACCATCTGAAACCTTCAGTACTGGCTCACTGGAAGACCGAGGAAGCCTCATTGCGGGACGCACAACATATATGGGAGTTTCATGTGGTGGAGGGGCCACGAATACCGGTGTGATCGGTGGCGCTGGCTGAGCAGCTGGTCTTGATTGGGGAGCTGCCAAGGGCACACCAGAATTGCCAGGATAATAATGTCGCGGAGTGAATCCTGGCGCGTGCTCAGGTGACTCAGTAGGAGCAGAGAATTGTGCCTGAGAGAGCGGTGGACAATTAGAGATATTCCCGAGACCTTCAGGGAGCGGAGGAGGAGGCATTCCGCTGGCCCATGCCCGATGTAAATCTATCAATTGTTGCCTGAGCCTTACTACCTCATCATTGTGTTCTGAACTTTCTTCGCTGTGATCCTTATCCGGGTCAATGAACGAATTTTTAATCTCCCTGCTAGCCATGGAGAGCTTTGCTTTGGATCTAGTGAAGTATAGGTGACTAGACAGAGTGCTGCAAACCTACCACTGTTATCTGAAAGAATATTCTCATCAAAGACGACATCCGTTAGGATTAGGGCACACAACAAGCATGAGAGTCACATTGGTAAAATTGTCCTAAATTCATGTTCATTTTCTACCATCTTTTGAGGGTAGCAAGGTCATTTCAACATCATCCCGATTTTTATCTACACTTTTTTTTTTGTATCCATCTCTATTCTTTCCATTTCTCCCGTTATCTACCTTTATTTTATTATATGGCTTTTGTTTTATTTTTCTTTAAAAGAGGAAAAATAATGAAAAACAACGAAACAAAATGATTAGATCGAACCCAAAAGTAGGTTGCCTACGTATCATGTTGTACATGAATCAGATCTTGCGTAGTTCGGGCAGCTTATGCATAAATATTACACAATTGAAGGTTTTTTTTTTCACGAAACACGAAAACAAGTAAACAAAAGAAAGACGTAACATCCTAACATTTCGATGAAGGACAACAAAACATACAACGAATTTAGGACCACTTTAAAACTAAACAACAAATACAAAACAACACTTTAAACCCCTAACGATATGCGTGCAATAAAGTGCCGAATATAAAAAACAACTTGACTCCGACTTAACACAGACACCAACCTACAATGACAGAAACATAAAAGACTCGAAACTACCTAAAGATAAGACATTCTCTTTCAAACTGGTGCTCTGTGTGATGTCCCCGGATGAGATGAACCCATCTGTGAAGTCCCCACTTTTCCACTTAGACTTTGCAACATATCCTGCAACGACGTTTTGATACCCGGAAACAAATTTCTTGCCCGTATTCCCGCCTCTTGGAGAGTACACCCGCAAAGGTTTCTCTGACACCCATCCACATTTGTGATCAAACACGACAACTGAACTCTTAAAAACTCCACCTTGGCACCCGGATCTTCCTGCTCATCATCTTCTACCATGGTTGCTTCCCGCATTCTCCCTCTAAGTTGGGCTGGTAAGGGTCTACTAATGCCACGGGGCAGAGATTGTAGCCAGATTTCATAGTTTTGAGTGGATCCTGGATTTTCCTCGAAAGTATCGACACCTAACTTTATCGCGTTATTCCAGAATTGCTTATATTTGCTTTCCCCCATGGCTTGGTCTTTAAAGTACTCTACATCCTTTAGAAGGTCCATTATTGGGGGGACGTCTTGCATCCTACCCAACTGACGCATCACCCTTCTTGAACTGTAAGGCCTAGTGCAGTTAAGTCCTATCAAAACTAGAAAGAGTTGCATTTGAGATCCAATCAAGATTTTCTTAGGACAAAACCACATATAGCACCAAATAATGTTGTTTGGAGTTCTTGATTTGAGAAATTCGATCCAAGAATTGACTCCGGTAGGAAAAGAAAATTTGTCAAAACGCATTCTTTCTTGCATAGCTTGCACTCGATCATTCAGACAACGGTCGATCACATCTGCTCTAATCAAAGAAGGCGTATGCAAGTGCTCCATCATCTACAGCTGCAATATCAGATTCCTCCCCTCAAAAAATCGTACCCCTCCTTTTACTTCAGTTAAAGCCTTATATATTTCTGTTAAGATCATTGGTACAATGGTGACCACATCTTTTTTCTTGAATAAAGCTATCACCACTGATTGCAGACGAGTATTGATACACCTCTCATCTAACGGGAACACTAAGATACCCAACAAAGCCAGACAGAAAACCTCAAGACGACGTTGTTCCCATATTTTTTTGGTAGTACAGAATTCATCCCAAAAGCAGTCGAAACCCTCTAAAGACCCAAATCTAGCAAACAAATAGACCAAGGAAATCCAAGATTGTTTGAGACATCTCAGATACTTGTTATCTTTTAATCCACAGAGTCGAAGAAATTTCTTACGAGTATGATTGCGGGCTAAAATCATCTGCTGGCCCATGTAAGTCAACCGAAACAAACAAGATATTTCTGCCAGGGTAGGAGTCAATTCACAACTTCCGAACCTAAACACCAAATTATTTGGATCCCAGAAAGTCAACGAAGCTTCTATTAAATCCGGACGAGGCGTGAGATCCATGAGTGTTACAAGATTGCCTAACACTTTCCTCACTTCGTGCTTTTCGAGTAATTGAACGTGCCCCACCACTTGATCAACTTTTTGGGTACCTTGACAACCATAAGGACTCTAGACTTTGTGGACAGATCCATCCTGTAGTAGCAAATAAGAAATTGTCGCAAAATTTGATAAGAGCAAAAAGTTCCCAACCAATGGGAATTTGATGCAGACATACGTCAATGAGACAGACTGCTTCATGACTCCAAATCGCCGAACAGTAACGCTGAATAAAATCAGCCTACTTGGCTAACAACTCTAGGTTACGGAGTAAAAGACATAGCCTAAAACTAAGACGAAGACCAAAATAAAGGTTACCGGACCCACCGAGGGTTGCCTACGTATCCCGCCCCGAGGGACGGAAATAAGGTATGCGTAGTTCGTCCAGTTTGGACAACTAACGATTAACTAATAAATTGACCCTAACTTAAGAGACAAAACCAAAAACAAGCGAATAAAAACTTTTTGGATTTTTCAATTAGACACTTTAACTAAGACTGACACCATCCATTATGGAAAAATAAATCTTTTTGGTATTTTTGTTTTTGACAAAAAAAAATCTTTTTAAGTTTTGGATCGTGAAGAACAAAAGTCATAAAGAATTCTAAAATAAACTACGACATTTCTTTTGATTCCTTCTTTTCGACTCGCTTTCTATATATATATTTTTTTTTATAAAAAATCCGTCCGTCAAATGACCACGTTACCCTCAAATATGCAACAGTTAGCACGTAGGGATGCTTTAAAGGTGAGCTTCCTACAAAGGACCGTGTAGGCCTCTCTAGGTCTCAATATGATGCACATAAGAATGACCTAAAGGCCGACCGACGTTGTGGTTTACTAACAAGGCCGTTCGGGGGAGCATATGGTCGATAGTGGCTGCTTTGCTTTCCACCTACTCCTTACATCCAACGGCTTCCCCCTAAAATAAATGTGACTCAACTAGATTTCGTGCGTACGACGTGCGCTCCGAGACTTGTTGCAGAAAGAAAGCTAGGGGGATGGACTCATGATGACAGATATAAAGCGGTAACACATAGGATAAATACTATAAACAAAGAGCACGAAAACGCACAAAAGTGAAAACAATAACAAAACAATAATAAAAAACAATGCTTATACACTCGTAATGCCAAACAAAGCCGATACGACTTAAAAATATGCTCGAATTCTGAAAATTCCCCAGCAGAGTCGCCAGAGCTGTCACACCCCCTTTTTACGTGTACTCCAAAAAATGGATACATTTTTAAATTTCGAAAGGGTTTTATTATTTAAGTGACAAGAAATGAAAATTTGTTTCGGAAAAGGATTATTTGCATTTTTATTCAGAGTCGCCACTTGACATAATCCGGTGTGCCAAGTCACCTTTGAAAAATTCTTTTCGAAACCATTTGACTCTTAAACCGATTTGCGAACAAAGATTCCGACTAAGGAATTCTGTTGACCGAGGGGAAGGTGTTAGGTACCCCTCGATCCCGTGGTTCGACCATGGTCGCTTGGTGGAGTGTATCGACTATTTTGGCATTATGAAATGTATAAACCACACAAAAGAGTACAAAATAATCAAACAATAAACAAAACAAAATAGTCCAAAATGTAAAAGTCCAGTCCAATTATACAGTCCGAAAAATAGAAAAAAAATATAAAAATATAAATCCTAGTCTATACTAAATCTAGACTAAGCTCCAATGCCTTACCCGACGCCGCGGGCCTTCATCACGATTATTTTCTGCCAACATGATACGTCGGGGCATTCCCCGGTGAAATCAATACAGGTACTTCGGGGCATTTCCCGGTCAAATTACAGCATTGAATTAAATGCGATAAAACAAAACCATTCCGACACATATTTCAAACATGTCATCAATCTGCCATACCTAAATTTGCCTACCCGAACCTACCATTTTCTTATCCGTTCTCGACTAAAGACATAATCCTACCACGATTCATACCAACAATAAATCGAATTAAACCGAATCTATCCTTTTGTTAATTTTTCCAATTCCATCCCCCGACTTTCTTTTTGTCCATCCATTAGAACATGATCAAGTTTATGCCTTAATCTACCAAAACCAAACAACCAAGCATCACAATCATAACATCAACATAAACAAAAATTCAACAAAACTATAATCACCATTCTCCATCGCAACCAATCAAAACAAACAAGCACATATATATATATATATATATAAGAGACGAGTTAAGAAATGGACCTCGATAGAACGTTTTGTCGATAATAAGGAAATCCGAAGACCAAAACTCGATCGTAGAACCTCACGACGAACAAACCAAACTCGGTATTAAAATAATAACCGGACAGCTCCAAAACCCGTGAATAAAATTTTACTCTACGAAACCCAACCTCACAATGACGAGATTCGATAAAGTCGACTTGAAACTTACTATCAACGTTGAACCATGAAATAGACGAAACCAAAATCAACCAAAGACAGTAAGAAATTAAAAAAACTAGATCGAGACGGTGAGCTCACGGCGACGGAAAGAACGGCGGCGGCAGATCTAGGCGGTGACGGAGCTAGTGCCGCCGCTGGTCGCTGCCGGAGCTGCTGCTCGTAGAGAAAGAGAGGGGGAGGGAGGGAGTGACGATGACGCTGTTGCCGTCGTCGGAGAGAAAGAGGGAGGAGGTTCGGAGTGACGACGACGCTGTTGTCGTCGTCGGAGAGAGAGGGGGGGTGAGTCGATGGAGAGAGAGAGAGAGGAAGTGATGACACGGTTGTGGGGGTGGTAGTGTCGTGTTGGCCGGAGCTCCGGTCGCCGGCGGCAACGTTAGAGAGAGAGAGAGTAGAGTTTAGAGAGATAGAGTCTTTTGAGAGAGAGAGAGAGCCCAAAAAATATCATTTTTGGTCCTCTTTTTTTTGGTTTACTGTTCATCCTCTATTTTATATGTATGTGTGGGTATATATTGTGTTTTTGGTATTGGGGTAGGGTAGGTGGGGTAGGGTATAGGGTGGTGTGGTTTATTTTGATTGGGTAGGTTGTTAGGATAAGATAGAATTAGTTAGGATAAGATTTGTTATCTTATTATTTATTTATTTTTTGTATTTGGTGCGGGTATAATAACATGGGTGAGGGTACGCGGTAGGATAAAAATAACAATGGGTAAAAATGACATCGGGGAGGGACGAAATTAGGTGTTTACAAACACAATGTGTTGTATTGAGTTTTGATGATGACTTTCATAATATTTAGTGACCAGGTCTGTCTCATGCTTAATTCACGAGCGATGGTATTGAACAGTTGGGCATTGCTGCACACTGTATTATTTTGTTTGGTAGCATGATTGTTGTACGGGTGTGCAGTGAACAACGTCGGGACACCTGGTCCAACAGAAGGCACATTCGTTTTATTCGTCATCATATATAAGTAAAGTTGTGATAAATTGGAAACCTAGTTTTGCACAAAAAGAAATTTCTCAAAAAGACAAAAGTGCCCTCCCAAGAAATAGAAAGTTAGTTTTCTCCAGGGGACCTGATAGCTTTCATATGTTTATTTCTTGAATCTTTGAGTCTTGTTCTACTAAAGTAGTCTACTCCTTCAATTGTGGTGTAGCAATCTTACTTAAATATGCTCAGTGTTGGCTTAGGTAGAGTTACTAAGCTGCAATCATCTACAGTTAGTTGGTCGATACTAGTGTGGCATAGTTGTCATACTTGATTGTAATAGAGGTATTACAAGAGATAGGAGTTAGAGTTAAAACCTTTGAGTTTGCTTGAGTCTGTAATCGCTTTGATGGCTTGATTCTAATGGAGTTTAGTGAAATCATATGAGGACATGGTGTGAGTTTTCCTCCCTTGAGTAAGGATGTTTTCACGTAAAATCTCGTACATTGTTTCATTGTGCAAATTTCTGTTTACTTTGTTTATTTTCATAGTCAAATATTCACTAGAGACTTGGTTCCTTGGTGATGGTGAATTCGTATAATTCAACACAATGAGCAATAAACATAAGACAATAAAATTGTACATAAAAATATTATTGTTCAACTCAATTAAATAGTGACCGCTCATTTAATTATTTAGTCTGGTTTAATATGTCTAATTTAGCTCATTTAAAAGTTGGAATATAGCATTCCAAATTGATCCATAAAATATTTATTGATTTTTTTTTTGTTTTATATGATATATACTGTGATCAGGGGCGAACCTATATTCATTTGTGGGGTGCTCCGGCATTCACTAAACTCGACGCGGAATAGGTAAAATTACATACAAAACATATGAAAACAGGTATATAATATTTAAAAGCACCCACTAAACAAAAGATTGGTTAGGTGCATTGGTGTTAGGTTGACTTTAAGGTCCCAGGTTTAAACCTCAGTGAGGTGTTTTTTTTTTTTTTTTTCAGTTTTTAAATTTTTTAAGCACCCACTACCCTTAAATCCTGAGTCCTTCACTGACTGTGATTATAAAGATCTTACTTAATTGATTTGATTTGATTTCAAAATTTAGAAAAATCAACTTACAGGTTTGATTTTTCTTTGGGAAAACCAACTCAAACTGAATCATAAACACCCCTAATAACAAGACCTATTTTCATATCTTATAAGATTTGGTTTAAAGTGTGAATGTGGGTAAAATTATTTGACTAATTAGGTCACAATATTTTCTCCGTCCATCTTTACTTATCCGTATTATTAAAATTATTTTTATGATCAATAGTATTTGTCTTTTTGAAAAATCAATGAATAATTTATTTATTTGTGTCCATGTTACCTTTAGTTATTAACTATAGTCATCCCCCTATACATTTTCCAAAATATTAAATTTATTATATTCAACGAGTGAAATAGTAAACTCATCCCTTATCATTTACTATTTTTTAAAGGACGTGTCAAGTCAATAATTAACAAGTAAAGATGAACGACGAAAATACTTTGTTAATGCAAATGGATTTTGGTCAATTACAAATTCTATTTGGAATTCAATGAGAATATATCATGATGCTAATTTTCTTGACCAAGTCACTAGACTAGACATTATCTAAAGTTATCTAGTAGTTTCGTTAGATCGTAGATTCAAAATTTAAAGTTTAAGAATTTTGATATTTCCATTCTTACCATCGAACAGGCACCTATTTATGTTACTGATAAAAAGGCTTACACATTTTTTGGCTTACTATGAACCCTCCTAGGTTACGATGATTTTTTATTTCTCCAAACTCATCTTACCGTATTTAAAATAATTTTGAGCATCCCGTTTCACACCACCAAAGATTCTACTTCTGTTAGAAAGTGGAATGAATCATTTTTCTGATTTTTCATGTTGTTTTAAGGCCTCATCGACGAAAGAATAATGATACTTGCTCTCTCTTTCTTTGGCACTTCCCAATCCTAAAAGAATGGAGTTCAAAGTTTATTATATGTATACTTTAGTGAATTTCAAAATACAAATACAAGATTTGATCGAAGCTACTAATCCTACCGACCTCATACCATAAATCTTAAAATTGCCTCTGCTTATAGTGTATTTAGGTTCTCAATGTGCATGCAATGCATGACTACATGAGACATATTATTCCATAGTTGAGGCAATTTATAGAAAAGATTTTTATATTGTATCATTGCTCATCAAAATAATAATCACTAAACAAATATATGTATTCTTTTATCCATTAATGTAAGGATTTTTATATTGTATCATTGCTCATCAAAATAATAATCACTAAACAAATATATGTATTCTTTTATCCATTAATGTCCATATTATATATAGCTAGCATATTTTTATGTATATATAACTAACTGTTGTGATTATTTCTAGGGGAAAGGACGAAAATGACCTGTCGGTCAAATAAATTCCACCAAAAGTAATCTAAGAATTGTAATTCCACCAATTAGCTATTTCGGCTCCTTTTTAATATACCAATTCATTGTTTTCTCTTTTTCTTTTTTCCTTTGTTGGCTGCTCTTCTCACTCTCTCTCGCTATTCTTTTTTAAATTTTAAAAAGATTTTTTTTTATTTTAACAATTAAATATAATTTTATGGAGTTTTTTTCCTCAATAATTTATAGTTAGAACAAAAAAAATTAGTACATTATATTTTTTATTCCTATTATTTATACTTTTAATATAGTACAATTGTTAAAGATATATATTTATATATAATAATGATACAGTTTCTATATATATACATATTCTATGTAATAATTATAGCATTTTTATACACATTCTATACAATTTTTAACAACAATTATTATTTAGATACATATTTTATACGACTATATAGTTTCTACATGCATTCTAAAAATGTATCAATGTAGTAGAAGAGAGTATCAATTGAGTATATGGACACTGCAAGTGTATCAATGTAGTATAAAAGTGTATTAATGTGGTATAAAAGAATATCAATTGGGTATAGGGACTGCATGTGCTTGCATAAAATTTTCTCTCTCTTTTTTTAAAAAGTGTATCAATATAGTATAAAAGTGTATCAATTTGATATAAAAGTGTATCAATTGAATATTGAGACTGCATGTGCCCAATTGAGCCAAATGGCTAAAAAAGGAAATTAATTTTCCCTTATTTCTATCTAGTGGTTAAATGTGAAACTTTAATAAATCCACTGCAAAAAACCATCCCTTCTCTTTATGGGCCTTTGTTGTTTAGACCCATAGGATGAACTGTATAGCACAACCTTAAGAACTTGGACTAAAGCCCAAAAGTATTAGCATCATGGGCCTAAACATCACTGGGTGAAATTTTTTATCTGCTTTGTATTAGTTAATGTATGGAATGCGTCAAGACATGAGTTTGTATGCCATGACACTGAGAGAAATACATAGGAGAATTCCTCGTTTAGGAAGACCTAGTAGCTCAGGATCTCTAAGTTTTATGTCTTGTGCCTTTGATCATATACTTGTCTGCTCAAAGCCCATGCACAAAAAGAAAGAAACTCATAAAATGACTATGCAAATAGAGTTTTTTGCACATTTTTGTTAATCAATGAATGAATTGACTTCGATTTAATTTTTCAAGGAGAAAAATAGAGCATTTCATTAATTAAATACGAAGATGAAGACTTGCACACATCATCATGCTGCACGGAGTTACACATAACAGAGTGTGTAGTATTAAGTTTTGGATGATGACTTTCATAATATTTTGGGACCAGGTCTGTCACATGCTTAATTCACGAGTGATGGTATTGGATAGTTGTCCATTATTTCATGTTGTACTATTTTGTTTGGTAGCATGATTATTGTAAAGATGTACAACAAAAAATGCAGGGAAACCTGGTTCAATAGAAGACAGATTCGTTTTGTCCCTCATCATATATAAGCAAAGTTGTGACAAATTGGAAACCTAATTTTGCACAAAAAGAAATTTCTCAGAAAGGAAAAAGTGCGCTCTCAAGAAATAGAAAGTCAGTATTCTCTAGGGACCTGATAGCTTTCATCTTTTTATTTCTTGATTCTTTGAGTCTTGTTCTAATAAAGTTGTCTACTCCTTCGATTGTGGTGTAGCAATCTTACTTAAATATGCTCAGTGTTGGCTTAGCTAGAGTTACATAGCTGCAATGTTAGAGTGCGTACCCTACTGATTTTAGTGTTTTACTCTAATAGTTTCCTATCAGTGGAACAAGTGAGCTAACGTGGTTCACGTAAGTAAATACGAAGACAATATTTTTACGTGAAAAACACCCGGCTCAAGAAAGGTGTAAAAAACCACGACTTGTACCTCTACGGGATTTAACCCCAACTACACTAAAACTCTTGAGCTTCAATCAATAAACAAATTACAAGACTTCATGTAAACTAGGAATTAAACTTCTAACTCCTTTTCTAAAATAACACAAATCTTTCCAAGATACGTGTTCTCAAGTCTTCGAGTTCCCTAACTTGAAGACACAATTCCTAACTCAGTTTATATTTCACTAAGACTCATTACAACTCAAAGAACCAACCAATTACACAAAGTCTTCGACTTTCTAAGTAAAGGACCAGGTTCTTCTTCAAGCTAGTGAACTGATTTGTTGATTGATGCTTTTCTAGTTAGTGCATAAGTGAAACACTTGAATATCGTTTCTTCTATTTAAGCCAACTCCTGATTTGAGTTCTTTAGATGATGTGCTCTTCTGTCTTCAATAGGACTCTATCAGATAGTTTTACTCCTTGTTGCATTATGTCTCCTTGATCGAGTAGGACTCTTACATTTTCTCAATCTTTAAGTGTTTGTGTTTATCTACCTTTCAACCTTTTTACTGCATGTGATAAGTGTTGAGAGTATATCTTGCTTATCCACTCCTGACTTTACGTATTGTTGATCTATCAGTAACCTTGCCCGTGACTATTCTTTCTGCACTTGTGTGGACCAGCTTGCATAACATGTTTCATTCATATGTCCATCATCAAAACTTTAGTTTCCTAACAAATTTTCCCTTTTTGATGATGAAAAACTTAAGCAACACAACATCCATCACAAAATCCTGACATTCTCAATAAAGAAATTAGACAAAGGAACACAGAATAAAATAGGTTAGTCAATTGAGTTATAAGCATTGCACAATCTATTCTTCCCTATTTTGACATCATTGAAAAGCTGGGCCCAAAAAGTGAAAATATTTAATAATCCATGGCGGCTAGGGCTATCACTAAAACAAGCAAAATTCAGAGCAAATAACACTTATGCATTACGAAGAATAGGAGCAGAACACAATTAAGCAAGTAAGTCCATTTCATTTAAAAGCAAGATATAATTAAAATTACCCAAAAACTACAAAATATATAACAGGCTATCTAGTGAAGGAAATACAGGAGATAATCCTAAGGTACTACGATGGGAACTAAGTAGAGGAGGAGGGAATAAGGGTGGTCAATTTTCGAACAATCTCAGCATTTTTGGTGCATTCACGTTCCATAGTCTCCTTAAGAGAGGCAATTTGAGCAAAAAGTTCTATCTTCTCAGCATCATGAGCAACCTGAGTAGTATCCAACTTGGATTGAATTGCGTCCAATTCTGCAGTCTTAGCAGCAAGAGCATTTCGCAACTGTTGCACTAGGTTATCAGCACTTCTAATGGAAACGGGTAACTCCATATGGTTCACAGTCCCAATGACATCCTTAGTGGTTTGCAGATACCACACTTGAACAGATATAGTGAAGTCCTAAAAAATGGGAGTGAACCAGAATTCATATGGCAAGGCATGGCCATTCACATCTTGAAGTATGACCTTTTGCATGCGCTAAATCATAATTCGAGGCAGGTCAATACTCACTTCAGAGTCAAGCAATTCCATAAGAGTGAGGTCAAGAAAATTTGCTACAGTCCTTCTTTTTTGTCGAGGAAAAAAAATCTTATGGACAACCTTAAAATAAAACTGATGGGGTGGGGACATCTCACGCTTAAGAACTCTACAATGATTTGGAAAAAAGAGGATTTCTAGAAAATTTTTGTAATATATCAAAGGAAGATGCCACATTATCAAGTGGAGGCCATGTGACCTTGACATAATGACCCCAATCCCCAATTGGAAAGTGCAAGATTCGAGAAAGGTCAGCAACAACAAAATTAATAGTAATCCCTCGAACAGTGGTAGAAAATATTTCCCCAAGAGCTACTTCTTTTGTATAGAACTCATAAACTTTATTTTTTTTCAAACTTATGTTGGCGATCACCTTGAAGAACCAAGTGTGACCACCCCTGAACCTCCAACTTTGAGACCAAGACATCCATTTCAGGGCCCCCAAAATCAGCCACAACACGACCTCTAGCTAACTTACATTTTTGAAAATGGATAATATGAGCTGACTGAGAGGCTTTGTAAGTAGGAGTATCCTCATCAATCTCAAAATCAAGATCTAATTCAGTAGAGGGAGCAGGGAGAGCTTCAAAAAGTGACTCAGATTTAGATGAATCAGAGGAAACATATATCTCAACCTGTTTCTTTGAACGTGAAGAGGCTCTTGTAGCAGTGGACTTGGAAGAGGATGAAGGCTTTGAAGTAGAGATTGATTTTAGCTTAGATAAAGGCATACAAAAAATGAAGGGTTTAGGAATCATATGTTTAACATTCTTATTTTTATGTACTAAATGAAGAAGTATATCTAGAGATGGGGAAGGAGGAGGAGGAGGAGAACCAGATGTAGCAATATGTTTCCGTTTTCTTGCTTGAAGGGCTTTAGCCAAGGAAGCTTCCTCCCGTTGTTTTTTTCCATGAGTGTGAAGAGTTTTGGGAACGGATAAAGAGGGATTAGGATCAATAGGAGTATGATATTCAACAACAATGGGAGAGGGGGAATGCTTGCTTTTCGAGTGAGATCTAGGTTTTCTTGAAATCAAACTTGCAATTGGAATATCATTTGGATCAAAAATTTGGAGAGGGATAAGAGATAATGAAATGAGTGTAGGAATGGATTGAGAACTAGAAGAAAATTGAGAAAAAGGATTTTTGATATTTTTGAATACAGCGAAATAGGATAATTTTTTTTTAATGGCGGGGGGAATGGGAGGAATTTCATTGGCAGTAGGGTGGAGGATGATTTCAGTAGAAGGTGAGGTAGTGGAGTCATGAAGGTTTGAGAATTCAGAAGATTATGCCATGGTTGAGAGGAAACTTAAAGGTCTGATTTTTGTGTCGTGGAGAGAATGAGTGATGAAGGAGAAAAGGGAAACGTATTTAAGGTGGAGAAAAAGAAGTTAAACCATGGATGTACTGTATTTGGTTAAGGAAATATAATGATGAAGATGTTCAGTAATGATGGAAAAACGGTGGCAGATTTTTGAAAAAGAAGGATTTTTGGATTTTTGTCGGTTTAGGGAGTAACAAGGGACTATGTAGCAAACCTATTTTTCTTTATGCAATTATAGGTAAAATGTAATCGTACCTTAACTTTGAGGACAAAATGGACAAAATTGCCTGAGTGTTCCAGCATCTCTGCAAAACCAATACATGAGTGAGTCAATTTACTCTAAAATCTTGAAATTAGGACACAATTAAATGTGTAAGACTGGATTAATCAAAAAACACTTAAGAGCACATTGTCTTTTCTAATCAATCATTGAGGGAGATTTATGCAATTTTAATCATCCCCAAGACTAACCTATTTTTTTCTAATTGTTCTCTGCCTTATGCGTTAGTGAATATATCAACAATTTGTTCTTCAGTAGAGCATAACCTGTTTTATATAAGACCCTTTTCAACATTATCTCTAAGAAAGTGATGTCTAATATCAATATATTTTGTTCTTTTATGTTAAACATGATTTTTAGAAATATTAATAGCACTTTTATTGTAAAAAAAAACAAGAACACATCCAACATCCACACCAAAGTCCATGAGTTGTTGTTTAATCCATAACAATTGAGCACAACAATATCCTGCAACAACATATTCAGCCTCAGCAGTAGACAGAGCTACTGAGTTTTATTTCTTAGTGGACCAGGTAATTAAACATGATCCAAGGAAGTGCGCCATGCCTATGGTTCTCTTCCTGTCCACCAAATATCTTGCATAGTCAGCATCAGAGTATCCTACCAAATTAAAATTACTACCTTTTTGATACCATAGACCAAGATTACTAGTTCCTTTAAGATATCTAAAGATTCTCTTCACAAATTTTAAATGACATTCTTTAGGATTTGCTTGAAATCTTGCACATAGTCCCACACTGAACACAATATCAGTTCTACTTGCTATGATATACAGTAATGATCCTATCATTCCTCTGTATAGCTTTTGCTCCACATCAGGACCTGTTTCATCCATGTCTAGCTTGGTGGCAGTGGCTATTGGTGTGCTGATCGTGTTAGCTTTCTCTATGGAAAATCTTTTAAGAAGTTCCTTGACATACTTCCGTTGATGTATCATGATTCCAGAGGCTATTTTCTTGATTTGAAATCCCAAGAAAAAGTTTAGCTCACCTATCAAACTTATTTCAAATTCACAGCTCATGAGTTTTGCAAGGTCATAAGTCATACTCATGTTTGTGGAGCCAAAAATGATATCATTTACATAAACCTGCACCACCAACAAATCTTTTTCATTAGTTTTCAAGAAAAGAGTGTTGTCAATCTTACCTCTAGTATAACTATGCTCCAGATGAAATTTTGACAATCTTTCATACCAAGCTCTGGGAGCTTTATTTAGAACATACAAGGCTTTGTCAAGCTTATATACATGATCTGGGAACTCCTTACTCTCAAATACCGGAGGTTGTTTGACATACACCTCCTCTTTGAGAATGTCATTCAAGAATGCACTCTTAACATCCATTTGATAAAAATGAAATCTATATAAGCAGCAAAAGCTACAAGTAGCCTAATTGCTTCAATTCTAGCTACAGGAGCAAAAGTTTGATAAAAATCTGTGCTTTCTTCTTGATTGTATCCTTAGACCACCTATCTTGCCTTGTTTCTTATAATTATTTCATGCTCATCAAACTTATTTCTATACACCCACTTAGTCCCAATCACTATTTTGTCTTTTAGGAGAGGAACTAAGTGTCAAAATTTGCTTCTCTCATACTGATTTAATTTCTCTTGCATGGCTATGATCCAGTTAGCATCAAGAAGTACCTCATTCACCTTCTTTGGTTTAATTTCTGATAGAAATGCCTTGAAAGAACACATGCTCCTCAACCCTGACCTTGTAGTGATCCCAAAAGTGAGACCAGTGAGCATATTTTCAATAGGATGAGATCTTTGATACTTGTATCCTTTTTGAATCTATTCGAGTAAAGTACTAGAATTACTGTGATTATTCTGATTTAGGATGGTTGGTGGTTCAGTTCCCCCTGTCAGTGTGCCTCCTGGATCAGTCCCCCCTGTCAGTGTGCCTCCAGATTTTACACCTTCTACTGATGGACCATGTTGAACAACTTGTTCCTCTGAATCATTTCCTTCCTGCATGTTAGTCTTAGCACAAGATACATCAAATACTACATGCATACTTTCTTCAACACAATTAGTTCTGTTGTTTAACACCCTATATGCCTTGTTATAATGTGAATATCCTCGGAAGATTCCCTTATCACTTTTAGCATCAAACTTTCCCAATTGATTTTTCCCATTATTTTGAATGAAACATTTACAACCAAATGTTCTAAAATGAGAAATATTAGGTTTTTTTCCTTTAAGTAATTCATAGGGAGTCTTTTCTAAAATTGGTCTGATCATGCATCCATTTGTGATATATGCAGCAGTACTGATTGCCTCAGCCTACAGTTTTTTAGCAAGGTTTCATTCCAGCATCATTGTTCTAGCCATATCTTCCAAGGTCCTATTTTTTCTTTCTACTACTCCATTTTGTTAAGGTGTTCTGGGAGCAGAGAAATTGTGATCTATACCATTTGAAGAACATAATTCTAATAACTTTACATTTTCAATTTTTGTACCATGATCAGATCTCATAGAAATTAGAGAAGTGTCCAGTTTCTTTTCAATTTTCTTGATGAATATAGTAAAGACATCACAAACATCTTTGAAAGCTAGAAACAATGTCTGGGTAAATCTGAAAAAATCACCAATAATCACAAAAACATACCTTTTTCCACCTCTGCTTTGAAGTCTTATTGGTCCACACAGATCCATATAGATCAAGTCAAGGCATTTGGTTGTACTGACATGGTTTTTTCATTTAAAAGAAGATTTTACCTCCCCCTTCCCCCCTACACAGGCACTACATACCTTTTCTTTCTTGAACTTGGTTTTGGGCAAACCCAAAACCATATCTGTAGAATAAAGTATGTTTAATTATTTTATACTTGCATGTCCTAGTCTTCTGTGCCAAAGAAGGGGATCATTTTTCATAGAACTTAGGCAGGTCATCTCTGTTTCTGGCATCACCATTATGTTAGCTTTGTACACATTCTTGTATCTTCTTGTAGTGAGCCCAATCTTGTTGGTGTCCATCCTTTTGACTTTGACTCCTGTAGAAGTAAAAACAACTTTATCACACAGTTGTGATATGCTGAACAGGTTATGCTTTAACCCTTCCACAAGGTAGACATCCTCTAATTCTCTTGATTCAGATGTCCTAATTTTACTAACTCTAGTAATGATTCCTTTTATGCCATCACCAAAATAAAATCCTCCTCTATTTACTTTAGAGAGTGAAAAAAACTTTTTCTTATCACCAGTCATGTGTCTTGAGCAAGCACTGTCTAGATACCAATGCTTTTTTGCCTCATTTCACCTTCTCCTGCAAGAAATCAATTGTTAGATTTAGGAACCCAGACAATCTTGGGTCCTGTTTTATGAGTAAGTGAATGAATTAAATTTCTTCTAGTCCATGCAGGCAACAGGTAATGTGACCTGTTTCTCTGACCAGTATTAGTTCCTTTTTTCTTGGTCTAAGAGAATTTATTTGCTAGGTTTTGACAGCTAAATTTGCTTTTGGCAGCCACAGGACATTCGTTGGTTGGATGTCCAAGATTACCACAAATATAATATAAGTCTTGAGGATCATTAAGACTTCTGTGAAAATCTAAACTTTCTTTTTCACTATGATTCCTTTCACTCAACTTGTGATCAATTCTTGAAGAATTTGCCCACCTGTTTGCTCTTTCAAGATCAAGTTTCAGTTTAGAGAATTCTTGACTCGGTTTATTTACCATGTCTGTTTCATCATTACATTCTTGTTTGTACTTAACTAATTCAAGTTCAACATTTTCTTGTTCCTTACTTATGACTTTTTTTTCATTTTCAGTGAGTGTTAATTTCAGTACTTTAGACTTAAGATCATTATTTGAAGAATCAAGTTGTGCAACCCATTTCTTGAGAATGCAATTTTCTTCCTCAACAGTGTTTTTGCAAGCTTTTAAATCAATGAGGTAAAATTTTAGACTTGCAAAACTATTGAACAACTCATCCCTATCAAAAGTTAATTCTTGAAAATCATCAATTAGAGCACTCATCAAGGAAATAAGTTTTGTTTTATAAAACAAATACAATTTTTCTTTAAGTTCGAGTATACTTACCTTAGAAGCATCATCTTCTTCCTCTAAGTCTGAATCTCCAATATCCATGAATGTTGTTTCATCAATTTGATCTTCATCTGAATTAGATCCCCAGGCTGCTATCATTGCATGTTCTTCCTTATCCTTCCTTTTGTTTTTTTCTTTCAATTCTCTTTCAGCCCTTTCCTTTCTCCATTTTATTTCCCAGACAGGACAATCCCTAATCCGATGATCAGTCTTAAAACACATGTAGTATCCATTTGGATTGCCATTAGAACATTTCTTGCTACCCGTTCTTTTTTTTTTTTTAAAGAATTTGCTGAATTTCTTAGTTATGAAGGAAACTTGTTCCTTGTCAAGTTCAATTTCTTCATTACTGTCTGAAGCCTTCAAAGCCAAGATTTTCTCAGTGGCTGCTTGTTCTTTAGTTCCATCAATTTCTATTTCATAAGTCCTCAGGTTTTCTACTAGTTCATCCAGTGTCATACCTGTGAGATCCTTTATGTAGACACCTAATTTTGTCCCCCTCAAAGTCTGATTTTATCCATTTTATCTCATCTCACCACGTACCCTCACCCATGTGATTATATCCCACAAAAATACAAAAATAACAACTCTTTACAAAATTCCTATGAAATTTTATCTTGTTTTAATCCTATCCTAACCCCCTTTACACCTCATCCTAAGAACCTACCTCACACCACACCCTACCTTACCTTACCCCTACCCCTCATATTTTATTCCATTTGATTAACAAATTAAAAGGGGACAAAAAAAGAAGGGGCCCACGGAGAATCTCCATTTTTACAAAAGCACAATACATATATACACATTCACCACCACTAACAAAAAAAAGGCATATATACACCAAAAGGGAGGACCTCCATAGCTGGCTCCCTTTTTCTTCTTCTTGGGGATTTCACCAAAAACTCATGCACAACACACACACACTCCATTTGTCTTTTCTTCATGTTATACGCACACACGCTAAAAAATTGAGAGAAAAGGGAATAGAGAAAGAGAGTAACGAGAGAGAGGGACAAAGATAGAAACGGTTAAGAAATATCGGAGAGCACTGTTCCGGCGAGTGTTGTCTCACCGAAAAACTCAGCTAAACTCGCTAGAAAATGCCCTCTCCATCGTAACGTCAATAGTTTCATCGCTTCGCAGTTCCAGTGAAACAGAACAGTTCATCCATCGCTGGAGACGGCATATTCTCGCCGAAAATAGTAAATCAGAGATCAAACTCACAAAACCCGAGCTGTTTCAGTCTATTCCGACCAAACTCCATCCGACAACGATCAAAAATCAAAACAGGTTAGTTGGTTCGTTCGGGTTAATTCGGATTTTTGTTGGGTTTATTCAAGTTGTGGGTTCGACGTTGAGGTTCCAGTTGGGTCGAGGTTCCGTTGCTTCGTGAATTCCAATTCATCACTGATTTTAGAATAAAAATGAACTATTGAGGTCCAATTCTACCTCTTTTATCTCTCCTTTTCGTGAATATTTTTGAATGGTGTGATTTTTGGTTGAATTTGATTGAGATGATTTTACTCGTCGTTATTTCATTGTTAATTTTGGTGTGAAGTATGTCAATCACGTAACTGATTTAGGGTTAAGTTGGATTTTGGGGAAAAAGATCAAAAATTATTAATGGTTTATGATGGTTTAGTGACTATTGCTTGATTCGAAATAAACGTCGACTTTGTTAAGTTTGATAGTATCATGTTTTAGGCCGTGAATCGTTAGGCAAATGATAGGGGTAGGTAAAACTAAGGAATTGTGAAATTAGTGAAATGTTTGAGATATGTGTTGAATGGATTTATTTTATCGCAAATTGAAAAAAATATACTTATCTGGCCGGGGAATGCCCCGAGGTATCTGTATCGCTTTATTCGGGGAATGCCCCGAGAAAGTTGTACTTGAAGATGGCACACGATCAAGACCTGGAACATCTGGTGGAGCAAAGCATCAAAGTATAGTTTAGTATTAGCGTAGATTAGAATAGGATTTATTTTTTGCATCTTTTATTTTTGGACTGTATAATTGGACTGAACACTATTTTGAATTTATTTTGTTTCGTGTGTTTGATTGATTGTTTTATGTGGTATATACAATTGTAATGTCAAAATTAGCCGATACACTTCGCCAAGCGACCGTGGTGGAACCACGGGATCAAGGGGTGCCTAACACCTTCACCTCGGTCAACAAAATTTCTTAACTGAAATCTTTGTTCGCAAACCAGTTTAAAGAGTCAAAAACAGTTTTGAAAAAGGATTGCATCAAAGCATAGTTTAGTATTAGCGTAGGTTAGAATATGATTTATTTTTCGTATCTTTTATTTTTGAACTGTATAATTGGACTGAGCACTATTTTGAATTTGTTTTGTTTCGTGTGTTTGATTGATTGTTTTATGTGGTATATACATTTGTAATGTCAAAATTATCCGATACGCTTCACCAAGCGACCGTGGTCGAACCACGGGATCGAGGGGTGCCTAACACCTTCCCCTCGGTCAACAGAATTTCTTAACCGGAATCTTTGTTCGCAAACCAGTTTAAAGAGTCAAAAACAGTTTTAAAAAAGGATTTCCAAAGGTGACTTGGCACACTTGATTATGCCAAGTGGCGACTCTGAGTTTAAATGTCAATAATCCTTTTTGAAACAAAATTTTTCACCTTTTGTCACATAATAATAAAAATCCTTTCGAAATCTTAAATCTAATCTTTTTTGTTTAAAAAAAGGGGTGTGACACTTCGCTTCCCTAATAGCAATCACTTTAACACTCCATTTTAATTTTGGTAGTAGCCTCAACACCTTTTCAACTTCTTCCTCAACAGTGACGACTTTTCCCAAGGAGGTCAATTTATTTGTCAAGGCAGTAAGCCTTGTCATCATTTCATGCAAGGATTCATTCTCCTTCATCTTAAAGGCTTCATATTCAGTAAAAAAAAAGCAATCCTGAATTTTCTTACCTGAGAGGTACCCTTGTGTGCATTAACCAGAGCATCTCAAATTTGCTTAGTCGTGGTACAGTTTGACACTCTGGTGTACTCAGCTGGTCCTAGTCCACAGACTAAGATGTTCTGAGTCTTAGCATTTTTTTTAATGCCACTAAGTCATCAACAGTTAATTCACTTCTTACCTTCTTGACTTGTTCACCATCAACCAACTTCATTGGAATAGTAGGACCATCAGTGATCCTATTCCATAATTCATAGTCTTTCCCTTGAATGAACAGTTTCATTCTGACTTTCTACCAGATAAAGTGAGAACCATTAAAGAGCGGAGGTCTAGTAGTTGACTGACCTTCACTGTGACCAGTAGGAGGTGCGGAATTCATCATAGTGGTTTTTTCTTAGGTGCTAACCTTCTTTAAGACAACCTGGCTTTGATACCACTTGTTAGAGTGTGTACCCTACTGATTTTAGTATTTTACTCTAATAGTTTTCTATCAGTGAAATAAGTGAGCTAACGTAGTTCACGTAAGAAAAATATGAAGAAAATATTTTTACGTGGAAAACACCCGGCTCAAGAAAAGTATAAAAAAACATGACCTGTACCTCTACAGAATTTAACCCCAACTTCACTAAAACTCTTGAGCCTCAATCGATCAACAAATTACAAGACTTCATGTAAACTAGAAATTAAACTTCTAACTCCTATTCCTACAATAACACAAATCTTTCTAAGATAAGTGTTCCCAAGTCTTCGAGTTCCCTAAATTGAAGATACAATTCCTAACTCAATTTATATTTCACTGAGACTAGAACTAAGATTCATTACAACTCAAAGAACCAACCAATTACACAAAGTCTACGACTTGCTATGTAAAGGACCAGGTTCTTCTTCAAGCTAGTGAACTGATTTGCTGATTGATGCTTTTCTTGTTAGTGCATAAGTGAAATACTTGGATGTCGTTTCTTCTATCTATGCCAACTCCTAATTTGAGTTCTTTAGACGATGTGCTCTTCTTTCTTCAATAGGACTCTATCAGGTAGTTTCACTTCTTGTTGCATTATGTCCCCTTGATCGAGTAGGACTCTTACATTTGCTCAATCTTTAAGTATTTGTGTTTATCTACCTTTCAATCTCTTTGCTGCATGTGATAAGTGTTGCGAGCATATCTTGCTTATCCACTCCTGACTTTACTCATTGTTGACCTATAGTAGCCTTTTCCGTGACTATTATTTCCACACTTATGTGGACTAGCTTGCACAACATGTTTCATTCATATGTCCATCATCAAAACTTCAGTTTCCTAACAAGCAATCGACTAGAGTTAGTTGGTTGGTAGTGGTGTGGCAAAGTTATCATACTTGATTGTAATAGAGGTATTAGTAGAGATAGGATTTAGAGATAAATCCTTTGAGTTTGCTTGAGTCTGTAATCGCTTTGGTGGCTTGATTCTAGTGGAGTTTGGTGAAATCATATGAGGACATGTCATGATTTTTCCTCCCTTGAGTAAGGAGGTTTTCACGTAAAATATCGTGCGTTGTTTCATTCTGTAAATTTTTGTTTACTTTGTTTATTTCCGTAGTCATAAAATTCACTAAAGATCTGATCTCTTGTTGGTGGTGGATTTATATAATTCAACATAATTGACGATGAACATAAGACACTAAAATTAGCTCATAAAAATATGATTATTTAACTCGATTAAATTGTGACGGCTCATTTATTTATGAAAAAATTACATAAACTAGCAACTTCAAGACAATAATTACAAATAATAGCAATAGTTTCTCAAAATTACAACTATTAGCAAAAGTAGCAATATTTTACCTTTTTAATTAACTGACGCATGACATCCACTCTCTTTTTTTCACTATTTTCTTTTCATGCCTCTTTATCTTCTGTTTACCTATTTTCACGCACAAACAAAGATTCAATTCCCTCCAATATCTCCTTCGGCTATTTTTTTTTCAAAATCCAGAAATTTCTCCCTAAATCTTGATAAACCTTGTTTCCACCTTTTATGGTAAGTGATTTTTCAGTTAATGCATGTTAAATTTTTCTAATGACTTCTTCTTTTTCTTATTCATCACTATTTTTTCCATATAATTGTGTGTGTTTAATTTGTTTTTTTTTTAGGTTTAATTTCGTGTGTTGATTTTTTTCTTGTTTACCGCTATAATATCAAAGCATGCAAATTGTTCTATGAATTTTGATGAAATACCATCTTTTAACCTAGGTTTAATCCAAGATGAAAACATTAACTTTGTTCGTGTAATAATCAGCCAAAGGAAAGTCTTAACTTACAAGAGTTGAGATCGAAGAAGCGAAATGATCCCCAAAAGTCTGCTGAAATAATGAAACGGAAAGCAGTGAGGGAATCTTTATCCCTCAAATCTAAAAAAAATAAAAAAACAGCAAAAAAGAGAAAGCCAGATGAAAAATCTCATTCAAGCCCGGTTTCATCTGATTTTGAATCGTCATCTGAAGAAGAGAAAGTTGAGGAGGTATTGTTGCATTTGTAAAATTTTGTAGTTATGTACAATATGTTAATATATGTATTTTATTTATGCAATTAATAAGTTGTGTGTTTATTTTAGCTTTCAGTCAAGTTATGAAATTTGTAATTCCCAATGTGAAGATCTATATATGTTATGTTATAGATATGTAATTCTGAAATTTATGGGATTTGTTACTTATAAGTTTTAGAGTTGTATTTATTCTGTATTAGATATTTAAGATATGTATTTTTGTATTTAACTCTTATGTAACATATTGTATTTGATAATGTTAATATTTGTATTTATATATATTTTCATTAGATAATTTGTATTTTTGTATTTAAGTCTTTTGTAACATATTGTATTTGATAATGTTAAGATTTGTATTTGTATATGTTTTGATTAGATAATTTATATTTTTATATTTAAGTCTTGTGTAAAATATTGTATTTGATAATGTTAAGATTTGTATTTGTATATATTTTTATTAGATAATTTGTATTTGTATTTGTATATGTATTTTTCATTTGTTGTGATCATCTATCGAATATATATGTATTTTGTATGTTAGGAATTACATGAAATGTATTTATTACTGGATAGTTATGTATTTTGTATTTTGTTATTGATAAAATTTGTATTTTATGATCACTTATTTTTTTATTTTTTTTGATATGATCATAATGTATGTATTTTGATGATTGTTATCTTATATTTCTAGCAATGATGTATTCATATAATACATATGCTAATTTTTTATTTTTATGTTGTAATCCAACTTTGAAGATGTATTTGTATAAATACATATGTGGCCTTTTTAGACATATAATTGTATTTTTATTTTTTTATAGGTTTTGCGCGATAAAATATATATGACAAGAGTATTGCCTAAATTTACACCACATATCGGTTGTCATACGGTCAATGACATTGAAGACCTATTAAGGCAATGCTAACGAAGAATCAATTCAAGAAGTTTTGTACTGATAGTATTTTTGGTGTTTTCATGAAGAAAAAGAATTGTGTTGTGCAAGCGCAATTAGGGAGATGCATTATGTCACTGGAGACTACAGAAAGTTCAACAAGTGACATAGTAATTCGTGTAAGGGGCACAACTCTGCATTTTAGTCTTAGAGAATTTGTTGTAGTAACTGATTTTAATTGTCATTCAAACAGGGATGATTTTTGGTTTGATGAAGATGTTCCAAACAAAATTATTGATCAGTATTTTGATGGTTCCAGATTTATTCAGAAGAAAAAATTATTTGCTGCTGTTACTGATAAAATATGGGGGAACGAGAATGATGAAGATGCATTCAAATTTGCTAATTTATATTTTATTCATGGATTTTTGCTTTCGTATGTTGATACTGTCATTATTCCACGCCTCCATTTTGATCTGGTCGAGAGTGATCGTTACAGAGACTATCCTTGGGGATTGGTTGCATATTAAGAATTAGCTAAAAGTTTGAATAAAAAGTTGAAACCCACAGGAAAGTTTTACATGCTTCGTGGAATGCCACTTGCCATCCAGATTTGATTGTACGAGTGTTGTTCTGCTGTCCCTCGTACTGTTGCTTCCAAGGTGGATTCTCAAATACCACGTCTTCTAAATTGGAAGACAAATGCTATTCGCCCACGATATGAATCATTGATGAAAAGTTTGTTTAATGATTCAAGTGATAAGGTTAGTTTCCTGAAAATATACTGTTTTATGTGATATTTTGATTATGTTGTAAATACATTTACTGTAGTCATATATGTTAATTTACAAAAAAATAGTGGGTGAATGATTTACATTACTGTCAAGGTTAATTGGTTATCATGTATGTTGTAGGTTGTTTTCAAGAATATTGAGCCGACACGAAAGGAGATTTCAACCTTTCAGATACCAAAGAAGGTTTTTCATAGAGGTGGAAGTCATAAAGAAGATTATGTTGATTTTGATGATGATTTTCAGGATCCTCCACTTAAACACCAACTTTCAATCAATAAAAAAAAAATATTAGGGCGATTCGTCAAATTCACCTGCCAAGAAAAAGTTGAAGAATCAATCAAAAGGTGTAGATTAGCATACAACAAAAAGGACTCCTCCAAGTTGTGTTGTGAAGATGCCTTCTGTGAAGACACTAATTTTCAAGGCGATTCAATTAAAACAAATAGTACTTTCAAACAGGAAAGACATTCCGGTTCAGTCGCCTGATATGTATTTTTTCAATCGTGAAGACGAAGATGATGTTCTTTCTAAGAAAGTGTTTGAAAAGTTTCGTGATGAGGTAATTTATGCTTAAGACTTTGATATTTTCATTTCTTTCATATCTGAATTTAATTCTTTGAATTCAGGTTCGCAAAGAGTTTAGTGACATTCAGAATTTAGTAACAACAAGGTGTGATCAAATAATGAATTCAATAAATGAGATGAAGGTACAAAATTTTTAGTTTTATAAAGAATAATTGTTAAGTACAGCTGATTTGTTATATACATATACAACATATGTATTTATGTTTGAATAAATACATATTCAGTATGTATTTATGTTTGAATAAATACATATTCAGTATGTATTTATGTTTGAATAAATACATATTCAATATGTATTTATGTTTGAATAGATACATATTTAATATGTATTTAGGTTTTACTAAATACATATTTAGTATGTATTTACGTTTGAATAAATACATATTTAGTTTGTATTTATGTTTGAATAAATATAGTTGATTTGTTATATACATATAACAAATACAAACATATGTATTTATGTTTGAATAAATACAAATTTAATATGTATTTAGGTTAGAGTAAATACATATTAAGAATGTGTTTATGTTTGGATAAATACATATTTAATCATATGTATTTATATTTTTTCAACGACAAGAAACAAGAAAAAGACAAAGATTGTGACACGGCTCAAATGGAGGAAGATGATAAGAATACATCACCACATCAATAAACTCCAACGACTGTGGAAGGTTTTAATAAGAATCCTAAAGGCATATTGGTAAGTAATTTTGTGTTCATTTAATTTTTTAAATATATTTGATCTGTTAAATAAATATAAAATAAATTTATTATGTATTTGAATAAATACATATGCACTCAGATATACATATGTAGTACAAAACTAATCAAATGTTATATTAATTTTGATCGTCATATGTATTTAATATTTTTTACGCCAATAAACAGGTTAAAGATTATGAATTTGTCAAGCCACAATTCGATGAAGCTGATAAGGATACTTCACCCCATGAGTCCACACCAATTTTACATAATGATTTTGATAAGAGTCCTGAAGGCACGTTGGTGAGTAAATTATTTTCATTCATATGTATATTAGTTTTTAATACTATTGAAATTTCTATTTATATATATGAACTATACATGTCATCATTGTTTATGTTTAGGAACAGGTTATTGAAGAGATCACAAAAAAATAAAGCACCAATTTTATGGAGTTTTATAATGCGGATAATGATGTTGTTTTGGTAATTTGTTGATTCTTATTTTTATGATGTATATTAATATAGGTGAATATTAATATTTTCAATGTTTTATTGTTTCCTTTATTGAAGGACAAAATTGATACCTCCATGCATGAAGCAAGAGATGTCTGTGATTCAACGGTATGATGAATAAATTAATATTATATTTTAATTCCTGAACAAATATTGATGTTATTTAATTGTTTCAACATGTTGAACAGAACCAAAAAATTGTTGATGAAAGTGTGGGTGAAGCACAATTTTCAAATTCACAAAACACATTTTCAGATGAGGTGCTTAGAAGTATCAATCTTGATTTCATACAATAAAATTTGAGAGTTCGAGATGATTCAAAGGTATGCTTAATTCATGCATAATTTGTGTTTACTTTCTTTGTTAATGTATCAACTTTAAAAAATTTGTGTATATTTTAAACAGAACACTGAAACGGCTGCAGAAATAATTGAAATACATCAATGGCTGATTGTGAGAAACCAATTTTGGATGAACAAATTAATTCAGAAGTCCACACCCATAAAGCAGTTTTTGGAGAAGGGAAGTCTCAACCAGATTTACGTGATTCCCAAGTAACAATTCTTGATGAGTTGCTACCCAGTCTTAACGAATATGTGAATCTGTAAAGAAGCATTATTATTCATCCATCTGCAAATAAAGAACAAAATCCTGTGAATGTTTCAAGAATTAAGAGACCATCTAAATTCAAGAAATCACCATTTACTACAAAACTTGGTTCAGTAGAAGGTTTGTGCTTTTAACTTTTTTTTTGTTGTATATACCAAATTTTTTTATTTTATTTATTAATTATTTTTTCCATTTTATTGTAATTATAAAGGAAGCACAAAAGTGCAGATAAAAAAATTTAAACATAGAAATGCAGACAAAAAAGTTCAAACAAAAGCATCCATTTGTATCTCATTCAATTCTTGATATTGAAGACACTAAGGTCACCAATAAGTTCATGAAGTGGCTTTCAGTGGACCTTCTCAAATATCATGCAAAGAAGTGAGTACTTTACAACTTAATTATATTATTCATTTACATTTTTTATTTATTAGTAAGTAGTATATTTAATCAATTAACAGAAGCAACAAAGGGGAACATTATCTGAAAAATAAGTCCAAGATACCAGCTTTGAATTTTGCATTCTATCAGTTGAAGAAAAGAATTGGTTCTACATTATGGGTACTTCTGGACAGTCTTGATCAGATGAGGTGAGTTACAAATTTATATTATAATTACTTATAGTGATTATCTACAATATGTATTTTCTTATATACATATGCAGTATATCATATTTTCAGATACATATGTACATGAGTACATGCATATAGTGGCTTACACATTGAAAATTTAATTTTGGATAGTTGCTTTTACAAATCAGGTTTTATTTGATGCAACAAATTGATGTTTGCCTGTACTATTTGAGAAAGAAATCCAAGTATGAACCAAATAGCTCATATATGTATAGCACAGTTGACTGCAATTTCATGAACATTATAAGAGTTGTGTTAGATGTGTATTCAATTGATGATCAAATGCTTAATGCTGGTGGAAAGGAATACCATTTGAATGAGTACATAAGTGGATTTCGCATGCATGCTGTTGTTCCATGGCATACAGTTGATCATATATTCATTCCTATCAACATAAAGTCCAAGCATCACTGGGTTCTGGCTGTACTTTCTTTCAACAGTAGATGCATATACGTATATGATTCATTGTCATATGCTGGTCATGATTCTGCTGTGCTTGCTGAAGTTGAGAAGTTAGCTAAGGTTATACCTTACTGTCTTTTGGCATGTAAATTCTATGAGAAGAAGGGTATTGATATCGACAATCATCCAAATTACAAATTAAATGATAAACAGGATCTTTTTGATGTTTACATTATGAAAGATTTGCCTCAACAACCATGTGACAACTTGTACGTTATGAATATACATATTATTTATTTATATATATATATATACATATATATATATATATACATATATATATATACATATATATATACATATATATATATATACATATATATATATATATATATATTTTCTTATGTTATACTAATACTTATTAATTTCCATCTATGCAGGAATTGTGGGTTATATATGATTACATATGCTGACTGCCTTACATTTGGTGGAAGTGTTTCAAAAGTTGACTTTGATCCAGATCTTCTCCGCACGACATTCGCTTCATTATTGTGGAATTATGGTACAAAAAACAAGAAGAGAAGGGACAAAGTGATGATGAAGCACCAAGTAGGCCTCGCAGGAAAATTCAGATAACAGAAGTTACTGAAGTACATGATATTTGACTTTTATTTTGAGATGGATGTTTTTGATAACAATAAACATTTTGTTGACGATTTTTTTTTGAATATATTTTAGGTTTCATATGTTAATTCAATCATCAATGGCAATATTTTTCTATGTTTAATTATTGTGATACTTAGTTTTTGTGTTGTTTATATTACAATATTCAGTTTAGTTTACTATTATGCATATATACATAAATAAATATATAATGAAAATGTATTTTAAGCATAGTGAAAATGTATATATGTATTTAACGCATATGTATTTATGTTTTTAATATTCACAGATATGAATTTATGTATTTATTGTAGACACGTAATTTTATCCCTTCCCGATAGCACTTTTTACCCATTTTTACCTTATCCTACCGTATACCCTCACCCATGTAATTACATCCCACAAAAAAAAAAAATACAAAAAAACAACTCTCAACAAAATCCCTAACAAACTTTTATTCTTTTTAACATCCTAACAACCCTTTCAATTAAAATAAGAACCTAACCCTTACCCCTCCAATTAAAAAACAACACCTCACCCTCTCTTTTTCTTGTCCACAAAGAAATATACATGGAGGAAACTTCCAAGAAACAACAACAATAACTAGGAGGGATCACAATTGGAAATCCATGGTAAATAACAGATATATACATATGCACATATCACAAGTGGGACCCTCTTTATTTTTTTTTTCCATTCCATCATCATCAATATAAACATACCCACACAGAAGTTTCCAAAGGAAAAAGATACATACACACGATACAAATACAGGGAAGGGACTTTTCTTTTCTTATTCTTCTATAGGGACCACACTCATGCACAGCAAAAGAGAGAGAGATTAAGAGTGAAAGGAGACGATGGGAGAGAGATAGGGGTAAAGAGATAGAAAGAAAGAGAGAAAAGCAAAAAAAAAAGGGAGAGAAAGAGAGCAAATCGAGAGAAAGAGAGGAAGTCGAGAAAAGAGAGAGAGAGAAAACGGGTTGGCCGGACTGTGGTCGGCGAGTTCTTTACCGGAAATCCACCGAGTCGCTGCCAGGTACTCCGACGACCACTGTTGGGTCGCTACTACGGCGAAACCCATCTGGGAACAACACTTCCAGCTTGACGTCGAGCAGGTACTCCCCGTCCCCGTCCTCGTTTCTAGTTCGAACTCGCCTGAGAACAAACGGAACAGATCGGTGCATCTCGGGTGTTGGAAACGCAAACGGGTAGACAAGGGTCGGGGTTCATTCGTAGTTGAGTCGCGATTCGGGAGGTACGTAGTGGGTTTGCTCAGGCTTATTTAAATCTGTCTATTTGGTCTTCCTATATTCGAGTTGGTTCATTCGTTGTTGAGGCTCGATTCAAGGTTTCGGTGCGGATTTCATCTCGTTTAATCGAATAATACTTGAAAGCGGCATTGAGGTCCAATTCTTTCCTCTCTCTTTTAATTCTTATGAGATTATGGAACGTGATTCGGTATGTGAATTGTTGATGACGTCTGAGTGTTGGTTTGTGAATATTTGCTTGTTTTGATTCGTTGTGGGTCCTCTCAATCATGAATTGTGTGACGAAATAATATCTCATTCGAAAAACGGAATCAGTTATTTGGGGGTTGGAAATTGGAAAATTGATAAAAAGCTAATGTTAATTTACTTTGATTCATTGACGTCGTTGATCGTGATAGTGTCATGATAGGTCGAATTGGATAGGTAAAGAGTAGGTTTGGGTAGGCAAAAGTAGGACTTGCAATCGTTGAATGATAAAAGTGTTTTGTCAAAATGTGTTGATTTATATTTTCGGATTGGAACGTATTCATTTGGCCGGAGAATGCCCCGAAGGATTTGTATTGATTTATCTAGGGAATGCCCCGAAGTAGCATGTACGCAAAGGAGGCTCGTGATCAAGGCCCGGAACGTCGGGTGGAGTTTAGTTTAGGATTAGTTTAGAATAGAATAGGTTTTATATTTCAGCACCTCCTTTATTTTGGATTGTATAATTTGAACTGAACATTATTTTGGTTTGTTTTGAATTTTGTGTGATTTGTTTGTTTGCTTGTTTTGTGTGTTTATGTGGTTTGTACATTTGTAATGTCAAATTAGCCGATATGCTCCACCAAGCGACCGTGGTTGAACCACGGGATCGAGGGGTGCCTAACACCTTCCTCTCGGTCAACAGAATTCCTTAGTCGGAATCTCTGTTCGCGAATTAGTTTTTAGAGTCAAATCGTTTCGAAAAGGATTTTCCAAAGGTGACTTGGCACACCGGATTATGCCAAGTGGCGACTCTGAATAAGAAAAAAAATGTAAATAATTCTTTTTTTTCGAAACAAGTTTTTCATTTTTGTCACCTTAATAATAAAATCCTTTTGAACCTTAGAATTTATCTTTTTGGATGTTGAAAAAGGGGTGCGACATTTATAAAGATATCCATTTGTATATACGTATTTTTGCATAATGTATTTCATGTATTATCATAATATAAAAGGCTATTTATGTATTTTATTAATAAAAAAAATAAAAAAACTTTCCAACAAATTAAGAATAACAACATCAATAACATCATATTTTTTTAATCATAAATAAAGTTTATATATAAATACAGTTAACACATATGTATTTATGTATTTATTCTTCACACATATGTATATACGTATTTACATAGATATCCTTTTGTATATATGTATTTCTGCATAACGTATTTCATGTATTATCATAATATAATTTTTTTTTTATGTATTATATTAATAAAAAAAAACAAAAACTTTCAATCAAATCAAGCATAAAAACTTCAGTAAGATCAAACATTTCTTTAAAAGTAAAAATCAAATATATTTTAATCATAATGAAAATGTATATATGTATTTGTGTTTTTACTCTTCACACATATGTATATATGTATATACATAGATATCCATTTATATATATATATATATATATATATATATATTTCTGCACAATGTATTTCATGTATTATCATAATGTAAAAGTTACTTTATATATTTTATTAATAAAGAAAAAACAAAAACTTTCAATAACATTAAGCATAACAACTTCTATAAGATCAAACATTCTTTTAAAAGAAAAAATCAAATATATTTTATTCAAGAAAAAAACCTTCAATTGTGTATAACTAAATACATCAACCGACTTATCATTTGTTGTATTTCCTACATGAACGCCTATTATGTCCTTTATATCCGCATGAATTACAACAATTTTTACTTTTCTTTTCAAACATATCTCGTCCGGACTTTTCACGATCCTTCTTTGCAGGCCTTCCAAGGGGTCGCTTGTATTTTGGGGGCAGAACTACCTCAACCAAAATTTCATTTGGAATTATCCAGTCGTCTTTGTGTGGTTGTGGATAAACTGGAACATCATATGTTCTCAATACTATTTTTGGCTTGTATAGATCAGAGCCATATAGTCCCTTCTTAAAATTCTTGCTATCAAGAACTGCACAAGCATGAACACATGGTATCTCATCCAACTGAAATGCATTGCAAGAACATTTCTTTTCCTTAAGACAAGCAATAAAATATTTCTCCTTGTCGTGGACTGTATAGATATATTCTGATACAGGTATAACCTGAAATTATTAAACAAAAATAATTATTCAAAAAAAATAATTTGCAAAGTTATATCAGAAACAATTTGGCATATGTATTTGACCATCTCAACATATGTATTTTTCTGCCATTCATATGTATTTTTATTACAGAATATAATTTATTTAATTTCTTATGTTAATATGAAAATATATTCAGAAAACAAATGAAAAAACTAATATATCTATATTTAGTAAGAGTTAAATTTCACCATACCTTCATACCTATTCTCTCCGCTTCATTCTGTTGTAGAATTTCTTGAAACTTACCAATAAGATTTGTTAAAGCATACAACGCCTGCTGTCTGTTTTCACAGTTCCATCTACCAAACATCAATCTAACTTCCTCTAGAAAATCATATATTGGTAGTTCTCTAGCCGATACTAGTGCAACATTAATTGATTCGACAATGTTAGATGTCAAAGTCCATCCCCTATGAACTGATGCATATGATCAAGCCCACTTATCGTATCCCGTCAAATTCAAGTAATTCTTCACTCTAACATCAACTGCCTCCACCTTCTTCATTAAACTGTGAAACTCAGTCTTTGAATATGATTTTGCCATTGTATAGAAGACATCGGATAATGTATTATGTGATTTTCTAAAGTTTTTTTTCACATTTCGCCATAAATGTCACATACATGCATTATGTGGTACATCATTATACACCTCACTTACAACTTTTATGATGCTTGCATTATGATCAGAAACTACACACCTCTCTTCTTTCACCATATGCTTTCTTCAGATTTTCAAAGAACCAAGTTCAAGAAGCATCATTTTCGGAATCAAAAACTCCATAGGCCAAAGGAAATATATGTCCTGCATGTTCAAAAAATTCATATAACCATACATGATTTTTGACAAATCAAATAATGCACATTTATATTATTACTTCATACAGCTGCAAAGATTCTAAACTTCCAGAGGATAACTAAAAACTTCTAAATATGTATATTTTAAATACAATTTGCTTTCAACAATAATAACTGAATCTCAGTACATAAATAATATATATATATATGTAGTTTCTAAATACATACAACTGGACATATATTTGAAATCAAATATATTTATAATTAAATATCTTACCAGCTCCATCCATGGTACATGCAACTACGAAAATTTTATTATACAGTCCTCTTAGATGACTTGCATCAACAACTATGACAGATCTGCAAAGGGCGAATCCTTGAATGAAGGCAGTTAGTGCAATAAATATATACAAAAACTCATTTTCCTCATTCTTTTTCATTCTTATAAGTGAACCGGGATAATTAGTGTTTAACACATGAATGTATGCAGGTAGTTTCCCGTATGATGCTGTTGGTTTCCCTCTTAACTCTTCAAGTGCTTGCTCCTTGGCTCGCCAACACATAATATATGTTAAATCCATACCCATGTCTTCTTTCATATCACTTCTGATTTCAGATGGACTGTATTTCCGTTTGTGGTATTTAAATTTTGGTTTGACTAGACCACTAATCAACTTACTAGTAGCATGCAATTTAGGATAAATATTATCTTTGATCGGAAAGGTATGTTCTGATAAAAATTCTCTGACATTAAACATTTCATATTCACCGATACCATATGCACGAAATAAAAAAGCACAATTAGCGGATCTACACAACAACGTATAACTGCAAAAAATAAATAAATACATATGCTCAAATTCAATTAATCATATGAATAAATAAATAAATAAATAAATAAATGCATAATACACTTATCAGGTTTTACTCGATCTTACAGATAGTGTTCGAAACTTTTCACGAATTGAATAGTCCTTCATAACTGATTTTAATACTCTTTTTGAGATATAAACTTGATCAACCTCAATATGTTTGTGATGTGGGTCGGAGATAATAACTCTACTTGTATCCATTTCAAATACATCCAAACATTCTTCTGACGGAGTACCTATTAACGCTCTTTGAGTACTTGTATTTCCCACGTTACTCGCATTGACAAACATCTTTTGACTTTCTGAATTACACAATGATGAACTGACAATTCTACTAAAATTATCCCTGTCAGAAACACTCACATAGAAAGGCAAATTACTCAAATCCTTCAACTCTTTTTTTTGCATAATATAGACCTTCAAACCTATGTCATTACGTATACGTATTTTCTCCGCACTATCTGTTAATTGATATTCGATTTCAATGCATTTGCACATCAAATCAACATCAACATGAGAAGCAAGTAACGTGTTCAGTTGGTCATATGTAGAGTTTACGCTCAACAATATCGCATCACTCATGTACTCTTTATATTCTTGCTCATAATTCTATCTTCCTGGATGTTTAACAAGAACAACAATGTTTTCCATCTTCAATCTATAGAAAATCACAAAATAGTAAAAACTAAATTAAATATCTAATTCGTAGTATACACAACAACCAATTCGCTAATACAAAACTCCAAAGAGAATTCACACAAAAATAATTTAATCGAAACCAGCTTATCAAAAATTAAAATTCAGATTAAAGTTTTACAATCGCTTCTCAACTTTCAAACTCTATAACAACAACGCCAAATTTGAAATTGTAAAAAAAATGCTTCAACAATATAACAATACCTGTAATTGCACTATTTTTTTTTTTGAATGTGCTTCAGAATGCTAGTCATGAGAAAAAAATTATGTTTAACCAATAGTTCTTTAATTTGAATATGTATTTTGGGTTTTGATTTTAGTTTCAGTTTATGGAAAAAGTTATTTGAATTATTTGTTGTAATTTAACGGTGATGTAAAAAAAGAGTTTTAAAAGGTAAGAGAATCTGTCAATTAATTGTGCCATAAATTATGGAACCGTTTTTTACCATTTTAAACTGAAACTGATTAGCATTATATTAGGAACATAATATTCTGTTGTATATGTATTTAACTAGCAACAGTTTACTCAAATACAAAATACATATTGCTATTTTTTGTAATTTTGAAACTGTTGCTAGAAAAGTTACAATTAAGGCTCTATAGTAGTTATTTATGAAATTTTTCCTTTATTTATTTAGGCTGGTTTAGTATGTCTAATTTTGCTCATTTAAAAGTTGGACTGAAATATAATATTCCAAATTGATCCATAAAAAGTTGATGATTTCCATTTTTGTTTTATATGATATCTAATGTCATTCTAAAAATCTTAATTGATTTGATTTGATTTCAAAATTGAAAAAATCAAATTACAAGTTTGATTTTTTTATGGGGAAATCAATTCAAACCAAATCATAAACCCTCCTAATTACAAGACCTATTTTCACACCTTATAAGATTTGGTTTAAAGTGTGAATGTTGGTAAAAGTATTTGACTAATTAGGTCACAATATTTTCTACGTTCGTCTTTACTTATTTGTGTTATTAAAATTATTTCTATGATCTATAATATTTGTCTTTTTAAAAATTCAATGAATAATTTATTTATTTGTGTCCATGTTACCTTTAGTTATTAACTATAGTCATCCACCCCCTATATATTTTTTAAAGTATTAAATTTATTATATTCAAGGAGTTAAATAGTAAACTCATCCCCATTATTTATTATTTTTTAAAAGACGTACCAAGTCAATAATGAACAAGTAAAGTTAAACGAAGGAAATACTTTGTTATGCAAATGGATTTTGGTCAATTCCAAATTCTATTTGGAATTCAATGAGAATATATCATGATGCTAATTTCTTGACCAAGTCACTAGACTAGACATTATCTCAAGTTATCGAGTAGTTTCGTTAGATCATAGATTCAAAATTTGAAATTTAAGGATTCTAAAATTTTCTTGTTTGCGATCGAACACACACCTATTTATGCTACTGATAAAAAGGCTTACGCACATCTTTTTTGGCTTACTATGAATCCTCCTAGGTACGAGGACTTTCTTTCTCCTAATGCATCTTACCATATCTAAAATGATTTTGAAAATTCCGTTTCACCACACCAAAGATCCTACTTCTATTAGAAAGTGGAATGAATCTTTTTTTCGATTTTTCATGTTGTTTTAAAGCCCAATCGATGAAAGAACAATGATACTTGATCTCTCCTTCTTTGGCACTTCCCAATCCTAAAAAGTGGTGTGCAAAGTTTATTATATGAATACATTTAGTGAATTTTAAAATACAAATATAAGATTTAATCGAAGCTACTAATTCTACCGAACTCATACCATAAATCATAGAATTGCCTCTGCTTATAGTATATTTCACTTAAACCTATGTTCTTAATGTGCATGCAATGCATATGACTAGAGCAGATATAATTCCATAGTCGAGGCTATTTATAAAAAAATAAAATTATACAGTATCATCGCTCATCAAAATAATAATCAGTAAATAATTATATATCCTTTTATCTATTAATGTACATATTATATGTAACTAGTATATATTTTATGTATATATAACTAACTGTTGTGATTATTTCTATCAAGCGGTGTGTAACTTTAATAAATCCCTACTCCAAAAAAGCATGTGAAAGCATCCCTTCTCTTTATGGGCCTTTGTTATTCAGGCCCATAGGATGAATTCAGCCCAACCTTAAGAACTTGAACTGCAGCCCAAGAATATTAGCCTCATGGGCCTAAACATCACTGGCTGAATATATATATATTATTTATGTTGAAATTTATGAACCTTTGATCAGTATCTAATTTTTTTTAGCAAATTTAAAATCTATAAAAATTGGTAAATCACAGTCTGAAATTTTGTAAGTTATAGCAAATATTAAACGATACTTTGTTTGAAAGGTTAAACAATAGACGAGCAAATATTCTCATCACATATAACGTTGCTGAGAAGGATAATTGGAAAAATAATATAAACATGCATCTTAACTTATCATGGTTAAACAAATTTTTATTCTTATAAAGTAATTATAAAAATTCTAATTAGTTATGTATCTTCTTTGGATGTATCGGAAACTAATTATGTATTTCGACAAATTCAAAATCGAAAAAAATTTATCGAGAGTTAATTATGTAATCAGAAAAATGTATCTTCGATGGAAGTATGAGGAGCTAATTATGTATCTCGATAGAACCAAAATTAAATTTTTCAATAATTATATAAAATTTTGAGATTTTCTGTAATTAAGCTCAAAACTTGAGATTTATGTTGTTTGGCCATAATTATTGAGGGTCATATTTTCACAACTTTTACAATTAGGACAAAATCTAAATAGTACCCTTTTGATGTTTGGGCAAATTAGCCCAACACTAGTGAAATTGAGGTGTCAGAAGCCCATGGGCCATGGCCCAATGATAATTGAACATCCCATTTTCAGCTTCTTTTTTGCCTATGGTTGGAAATAAAACAACCAACAACATAAATCTCGACAGTTTAAAATTTAATTACAGAATATTTTGATATGTTACATAATTAATAAAATCTTAGTTTTGAATCTGTCGTGATATATAATGAACGTTTAATACGTCCAAACCAAAATATTTTTTCCTTTGTAATGACACACATTTAGCTCCCGATAAATTTCCTTTCGATTTTGGGTCTATTGAGATCCATAATACATCCAACGAACATACATTTTTCCTTTATAAAGATGCATAATTAGCCCGCGATATTTTTTTTCTCTATTTTAGTTCTGTCGATACACATAATTAACTCTCGATACATCCAACAAATATACATAATTAGTTGAAATTTCTACAATTACTTTGTAAGAGTGAAAATTTATGTAAGTATGATAAATTAAGATGTATGTTTATGTCATTTTTCCTCGAAATTATCCAATTTTATCACTATTTTTATTTATATTTTTTAAAAGTTAAGTAAGTTGTTCAATGTGTTTATTTCTATGGAAGCTCACAAATCAAACACCTAGCTTTGTCCTACTTCACTAATCACTATTAACAGCTTAAAAAAGACAAAAAATATTAATGATTGAATATAATTAAGGACGGAGCTACATTGGAGGTATGGGTTCAACGGAATTCAATAACTTAAATTTAAATTCGTATTGATATTAAAATTTTCTTTTTTAATATATATAATTAATATATTCAAAATTTAGTAAGAAAAGAATAATGTTATCCAGAACCTATCAAGATACATCCTTAATTTCCTGTTTTTCATTAATTTAACTCATCTTTTATTAGATTAAAAAAAAGAAAGGACCTTAAGCCAGCCTGTGTGGTAATCATGTTATAGTAGTAGGTGAACATTCCCATGCTCCACATATAATTGCTTCTCTATATTGCAAATTAATTATTAATTAATTATATTAAAGCACCAACTTCTACTTTGGCAATTACAGTATGTACAATAAAACAGCCTTTCATAAACTTAAAGTAATTATCATCTTGACTTTACACCAACAACATTTCTTTTATAAAAAAATATCAGTTCTATGCACTAAAACTTTTCTATGTACTGAATCCTGAGAATGGACAGACAATAATAATATAATCTATGAAATTTTATATATGAAGTATGGAGAAGATAGTGCATACACAAATCTTAACCCTATGATCTTACGAAGGTAGAGGGTTAATTTTTAACAGACCCTCAACTCAAATATAATATTTTAACGCATCTGTGAAGAATTCATGTAATTAAAATAAAAAATAACATGGGATAATATAAATAATGCGATAATCATGCTTCTCACTTTCTCTCTCATACACACACACACACACACATATATATATATATGTATATGTATGTATATATATATATGTATATGTATGTATATATATATAAAATTGCTTCTCTATATAAAATAACCAAAGCAAATTAATTGAACAACCAACTTCTACTTTGACAACTACATTATGCACAACAAAACATCCTTTCATAAACTTATAAATAGCACGTAATTATCGTCTTGTCCTTTACCTCTACCAACTTAGTTCCTTTTAAAAAAATAAATATAGAAATAAATAAAGCTCAATTTCACATGTATAAATAGTTATGTAGTTTCTCTTTTCTAATTCACTAATCTTAACAAAGCTTCATACTTTTGTTTTCTAAATTTTATTTGGAATTTTTATTTGTTGGGGAAAAATGAAGACTTCATTTGTTGTTTTTCTCATTGTTGTTATACTCTTTAGCTCCTCTTTCATTGAAAATGCAGCTATGGCTACTTCAAGTAAGACTCTTTAATTTTCCACTACTTAGAAAAAAAATTAACTCTAATTAATTGTCAGCTTACGCCTAATGAAATACTTCAATTTATAATCATATAAATCTATATTACTTATTTTAAATCACAAGTTTCAAAATATCCTTTTTTTTCTTCTTCTTAAGTTTCGTGCTTAGTGAAACAAGTACAATCACATAAAATTCGAACGAAATAAATAGCATATACAAAAAGGGTCAAAATGCCCTTAAAGTCTGCAAAATTCACCATATTTTCTCGTTGTTAATATAGTTTAGCTCAATTATGCCTTTGCCGTTACTTTTTTGGGCAACAAATGTCCTTATGTAACAACTTGTAAAGTTATATTTGAAGCAACTTGATTAAAAGGTAACGAATTTTCTCATTAGTTATTTAAGGCATCACATAGAGCACATTTAGAACTTAGACAAGAGTATCATTTTGTACTATTTAAATTAGAAGTACTAGGTAAAAATACAACAACCAACCATAATGTCATAAAACAAGAAAATTCACTATATTACTTCAAACCACAAAATATCTTTCCACTCCATCAAATCATCATATGCCATTAAATTCCATGAAATTATTGTATATAATGAATGCTTAATCACTGTATAATAAGTGTTTAACCAGTATATACACTAATTATACACTGGATATACTCCGATAACAGATACTAGGTACAAGGATATATTCCCTCTGTTCGCTTTTATTTGTCACTATTTTTCTAATTGAATTTCTACTTTTACTTGTCATTTTTGACATATAAAAAAAAATAACTTTTTGTTGATTTTACCCTTAGCATTAATTTTTTTTCTCCAAATTAATTTCAAGACACAATATACACATCATTTATTAGGGATACTATGGTAAAACAGTCATGTTATTAATTACTTTTTTTATCGTGTGGCAAGTCAAAACGTGACAAGTAAAAGTGAACAGAGGGAGTACTATTATGGCTAGGATGGTAACCTTTTTTTTAACTGATAAACAAAATATGTTAAGATTTTTTTTTATTGTTATTATTTATGTTCTCACTCTATGAAAATACATTGAGTATGTTGTTATTGTATTTATTTATTAATTTTGTCAATGATAGGTTATTGTGACCAAAAGTGCACTGCAAGATGCTGGAAGGCAGGATTAAAGAAGCGTTGCTTGAAGTACTGTGGAATATGTTGTGGTTTATGCAAATGTGTTCCTTCTGGCACATATGGAAATAAATCTGAATGTCCTTGTTATAGAGACATGTTGAATTCTAAGGGCAAGCCTAAATGCCCTTAAATATTATTGTGGAGATAATAAACTTTTCCCGGCCCTAGTTGAACCTTCTTTGGTCTCTTTCGGGGGCGGGCTTATATAACTTTTTTATTAGTATTGAATTGTTTTGGAAAATAAAAGTTTTAAGTTTTGTATAACGTCAGCGTAAAAAATGTATGTAGTATCAGGTCACTCAAATTGATGTATCTACGGAGTAATTCTTCATGTGACTTGACAGTGTAAAAAAATCTTACCCGGACGATGTATAAAACTTAAATTTAGAAGAGTAAGTTTCATTTACTGCACTCCTTAAGGCTCAAGTCCTTTTACTTTTGTCTTTGTACTTGAGTTTTTTGAAATGAAGTACTAGAAAGAGTGTATTTATGGATATCTTAGCTCAAACGTGGTTGTAATTGTGATTAATATTAGGGAAAAGTTTTTGGCCACAAAAATTTGGCTACAATTTGGTCATAATAGTAAAAAGTCCTATTCACACTATAAACTAGTTAGTTTTTAGATATTTTTGGCCTTTTCATCATAAATTTGAATTTCTAACATTTAAATAATTATTTTTCAATATATTGAAACTATCCCAATACATGAGGATAAACAATTTGTGTATTCTATTTTAATTGACAATTATATAATTAAATAATTGTCAAATACATAATTAATGGATGATTATTCGAGCTAATAATCAGTGATTAATTAAGGTCCATTTAATGAACAATTGACAATTCATCCTACCTTAAGTTCTAGAAATGAACAATTTTTTAATTGACAATTACATAATTAAATAATTGTCAAATGTAGTAGCATGTAATTAAGAAAACAAAAATTAATTATACAAATTTATTTATTGAATGCTAGGTATATTTTTTTTACATTTGAAGTTGTTTAATTTTAGTTCAACTTTTAATTATGTATAGTTTATACTTTATACATATTTTGAGAAATTTAATTAAGTTATTTTATTTGTTTTTTTTATCTAGTTTGATTTTATAATTTTTTTTTAATGAATATGAAAATTAGTGTACGAAAATAGAGTTTTAAAAGTGAATTTCCTAAATTGTCACCCAAGTTTTAAAAATTTCCTTCAAATATCACTTATGTTTCATTTATGATTACAATATCAATCAACTATCACTTTTTTCCTCAAAAAATACTAAACACCTCAAAAGTCTTCTTCTCTCTTAGTTGGCATGTCATGCCATTAAAACTTTAAAAAAAAGAAGGGAAAAAACATCATTTTCACCCCAAACTATACCTGAAAAGTCGAAGCCACACCTAAACTATACTAGTGACCTATTACACACCTAAACTATAAAAAAGTGAAACTATTTACACCCTGTCAGGCTACCACCACTTGCATGTGGTGTAGTGTTTTACACGCGCTGCCACGTCAGCACCACGTCAGTAAAAAGTATCACTTTTTTATAGTTAAGGTGTGTAATAGGTCACTTAGATAGTTTAGGTGTGGATTTGACTTTTCGACAATAGTTTGGGGTGGAAACGATGCCTTTTTCCTTAATGTTTTTAGCCGTTTACTTTTGTTATTTAATAGGTTGGATGCGCTTAAAATAAGTGTAACACACGCGCCTTAGAATGGGGATCGCGGGGAGGTAATAATATCACTTTTATATAGTTAAGGTGTGTAATAGGTCACTTATATAATTTAGGTGTGGCTTAGACTTTTCTTGTATAGTATGGGGTGGAAATGATGTCTTTTCCCAAAAAAAAATACTAAACCTATTTAACTCATCAAACTCATTTAATCAAACTATAATTCTATTTAAAAAAAATGCATTAATTTATAAAAAAGAATTTTTTATACTTAAATTTTTTTTATCGATACTAAAACTTGACATATATTTTTTCAAAAGTTATTTTTCTGAATGGTCACTCACATTTTCTGAATTCCCTACAAAAATTATTTTTATCTTTTTAGAGAAAATAATATGACTCAACTATCATTATTATCCTTGAAAAAAAAAACAAATATCCCATACATTCTTTTCTCTTCTAATTGATAGGCCATGTTATTAAATTATTTTTTTAATAATAGATCTATTTAAATCATCAAACTTATTTAGCCAAAATTATATTCTTATTCTTTTATTTTAAAAAATATACTAATTTATTAAAAAGAAATTTTCATGCTTAGAAAACTTTTATCATTACTTAAACTTTCAATTTTTTCTAAAGTTATTTTCTTGAATTGTTATCAATGTTTCTGGAGTCACTTATAAAATCACTTTTTTATTTTTGCTAAAACAATAATGTCACTCAGTTATTAATATTTTTCTCAAAAAACACTAAATATCTCAAAAGTTCCTTTCTCTTCTAATTAGCATGTCATATCAGTAAACCATCATTCTTAAAAAAAATAATAAACATATTAACTCAGCACACTCATTTAACCAAAATAAATAATTTTTTTTTTTTTTAAAATATATTAATTTATTAAGAAGAAATTCTAGTACTATTTTCCTAGATGAGCATTCAGTTTTTTATATATATAATTACCTACAAAGATTAGTTGTTTTCTAAAGAAAATAATATCACTAAAGTAAATAAGTTATCTAAAGATTTTAATTTGCATGTAAAAGTGTGTTGAGTTGTCGTTAATGAAATATTTATCAGTTCTAAAGTGTGTTGAGTTGTCGTTATTGAAATATTTCACAAATTATATTTAAATATTATTTAAATATATAGTTTAATTATATTTAAATATAATAATTTAAAAATAATTAATTGGAGGTTAGTTTAGTACGTAATATATATAGGTAATGATCTGCAATTTATCAAATTGGCGTAACATAAAGACGAAAGACTTGTATGATCCACACTTATACCTCACACTCTTTGGTTCGACAGATGTGAACTATAGGTATGATTTCTACAATGTGACGACGTTTATCAGGTCTAAAGTATGTTGCGTTTTCGTTATCGCAATATCTTACAAATTATGTTTGAGAATTATTTAAATATATATTTTAATTTTATTTAAACATAATACTTAAAAAATAACTAAAAAAGGCAAAAATAATTAATTGAGTTGTTGTTATTGCAATATCTTACAAATATAAGTAATGATTCACAATTTTTCAAATCAACATAACATAGAGGCGAAAGACTTGTAGATCAACACTTATGTCTAATTCTTTTTGGTTCGACACATATGAACTATATGCATAATTTTATAATGTGTCGACATTTACCAATCTAAAGTGTGTCGAGCTATCATTATTAAAATATTTCACAAATTATGTTTATAAATTATTTTAATATACAGTTTAATTTTCTTTAAATAAAATAATCATAAAATAATTAATTAAAGATTAATTTAATAACATTATAAATCATGATCCCTAATTTATCAAATCGACATAACATAAAGATGAAAGACTTGTATGGTCAATCAGATTTAATTGGCATATGAAACTTTGGTTCTTGAATAATTTAGCACAATTCATTAGATATTTTATAAATAAAATTATTATTAAAAAATTAATAAAAAATAGAATTTAATTTCCCTATGAAACTCTGGTTCTAGAATAATTGAGCACAATTCATTAGATATTTTCTAAACAAAATTATTATTAAGAGTTTAAATAAAAATAACATTTAATTGCCATACGGTTCTCGAATAATTTAGAACAATTCATTAGATATTTTATAAATGAAATCATTATTAGAAGATTAAAGAAAAATAATAGGTTTTCATATACGTATGTATTATGTTTTTTTTGAAGAAAATATAGGGAATAAAAAAACTTTAATTACCATGACTTAAAAAGAAAAGAGAATTTTTTTTAGTTTATTTGAAGAATCTTCGAAAAATGATTTAAATTTTTTTA